>OX453074.1:913954-1386091 GCA_949699795.1 Spicauda simplicius
AATAGAAACATTACTTTTAATAAAATTCGCCTAATTTATCAAAATTCTACCGTAACATGACGTTATAAATAATGGGCAATAAAATAACTTTTAACAATAATATTCCAATAGTTTGAAAGAATGGCTTCGTCGATGTCATCCCGCCTTATCCCGCTCACATCAGCTTGTCCTCTTTCCCCTCACCACCCACCCACTTTATCCCGAGTCATCGTAACTCTCCACATTATATCATTTCACCACTGCTACTTTATTATATTAAAAACGGAAAAGCCAAATATTAACATTGTTTTCATAATTTTTATGTAATTTAAAGCTTTTCCGGATTTGCGACACAAGCTATATAAAATACCTACATATGTATTTGTAGTAGTCAATTCGTTACTTTTCATTTGATGTATATATTAAAAAATCATCGAAATGAAAAAAATGTCGATCGTGAAAAAAAAAATTAAGTTATAATAGGTCAAACCTTTTAGGTTGCAGCACCATATAAAATGTTAAAGAAACGAACATACATGTAAACATAAATACCTATATCCATCGATCCATCCATCAGCCTTTGAAAGTCCACTGCTGGACATAGGCCTCCCCTAATCTACGCCACTTCTACCGGTCCTGGGCCATCTGAATCCAGCGGTTGTCTTCTTCAGGTCATCAGTCCACCTGGTCGGGGGGCGGCCTGCACTCCTTTTGCCCAGACGTGGTCTCCATTTAAGGACTCTTCTACCCCATCGGTTGTCTGTCTTACGAACGATGTGGCCTGCCCATTGCCACTTCAGCTTACTAATTTACTAAAATACCTATATACGCTTACAAAATATTACTCAGTTAAAATGTTAACTAAAATGTTACTTATTTCTAATGCTATTATATATTACTAGCATTTGCCCGCGGCTTCGCACGCGTGGAATTTAGTCTGCCACATAAAGTTTGCAAAGTGGTAGAGCAATGGTTCAACCAGGGAGGCATCACCGCCGTACCTATTTCTACCGTGAAGCAGTTCTTGTGTTTCATTTGAAGGGTGTGCCTGCCGGCTCACTTTTGTATGAGGCGATCATCATAGTCCTCGGGAGTAGCAACGCATCTGTGATTTACTTCAGATTGAACCCTTGCCCTACTTCCTAAGGCGATTAACATACGGTACCGCTCACTACCACGTTAGGCGGTGAAGCTGATCTCATGTTGTATTGGGGTCTAATAAATCCGTTGATGCCTCACAAACGTACACCGACTGGCCGCGCGGTCCAGCGGTGTTCTCATCACCACCGTGTCTCCGCGCGAACGACAGTGCGGGGGGTCGGCGCCTCACACACGGACTGGCGCCTAAGCGCGCGGATCATCGTTGAAGCAAAAATGCATTTCGATGTCGAAAAGTTTATTTTGATGATCGGTCCATCCGCGCGTACAGGTGCGTAAACCGCCTTAGCGCGCGGGGCACCGCTATTCGCGGCGGTGTGCGGTGCCGTGTATTAGGCTACGTACTCACGGAGCGGTTTTCACCCGCGGCCGCCGCGGTTGCGGGCCCGCAGCTTCTGTAGGATGCAGATATAAGTGTAAAAAATTAAAGCAATACTCACGACGCGTTTTTCGCCCGCAAGGCGCGCGGTTGTTTGCGGCTCCCGCTGCACCGGCGGGCAATCTGTAGAACCGCGCGGGCCGCGGTCAGCCGCAGCCGCGGCGGTTTGCGCCCGCGCGCTCTGCGGTCAGTTGGCGGGCGAGTGCAGTAGTCAGGACCTCAACTGATGGTAAACCGCCCGTCTTGCGGTTTTCGCCCGCCACGTTTGTGGTCGATAATCGCAACCGCGACGGCAGCGGAAGCGCAAAAACAGGCGGTCTCGTGAGTTTCGCACAGAAGCTGCGGGCCCGCGACCGCGGCGGCCGCGGGTGAAAACCGCGCCATGAGTACGTAGCCTTAATCGCCTAAATCAGTGTGTCCAAATTTCAAATCACAGGCACGTATATTAATTTGAATTAGTTTTGTCGGCAACAGATATTAATGCTTACTCTGAAATTAAAAGTTTTAAGAAAGGGTCTCAAACCCGTGACGGTTACCAACGCGCAGTTGGCTAGCGTGGTCAACTACGACCTAAACTACTGCTAATCTGATATATGTGCCGAGTTGTGTTACATTAAAAGGTCAATGACGATTGAACAACATATTTAACCTTTCCGCTGTTTCATTCTCATTGACTTTTTTTCTTTTTTGTCGAGGGAGAAACCTTCAAAAGGTACGCCGTGGGAGCGACGCATGGTTATCTGGGATTCTTAAAGCTCCAGGACTCCGGGATCTTCAAAGGAACGCAACTGGAGTCCTCTGAGTGCATTGCCCCATCAGGCTCCTCCAGAGTGAGCGGCTGGGCCCACCACTCCATCTGGTCTTTACCACGACATGCGACCACACGTATGCCACCGTCCTTCCCGGGATCGCCTGGCTGGACGGTTCAAGCTCCGTCCATCCTGGCTCTCACGATAGCATGCGGCCACACATGCTGACATCTTTCCCGAAGTTGCTGACTGGGTGTTTGGAGCTCTCCGTCTAGCCGCCCGCAACCCCGAAAGCTCCCTTTTAGTTGCCTCTTACCACAGACAGGTGATACCGTAGCCTTATTTCCGGAACTACAGAGACGTCATTGACCTTTCACATTTTGCTCCGTGTTTTATAACCATTCAAATATTAATATCACACAACTTCGTTGTATACGGCGGCGGCGCATGGCGCTTACTGCCGGTCAATCAATTGACTACGCAATATGTTATACTCGTAATATCTTCTAAACTACTTATCCAATTTACATGGTGTAAAAGGCAGATTCAATCTTTATTAGATGCTTGATTTTTTGAAATCATTTATTTTGATAAGGATTAATATTTAGTTTGTATAAGACTCGTGGAAACATCAACTTGATATTTTTAAAATTTTCAAAGTATAAAAAGAGTTATTGTGGGTTATACATAAAATATAGACATATGCTGTCGCGGACTTTTATTTAGATCTATGTGAGCCAAACAATCCCATGGTACATTATATTTGGATATCTCCAACGGTTTAGGCAGCGTACGCGAAGATAGCTCGCAGAGCACAACTTTTTTTCCGACTAACCTGATATTTCTCGATATATTATAACCTTATAAATAAAAAATCATTACAAATTATAGCCCATGTGTTATTCTGATGTATAACCTATACTACTGTAAAGCTTCAACCTAATCCGTTGAGTAGTTTTTGCGTGAAAGAATAACAAATACACATACATCTTCACAAACTTTCGCATTTATAATATTAGTAGGATATATATTATATATATTATATCGGATAAGAAGGATACATAGGGTTATCCTTGTTGGCATTCTCAAATTGTTCCTATTTAAAAATAGAATTAATTTCAGGTGTCAGGGAATACATGTTCTAATTGGTTGTTATTTCAGGGTCAATAAAACACCAAAATTGTAACTCACACATTTTATCAAACATTTAATATATTCTAACACATAATAAAATTACAAGAACATAAATTTTTTGTCGATTTCAATACTAAAATATATAAAAACATTGTGGAGGATTGACGATCAATTTATAATTTATTTTACTACTTTTCTTGCAGATTGTCTAAACGATAATAATATTTATATATTGTTAGACATAAATATATATTTTAAAACACCCTCAACTAGTTTAAGTAATCTTTATTTTTATATTTCTTTTATTTTCTGGTTTAATTGTAGTTTGTCACTAGAATTTTACTCATAAGTACCACAGGGATATAATAAGTTCAGTTAACAAACGCTGGTGTGGTTGAGGTGTGGACAGCTGCTCATTTTGGCGACAAATGGGAGAATTCAATGCGCAGCTGTATCTTCTGTTTCCTCCTCAGCAAAATCCATAGACGGCAGTGCCTCTGGAGTCAAATTATAAAGGTTTCTACTGCGTTTAGATCAGTATGTGATTAGTTCTCCGTCATTGTTACTGTTATAATTGTTATAATTCATTAAAATATAGCGGTACTGAATTATTAATTACGCTATCAGTTTTCACATTTTTCCATGTACATGGCTTTGAATGGAGTTATGCGGAGTACAATTGCTTCTATGGGATAACCAAGTCTGGTGGATTTCCTTTTTTTACCAAATTATATTCGTTGATCGTTTGATTCGTTTTCAGATTGAAATGACAAACGAACATGCAGTCTACTGTATTGTAAGTGGACCGGCTATGGATATTTGTAC
Organism: Spicauda simplicius; assembly: GCA_949699795.1. NCBI lineage: Eukaryota > Metazoa > Arthropoda > Insecta > Lepidoptera > Hesperiidae > Spicauda > Spicauda simplicius. Next base: position 918,179 of record OX453074.1, read on the forward strand.
GTAATTTCATATAGGAAAGTGGTTCCATCTGAAGTCAATCACAGATGCTTTGCTACTCCCGAAGACTAAGATGGTCGCCTTATATAAAAGTGTGCCGGCAACAATAACCGTGCATCTCGCGCAAGAACTGTTTCTCGCTAGAAATAACTGTAGTGGTTGTGTCTTTCCGGTTTTTTTATCTGATGTAACTGGCCGTTTAGCTTGTTATACAGAAGGAGCGGAGTTGCAGCTCGTGTGAAGTCGTCGTCGTTTATATAAAGTAGAAGGAGTGCGGCTGCAGTTCAAGCTGCGCCATCTTGGTGAGCAGCCGGTACAGCCGCCGCTGCTCGCGCCCCGCCGCCGCGCCGCCCGCCCCCGCCGCCCCGCCCGCCCCCGCCGCGCCGACGGCCCCCGCCGCGCCGCCCGCCCCCGCCGGCCCCGCTGCGCCCGCCGGCCCCGGCGCCCCCTGCGCCGCGTCGGGCCGCAACTCGCGGCACGCGGACAGCCGCTGGGACACGTGCGCTGGCATCTGGGGGAGAGAGGGGTGGTTAGTACTTAGTAACTGTGGTTTTAGAAACATTTGAATATAATCCATAAGTTAAGTTGTGAGACGTCTGGCATCTGAGCGAGACGAGGGAAGCGTTAACCACTGTTGTGTTGCTGCAATGTTTTTTATTGATAGGACTTATTTATTTGAGAAATGCTAATGTTTGTGACTATATCTGTGTTTGTTACTCTTTTACTCAAAAACTACCGGTCGAATTTGAACGAAATGTAGCAAACAAATGAGACAAATGAATTCATAGTATACTCAATACCCTTGTTCACATGAATGAACCGCAGGTATAGTTTAGTGTAATATAACTCACTCACGCATTTCACTAACTCGGAACAAAAAATAAAAATTACTTCATAATTTAATTCTTCATATTTAATAGTTCTTATCAAAAGACACACGTCTCCCTTCATAAGAAAGTTTTCAAACCATAATCCACCGAATTAATGCCTCTGACTTTATTTTACTAACTCTCAAGCATTTTTCGCAATCTTTTAACTATAAAGCAATGATACTTATTTTTAATAAGCACATCTTTTCTTAAAAAATATATAGAGAAATACATGCGAGCAACTTGATCCCCGGACGTGGTGGTTGATAGGGCTTATTTCAACCATTCGGTTATCACTGCTTATTCAATATTTTTTAGATTTAAGTATCTACACACTCTTGAATAATTGAAATTCATTTATTCATTTACTCGCCACTAACAACTTTCATCTATAATATCCGCCTGTTACATACAATTAGCAATACGCACGTTAAAGAGTGGAGAATGCAGTATGGGAGTCCACAAGGGCAGCAGTATGTTGAGGACGGTCGAATTGCACTCGAGAAGCGATTCCAGAAGACTCAGAAAGTGGAGGTTCACGGTTTCAGCCAACTGAAATTAATACAACATTTTCATGTGTTCAAATTGTCTTTAAAATTATATTTGTTTTGCCGTTTTTCTAGTGTTTGTAGCATTTACTTTGGGAGCACAAAATGCGTGCGACTATTAAATTAAATTAAGCACACTTTCTACTGTCATAGCCCCACAATAGGATATTCTCTAGTAGGGTACCATGGGCACATATAAGACAAATACACAAACACCCAGACCCAGATCATGAATCTAAACTTCAGAATATTCATAAAATTCAGATTTTTTAAATTTTTCAGTTCCTTCGAGGCTTCCTAGGCCTTCGAGATTTAAACTATTTTCTGAATGTACCTACAGATCAAACCTCGGACAACATGCGCCTATTAACAGAATCATTACTGAATGCAACAATATCTCCAAGTCCTTAAATTTCGACATCTTTCATACAAACATAGGTAAAATCAAGTGTATTGCATTGCGCAACAATTGCAAACTTTGATATTGCACACGTGTATTTTTTTTTTTTTTAATTTTTATTTTTACTTTTACTTTTTCAATCTCTTTTTATGTTTTTAACGTTTTAAATTCAACTTGCAAGCAGTCTACACCTGTAATTGTAATGATATTAAGCTTACCCTTTATATATATTGCTTTGTTTCTACTTTAAAATGTGATAATGTACATTATGTTGGTGTTCATTAAATAAATAAATAAATAAATAAATAAATAGATACCTGTCTGGCCGGGAATCGAACCCGGGACCCAGTGCACGTCAGACCGGTATGGTAACCGCTCCGCCACGCGGGTTGTTGAATCAGACTAAAAATTATATAACTTATTTACTTTGGACTATTACCAGCGCCATCTTAACAAATAATAAATACATATCTCCCTTGTTGGTTTATATTGGTGATGTAACGAATATTCGCATTCAGAGGCAGAGGGTACCGCAGGGTTATTCTGATTCCGGAACTACAGGGACACCCTTCATTTTAGAGAGCTACCTACATAAAAGTATGGTAACAACTCACGATCTTGGACTGCACGGTGACCTGCAGGATGCTGGGCACGAGCTTGCACCAGAAGTCGAGCAGGATGCAGGTGGTGGTGTAGTGCGGCTCCGAGCTGGGCGCGCTGCTGCTGGCCAGCGCCTCCAGGTACAGCGTCCACAGCTGGCAGAGCGCGAACGCGTGGCATAGGGCCCCGAGACGGACCGGGCTGGGCTTCGACTGCTCCACGTATGAGGACATTATCGTCTGCGGAAACGTTTATTGCTTTATCCATGGCAGTAGCAGTGGTACGTCCCTACCAAAGTGCTTGCTTCATGACACACACACTCATCAAAACACGCATGCTTGATCACCTTAAACAAGTAATTTACAAGACGCGAGAAATTTTTGTACAGGATATTAATTAAATATTAAATATGAAATACGCTAAAATTAGGTTTAACTATATTACATCAACATGTTCAAGCTCTGTCATTAGGCAGGGTAATACCTGCACGCGCCAAGGCTACTATAAATCAGAGTGATATTTGCAGATAGTCGGCGAGGTGGAAGAAGACGACGGGCAGCAGTAGAAACCATGGGCGCGCGTTGGACAGCGTATTCAGGCTCTGCCATGGTGGTCGGTGAGGTGGCAGGAGTTATGGGGTGCAGGAGAGTCAGAACGCGCGAAATAGCCAAGTTATCCAGGTTGTACGTTTACACGTGGTGGTACCTGCAGATGATCGGTGAGGTGGCAGGTGGCGTCGGGCGGCACGGGCGGCAGCAGCGGGCGGTCGCGCGCGTTGGCCAGCGCGCCCAGGCAGAGCCACGCCGCCAGACGTGCGCGCGCCACGCACTCGCACGCCTCGCGCGACCTGCATTCAAATGTTTTTAGGCCTTCGAGCCTTATATATTTAACGAAGTGGGTCCATGATATCAGGAAGACAAGGAGTCTTCATTACTATCCATTCTTGAAGATTTCAAGTAAAACACAGGAGTTATTGTTTCACAATTGATGAGGTCCGATTGCTTCGACAGTTACACAAGAATCTTTTTCTACCGGCAGGCGTTCGCCTTTTTATAACAATGTTTGGTGAGGTAACAATAACAAATCTATGGAGGGTAAACTAAATTACAATTCTAAAAATCACTAAATATTGCTAATTTAATAATCAAACAATTTTCGATTTTTAAACTAACTAAAATAATTATTTTCGGCGACGTGTTTTTCATAAATACGCGGTGTCCCGCCGACATATATGTAATTTTTAAAGTTAAATACAGATATTAGCGCGTCTAGGGAAATAGATGAGAACGTATATCAAACGCATAACAAAGTTTCTCGTGACGTTTTCCTGTGAATTTAACCATGTTATATATAACGACGTTTGAAAACATTAATATTCCCTCAATATAAGATTTGATTACAAAATAATGTGTGTTGTATACAAAGTTTTTGTATTTTATATAGCATATCCCTTTGTATATTTTTGTATTTCTTTTTTAAATGTACATTCAGTAAGCATAGTTTTACAATGGTGTATTATTTTATTTCAATTAATATTAGGTTAATTTGTGTCTCATAAAAAGCCTCATATATACAATTGTACAGATTATATCACACTCTCGGTGGAACAAGGGCACAAGTGCATGTTTTACAAATTTTCACGACAAGAATTTTACAATGTTGTCGCACCAATATTAACAAAAATAACGGATAAATTGGTCAAAAGCACTATCGACTTCTGTCAAAATGAGATTGAACTGAATGGCTGACTTTGATCAAATAGACAGTAGGACGATTTTAAAGCACTTTGGCATTTTTAAGTCTATTTCGTAATTTTTGCGTTTCATGCCCTTGTCCGGCCGAAGGTGCGATATTATTAACGGGCAGGTTCATGCAGATAGATTTATTTATTTTATTTTTATCACACCAACAACTTAACAAACAAGACTTATGAACTATAACATTTAACATCTAAATATACCTATTCTATGTATGTTAGCCAATTATAGGCGTGTACAATTTACATAAAAGACGTATTATTTTTATTTTAATTAATTATATGGTAACAGATTTTTGTGTTTTACTCAATTACATTAGTTTTGTTAGCTTTTTTTTCAAAGCAAGGCTTGTGTCATGAAAGATGTCAATGTCTTCCTCTAATGCACATACTTGGTTGCATTCATCATAAATTCTTGGTAGGGTCGAATATTTAAAAAGGTTGGGTTAGATGGACCGTCACTCACCCAGGGACGGTGGGGGCCAGCCAGGGCATCAGATGCCTTGCGGCCAGCCGCTCGTGCTTCCCGCGGCCGTGCTCGCTGGCCAGCTCCACCGCCACGTACTGCGCGATGCCGCCCTTCACGATCGCGCCCAGCGTGTCCTCGTTCAGGCAGATCAGGTTGCGGTTCACTATCGACTTCGATACGGAGCCCTGGGAGGAGGGAATTGCTTTTAGTCTTATTTAAGTGACGCTTTTTAAATTAACATTAGGATTTTTTTGAGTCAATATTTAGAAATATTTATCCTTATACTCTTCACGTCGAGTAGGGTAATTAAAGAAAGAAAGAAAGAAATATTTGTATAAAAATACTACAACATAATATATAACAGCTTACATTACTTTTACATTAGATCATTGCTGTAGTAAAAGTTACAAAAGGATCCACACTCCACCTCGCCGTGGCGAACCACGGCCACTGATTACCTGTGTCCCAATTCGACGAGCGGTCGAGCGGTGCGTTGGCAAAATAGAATTAAAAAAAAAATATATAAATAAAAAAAATAATTACGTGTTTATTCAAATTTAAAATCACATTTTTTCCTCATAAATACAGCCGTCGACAGTTTAATCAGAGTACACTCCACGGCGCCGGTGGCGGTTGTGGTGGCGGGCTACCACCCACCTTGATCTTGCTGAGCAGATGCGGGTCGTTGAGCAGCTCGATCATGTCGGGGAGGTGCGGCCGCATGCACTCCACGGCGCCGGCGGCCAGCTCCCGCGTGTCCCCGCCGCCGCTGCTCAGCAGCTCGCCCGTGTTAAGGGCGGGCGGGAGCAGCAGTGTACAGCCGTGACCTGAGTATCGTAAAAAAAATCTAACGTAAGACAAGAAATTTCGGTCTAAGTAGGTCGCTTACAATAACCAAAAAACGAAAATCTCAATCGACATGATTGTTAATTACATTAGAAGTAAACTGGTCGCCTCATATGATAATGAGCCGGCAACCACCTTCACAAAACGGTTTTGATTGAACCGAAAGCACAAGCACATTGTATTACTTTAGCAAATGCGTACACACATTGTTTACAATAAATTACCTAATTGCTTTAAAGATTTGTCTCTATATACTTTTAAAAAGAAACTGTTTAATCGGCTTCTAGAAAAGTGTTTTTATAACTTAAATGAGTATTTAACATACAGAGAAAATAATAGTTAAATTGACATCTAATTTATGAATGAAAGTACATTTTATTATTGTTATATTATGTTTAATATTTCGTCTTTATTTAATTGGATAACAATCATTACAATTTAATTTTACATTGACATAAATAAATTATTGACAAATCATATTAAAATACTAACATATAACTGACATTCCACGCTATTGCAATAATAGAATGTACGGCACTATTTAGATGTACTATTATGTTACCATCTGTCATTTAATTACTACATTCTAGCAATAAATAATTTTCATTTCATTTCATTTCACAAATGCATGCATGCAGGATGTCACGTACCGTGCAGCACGAACTGTATGAGGATGAAGAGGTTGTCGTCGGGCACGGTGGTCTTGGTGCGCAGCGCCTGCACCAGCTCGAACACCAGCACGCGGCACAGCAGCAGCTTGTCGCGGTCGCGGGCGAACGCGCGCATGCACGCCGCGCACAGCTCCGAGATGAGCGACAGCCGCACCACGAAGTTCTGCACGCCGTAGCTGAGGATCTTCGACATCGGCTCCAGCAGGCTCTGCAAATTTAAGGTGTGTACGTCGGTTATGTAATTTCTCATGTGTAATGTATATGTAAACAATATATTAACGCACGTCATAAGCGTAACCGTTCAAAGCCTGATACGTAACACACGTCCACGCAACAGTAGCAGGTTGGCGGCACGCAAAACGGCGCGCACGACTGCAGCTCATTTGGTAATGGATACCAGGTGGCACGGTGGCAGCTCTCTTCGTGCTGGATGGCTGGCACGCGTGTCGCGGCGGCGGCTCAGCTTGTGTTAGATAGCTAGTGGCACGCACAACAGTAGCTCACCTTGTGCTGGGGACGGCAGCGGGCACGCGCAGCGCGGCTTTCTACACTCATAGCCCTACACTAGGATTTCTGTGTCGTGGGTACCACGGACACACATAAGACGAATACACAAACAACCAGACCCAGAACATAAATCTGAACTCATCATTGAGACACCATCTGGCCGGTAATCGAACCCAAGACCTATGAATGTAAACCCATCATTCCGCATGGCGCAGCGGTTACCATACCGGTCTGAAACGCAATGGCTCCCGGGTTCGATTCCCGGCCAAACAGGTATCTGAATGATGAGTTTAGATTCATGTTCTGGGTCTGGGTATGAGTGTAGAAAGCGTGTATTAAGACACCTGTCTGGCAGGGAATCGAACCCGGGACCACGCAAGTCGTCACGCCGCCCACCTTGTGCTGGATGGCGCCGGGCACGCGCAGCACGGCGGCGCAGGCGCGCAGCAGCGGCAGCACGTCGTCCAGGTGCGGCAGCTGCAGCGCGACGCCGCGCAGCAGCGTGTCGAGCGCGGCCAGCAGCGCGCCGCACGCCGCCAGCGGGCCCAGCGCCTCCGGGGCCAGGCACTCCAGGTACATCGCGATGTTGCCCGCTATTGTCGGCATTTGCTGGAACGTGACAACAACTTGTCACCACGGTTTTTTTTTTATATGACTGAAGTAGCAAACGAGCATGCAGTCCACCTGATGGTAAGTGGTCACTGCCGCCCTGCGACAATTGTAATCAACTTCATACAGAATATGGGTTCCATCTGAAGTCAATCACAGATGCGTTGCTACTTCCGAGGACTATGATGGTCACCTCATATCAAAGTGTACCGGCAAACTTTTCCTCAGAACAATAATGCTTCCATTCAATTCATTTTCGCCCAAACAATTTAATACGCCCATACTAAGACCACAGTCGATATATATTTTTTAATAAAATGGTCATATATGATCGCCTACTTCTGAAGTATTTGCTAAATTAACATTTATATAAATATTTTTTTATTTTATGGTGAAATAGGTTTTTATACATTTTTTTCAAGCTATTAAGTCATGACATGTTGTTCGTCGAAAAGCAAACGTTAATTCAAACTTAAGAGAAATCCATAAATTTAACCTAACTTTAAAAAGTAGATCTTAAGAAGACAATATACAACTTACATCAATTGGAAGAGTCTTCTTAGAATTGAGATGTTCGACGAGCAGCTGCAATGGGCCGCAAGGATACAACTCATTGAAGTCCACGAACGCCTGCGCTACACTCTTGAAGAACATCTGCCGTTGTTTCTCTGAAAATGTAACACGTTAAGTTGCAATATAAAAATAAACTTTGCAAAGTAACTGATGTAATATGCAAAGGAAGTGTTAAGTGCAGCGACAACATAGCCTAATAGACACCTCATGTCTTCATTTCTACTAAGAAACATTTCAGTCAAAGCACTGAGGTATGCGGTGCGGGGGACCGGTAAAAGAAAGCATTGCAATTGGTCGATTCAAGGTCGCAATAGATCATAAATTACAATTAGTGATGGGAACGTTTTTGTAATGGGTTATTGATTAGAAATAACAAAATAATTATAATTGAATAAGACGATTAATAAATAGCTCATAGAAGGTATAGTAGTACTCATATTGAAGTATTGAGAAAAATAATGAAAACATCATTTAACAATCTAAACCATTAATACACAACATAACGCAATTCAAACCAGTATTAACATTGTTGTATAAAATCTATTTAAGCAAAAAATGAATTAATTATTCTTAAAATGAATTAACTTGATATAAATTCTTCTAATTGTAGGTTTCGGATCTACGGATTTTGTAATAAATAAAAAAAAAAAAACAAAAAATACAACCGACTTCCATGCAACAAAAAAGTAAAAAAATATCTAATTACATGTTGGTTTAGAGCATACACAGTAGGTACTTAGTAGTAGTCTTGAAGTCGGCGCTCACCATATTTCGCTAGATCACGACGAAACCACATGTGTCCTATGTGTGTTTTTATACAAAAGTTTTTTTTCATTTCTATATGTACGTATGTTCTTCTGATCATTGCTTGTAAGTAATTAATTCAATTTCATTAGTACCTACACCAAATGTCTTCAAACACATCTCAATTATTCCTATCGGCTGAGGAGTTACATATTTTGTCTCCGAGCCAAATTATCAGACACTTAAATAGTCAAAGATGAACTGGCTTTGCATTATCATTAGAACTTACACCAAATATCTTGAAACACAACTCAATTATTCCCATCGGTTGAGGAGTTACATATTTTGTCTCCGAGCCAAATTATCAGACACTAAAATAGTCAAAGATGAACTGGCTTTGCAATATCATTAGAACCTACACCAAATATCTTGAAACACAACTCATTTATTCCCATCGGGTGAGGAGTTACACGTTTTGTCTCCGAGCCACATTATCAGACCCTTAAATAGTCAATGATAAATTGGCTTCGCAATTTCATTAGAACCTACATGAAATATCTTTACACACAATTCAATTACTCCCATCGGTTAAGGAGTTCCCCTCATTTTCTCCAGAACTCATAAATGGATGATAACCATATTTAAGTGGGACCAATTCGCAGCTCGTCTCTACACAATAAAAAAAGAATAATTAAAATCGGTCCACTAACGGCGGAGTAGTCCTTGTACATACAAAAAAATATATATACCGGCCGAATTGAGAACCTTCTCCTTTTTGAAGTCGGTTAATTAATCTGGTAGATACATATTTAGACATTAGAGTCATCAAATAACTATAATTATTGGCAGTTTACGATTAAAAGTTTAAAACTATAATTATTTATTTTAAATTCAATTCAAGTAATATTCAATTGCATTAGTTGTCATCTTTCATCAGTTAATTGAGGTGTACATCACTACCAAAATGGATGAAAAGGATAGAAATATTTAATTTAATGAAAAGGAAAGGGATGCACTGTAAGAAGACATCAACGGGCGCTGTTAAAGACCAGTGTAAGTTGAGCTCCAAAATAATTTGATTCCTGAAATTATAATTGTGAAAATAGTTTACTTGTGAAATGTTATGCCGTCTTTTTTGAAATTAGATGTTTTGCTACATTTTTACACCATCTTAATGATCAGGACGTCATTTTGCTTCATTTTTTTTATTTTTTAAATAATTTATTTCGCGCTATATATAGTCTCGTAATACGATGTTCACAGGTCACATAAGTGGTCGGTACTGAAGTGTAGCTCGCGCTCGGTTTATTATATCAGTGCTATTAAACTGATGTGTTGCCCGAAAGTGTTCGCCTTAGATGCGGTGTCTATTAGGCTGTGTTGTCGTTGGTTAAGTGTAAAGTCAACTGAAAAAAGTGAAGTATAGAGTATGTCATAAAAAATATGTGGTGTAAAACGGAAAGTGCGCAGCGTAAAATGTACAGTAAAGTGAATATGTTTGGAAATGTTCAGCATAAAATGTGAGGTATGGTTTAAATTTTTCAGTGAAAAGTGTGAATGACAAAGTTTGCAATATAAAATGTAAAGTGCGCAGTGTAAGTTTGTGTTTTTGTTTGTTTGGGGCAATAAATTATATTATTATTAAATCTTCCAGTGAAAGGTGTACATTACAAAGTGTGCTGTATAACGCGTAAAGTGAAACGAATAGTGAAATGTGCGTTCTAAAGTGTCTAGTATAAAATGTAAAGTACGCAGCGTGAAATGTGCAGTGTAAAGTGTGCAGACTGTATGGTATGTACACTGTGGGTCTGACCGGGGCTCCTTTGCAGGAAGAGCTGCAGGAAGACGTTGTGCGGCGCCAGCTGGTGCAGCACGCAGCGCAGGAACTGGTGCGCCACGAACACGGCGCTGCCCGGCAGCCGCGTGTTCGTCTCCGTCTGCCACGTGTAGTTGCCCAGCTGGACCACTCTGGGGGAATATATTTATATTCTAAAAATATTGACGTAGGATGTAGGTAAAAGGAGTGCAGTGCTTCACTACCAAAATTGGTGACCCTGCTCGCTAGCAGACTTAGGGGAAGAGAGAACTAGGAAGCTTAAGACCCTTCAAAACCGAAATGCAAGTACTTTTAGACACTCTGTCACTATGTAAATCTCCTATACATACATAGATAGGAGAACCGAAGTTTCAGCACTGCGCTTCAGACTACCCCACCGCTTTTTCTCATTCCCCCCAAACTACTTGCTAATGTACGTATGTGGCCAGCACGATCCCGCACAGCCCAGCTCCCCCCTCCCCCTCCCCCTACCTGCTGACGCTGTGGAGCAGGGCAGGCAGCATGGGCGCGGCGGCGGCGGGCTCGCGCCGCACGTACGTGGCCAGCACGATCACGCACAGCCCCAACTCTTCGTCGCTGTACTGCTCCACTGGGCCTCCGCACTCGCCACCTGCTCGATGATAGCGAATAATGATATTCTTAGATATATCTTTTTCCGGCTTAGCACTTATTAGGTAGTAAAATCTAAATTAATAAGACAAATTTAAATATTCATTATATAAACAAGAATTAGGTATTTCGCCTGTTTAAGTTCTACAAAAAACATAAGCGGAAATAAAATTTAAGAAGACAATCTTGTAAAATATTTTATACTTTTACAGTTTTGATAAGCACATAATTGTTTATCAATCAATTAACTAGTTGTATTAAAAATGGATTGAACATAAAATTCCGTGTAATAACCAATATACATATCGCTATATTAACACATAATGTTTGAATTCATAACATTAAAATACTTATTACAATAAATCGTTCCGTATATAAAAAGAAAAGTAGAGTGATCAGTCTCACATCGGTGATGCAGCGTGTGGTCGGGGCGCGGCGCGTGCGTGTGCGCGTGCGCAGCGCGGCGGGCGGCGCGCCCCGAGCCTCCCCACCAGCCGCCGCTGCCGCCCCACTTGGTGCTTTCTGTAACACGTGATAGGACTGTGGAATATTGAAACTATAAGATGACTATAAGTTGAATTTGCAAAAATGTTTAATAATTTAAATTTTAAAAGGTAGTACACTTTTATTTTAAATATGAGATGATTAAATTTAAAAAAATTCGCGCAAGTCTGGGTACAATAAATACGTAGCACAAAATAAATTATAGCTATACGGTCCCCTCCGTCAAAACATGTGTATTACTGAGCAATGGTGTGGGATAGTATATAAGTGTGTATGTAATCGATAATAAAGAGCTTGTGAGACGCTCAAACAAAAGACTAAATGGAATTGGAAATCGCGTAACTCCGAGTTCGCGTCAGTCGGGGTAACATAGTATCACTGTATAACAAAAAAGGTAAAGTGAAAGGTAGGTTGTAGGTAACGTGCATACCTGCGGAGGGCGGCTTGGCGGGCTTGGGCGCGGCGGGGAGGGGCGCGGGCGCGGGCGGCGGCGAGCCCAGCTGCGCCGCCTGCCGCGCCAGCCGCCGCGGGGACGTGCCGCGCGACCTAGCGGGGAAACACGCGTGGTAACACTAGCATATTACCGTGGCTTCTCCCACTCCTAACATGCTTATTATTTGACGGACACACGTGTTAACTCGTGGCTCCTCCCGCGGCTTCGGACACTTCTAACATAGTCATGATTTTGGTTGATTCTATCACGTTTAAGAGTATTCTGTGTCAATCTAAGTCAGGGATGACAAGCTGCTACGACACTTAACGTAATTTTTTATCAAATTGACATAGTAAACGAGCATAGCAGGCGAAGGAGTACGAAAGCCCACCTGGTAAGTGCTCACGAACATGGACAGCTATAAGCTGTCATGTAGAACAAGAGTTCTATCTAAATTCAGGCTGCAAATGCGTTGCTACTTCTGAAAACTAAAACGGACGCTTCATGTTAAAGTAAACCAGCAACCAACTTTTACCGTAACCGTACCGTAAATAGTCAATAAGTTGTGTTGGTACAACATATTATAACGTAAAGAAAATCATGTATTTAAATGGAAGGATATTCGGCAAAAGCAACACGTTTGTGATTCATTTGAGATAGAACGATCCTCCAAAAAATATATGACAACAGTGCCTATTACTTCAAAAATAAAGAACGCCTACCTGCATAATTTTAGTACAAAATTGAACAGTACAGAAATATATATCTTAAGCAATATGATACTAAGCATAGTCACCGTGAGTCCTCGGAGGTGAGGCGATGGTCGAGGTGGTGTGGACGCGCCGCCGTCTCCGCCTCCGAGCGGCTCGACTCCGTGCGCTCCGGGGACTCGTCTGCAGAGCCAGCGTATACACATACAGCGTTACGTTACGTTACATTACGTTACACGTCATATATATCACTATTTAACTGGAGAGGAGATACTGGAGCTAACTTTTAAAACCAATGTAAAAACAATATGGCAATAAAAAAAGATATACAAAGAAAAAAGAGAAGACCCACTAAGTTTCTTGCTGGATTTTCTCAGTTAAGGTCGTGTTCCGATCCGGTGGTAGTGTAGAAAAAATATATATGTAACTGACAATTTGCAAGTGCCTCCGTAGGCCTATGCAAAATAAAGACATTTCATTTTACTATCCATGTGAGTAAATAAATTGGTATACGTCTCGCAACCTATTACTGCCCACTGTTGGACACGGGTCTCAACTTAGTAAGCGGGGTTTAAGCTTGAATCTAAGGCCTAGTGTGAAAAGGTAGACTTCGCTCACTTTTGACAACCTTTTTTCTAAGAACATTCCTGTGGCCAAGTTTCTTCCCGATCTCTTTCTTTGCCGTTTTAGAAAGTTATCATTAATTTATATTATTCACTTAACGTGAAGAAGAATATGTTTGTAACTACGAAAATTCTTTAGGTTTTCTAATTCTAATTCATTTTTATTCTGATGTGATGCATGAAAGGTAACAATTTAATTTCAAAGTACTTGATATTTAGGTCAAAGCGTTTAAAACTTACCTGGAATATTCAAAGCTTCCCGCACCCTGTCCACCAGGGCATTAAATACTGGATATTGTTCCTTATTCGGTTTTGGTCCGATCGGCAGTAATCTAAATGAAAGTAATTAGTAAATAAATTATTAGTAATACATGATAATAATTGATCTGCGGCTTTTTCGAGATACTTTCCGGGAACTCACAGTTCTCGCAAATGTTTGTGATTCTTTGTTACCATCTGCTTGGAGTGCCCAGTAAGTATATTGTGTATTAAATAATCTTACTTTGAAATGTAGTGCTTAATTCTTAAAAAAATAATGACAGTTGACTACATAAAGAATATGATTTTTACATATCAAATACCAAGGATATTTTTTAAAATGTGAATTGTTTACCTTTTGTAATGGTAAAATAATATAAAAAATGTGTGCGTGTACTAGCGTACACTCGTAAGAAGTGAAACTTCTTTATGACGTTATTTTTCAAAAAATAATTTACTATATGCAACTTTACAGAAATTGGTTAAATAAAGTTAAATTAGATAAAGTTTAATAAAAGGCTCTTATTAAACTTTATCTAATAATCTAATCTATAATAATCTATCTAATATCACGGGTGGTAGGGATAACGTAACGTAACGTAACGGATAATGGCGCGTAACAGAAAAAGATGGCGCGTAACGAAAAAATGTTACACTAAATTTTTTTCCAACCCCGATAAAGAAGTTTCACTTCAATAAGATTTGCTTCTATTCTTTCTATTCTTCACAGGTGGGGGTTTCAAAAATACATTTACTATATTAGTTACAAACTGGATAACGTGCTACAATAGAAGAGTAGATTATTTATCTAACTACTGACAATCTCTCAGCCCACATCGGTAGAAGTTTTAAACGGCTGTGGCTGGATGGATTGAATGAAAAAACAATTACATAATTAATTCCACTGATCGTTTGTAAGTTTAAAGATTGTTCATAGTGTATACACTTATAATTTTCTAAGTGGTGTGGCGAACCTCTCGGGCACGGGCGGCGGGATGTGGAAGGTGTGCGGGTGCGGCGGCGGCGGCGGCTGCGGCGGCGCGCTCCACGCCAGCTCCATCTTCGACAGCGGAGACTCCGGGGACGCGTACGCCAGCCCTGGAGAAGCCTCCACGTGTACAACGACCACATCTCAAGTATAACACAGATTATATATGACACTGACAAATTAATAGATCGACGCGACGCAAGCAAGCGAGCTTGCTCTTTCTGAAAAAATGAAAATAAATACTATTTTAAAGAATCATAACTTTTAAATTAGATGGTCTATATCAAAAAGATTTGTCGAAATTTCTAAATTGTAAATATTAAATTAAAACCTCTCGTACTTAATTTATAATACCACTGTCAGATTTGTTTAACTAATTTTATCTATGCAACCTAAATTCGTATTTTCGTCGGATACAAAATGTTCTTACACATACAAAATAATGTTCTGACGTCGTATATAAACAATACGATTATTTTATACTAATAGCTACTCAAAAATATGCTGATATGATTTTTTTTTCACCAATTCGCACTTGGTCAGGACGGTGGACTATGACCTAAACTCTCTCATTCTGAGAAGACCCGTGCTCAGCAGTGGAACAATAATGGGTTGATGAGAGATGATTATACTAGCATATAAAGATGTGCGCATACCGGGCGAGCGCAGGTAGTGCGCGTGCGGCGGCTGCGCGAGCGCGTCCCCGTTGGACGACGGCGCCGTATCCGGGGACGTGCTGCTGCCCGCTGGGGACACGGGGGACAGGGGGACAACATTATACACAATATAAAAACAACATCATGTATAATCATCAAGGTGGTAAAACCAGTGTAGTTCGACCGGAGAAGTACCACCGCCACACCTATTTCTAGCGTGAAGCATTTCTTGCGCGAGATAGAAGGGTGTGGTTGCCGGCACACTTTCACATGAGGCCACCATCATAGTCCTCGAGAGTAGCAACGCATCTGTTATTGACTTCAGATGGAACCATGTTCTGTATGTAGTTTATTACAGATGCCCATGGGCGGCAGTGACCATTTATCATCAGGTGGACTGCATGCTCGTTTTCTACTTCAATCACTTAAAAGACACATTACGAAGAGATAAAATCTCTCGTGTCAGACGCACTAACCAATGATACAATTACATTATAATTCTTTTTAACAATATCTTACGTATATAAGCTTATTGTTTAAATTATTTTTTAAGTGTAAAGACGTACCTGTGGACCGACCTCAAACATTCAAATTCTATATCAAGTCGATTACAAATGTCCATTGGTGGTTATCGCAACGTGGCATTCATATTGGTTTCGTAGTATTTATAAAATATACTGATGATATAATCATAAATAATCATAATCATAATTTTATTATCCAAAACATTATTCGTATTTTTTTACAATATTGAAGTAACAAACGAGCATGTAGTCCCCCTAATGATAAGTGGTCACTGCCACCCATGGACAGGAGTCCATGAGTGGCAGTGACCACTTACATATAATGAGTAAACTATCATTAACTCTTTATATATACACTGATGTAGGTTAACGTTACACAGTTGCTCCAACCCTTACCCCAACAGATATTAAGCTCGACGTTTCCGTTTCAGAAACCTTCAAAGTTATACACCCTTATCAGGTTGTCACACCGACGCGGCTTGTGCGATAGGCGATGTAAGATGTTTTTCAGCAAGAACATCAGAATATAACTTATAATCTTTTCTGTCCCGTGATATGGAAGATCGCAAGCGAGTTACACGATTTACGTATTTGATAGATAAAATATTACCGTGTCAAATTTGATATAACATGACATAACATCAACCCTGATTGTATGGTTTAAGGTGGGCATCCAGGAGTAATCAATATCATATAGAACATGAAGTTCTATCTAAAGTCAATTACAGATGCGTTGCTACTCCAGATGACCAAGATGGTTGCCTCATATAAAACCTTTCATTGAAACGCAAGGACTGCTTCACGCTAGAAATAGGTGTAGCGATGGTACTTCCCCGGGCGAACCACACTGGTTCTACCACCCACACTTTAAATAAGTGTGTAACTAAATTACTACTAAAATAAGAAATCTACATGAAATCATTTCTACAAAACAATATTATATGTCTACTTGCATGAAATTCATATTAAAATTACATTGATGAAACAAATGGTACCTTTTCCCAAACTGTCAAACTAAAGGTAGAGAAAAAATCAAGAGTTCCTCACCAATAATCCGTTTCTGTTTGCCGAGGATCTTGGCGCGCGGCGAGGCCTGCTGGTGCAGCTGGTCGGGCCAGATCTCCACCGACTGCCCGCTCATCGGCGTCGATTTGCTGATTCAAACCAACTTTAGTTATTTTATAAGAATCAAAACCAATTAGCATTTAAGGAATTTACTTCAAGATTGAAAGTAGTAAAAAGAACTTCTTAAATAAAGTCTTTCAAAGATTTCTGAGCTATTTTCATTCATAATTTAATCAAATGTATTATTATATATTAAATATTACTCCACAATCTCCACATAAATATAGTTCGAATATTAAATACCTGCTAATTACAAACATGTAATAAAAATTCGTTTCTCCAAATAATCTTAAATAAAAATATTTCAAATTGGATAAATTATTTATTCAATCAAAATAAATTTATTTATTTTATATCGATATCCCATGGTTACGTTACGTTAACTTAACATCTTGTGAGTTTTAATTTAAAATCTTATTTATTAATTGTACGGTGTAACCGTACACCAGGTCGCGTCAGCAGTTTACGCGCCACAAGCGTTCTTTAATTATGCATATTAATTTAGTACAATTTCGGAAAGCAAACCGCGCGTGCTCTTCCCTACCAACATCAATCATCTTTCAAGTGAAATATAACTTTTAAGTACTCTACAACATCTTTCACTTAGCTATGTGCTATTAACCCGTTCATTAAAACTATTTTATTCTGTTCAATTACTTGTCTAAACCTCTGTTTTGATTAATCAAAATCATTAACCCAAATAAAAGATTAAATATAAAGATATAATCGAGAATTATCAACACTTGTACTTCCTTACAAAGCACACAACACTTACAGATTAGACGAATCGCTGCCGATAGACACAGACGAGCTGGTCGACAGTTGGTGAGCTGATCGCGAAGCCACCGCAGCCTATAACATGTATTAATTTCGTAAAAAATAACTATTACACAATATCGAGAATTATACAATTTATAACTTAATCAGTCTTATTTATCGATCAGTGATTGCCAAATCCATAACGGAATATAAGAATTTAAAATTTTGTATTTCCTTACAATTTTGCTGAGCGGCGGATACGCTAGAATGGTCTGCGGATCTATTTTAGGAGGGTCCTCATAATGAGATGGCTCATCGAATGATCCCTGAAAATATACACAGGAAACATAAATGTAATTCCGCCATTGTCTGCATCGGTGTATTTAAACTTCAAAATTCGTGCACAGATACAAAATATAAAAAACGATGAAATATCAAAAAACTTTCAGGATGGATTCGAAATTCATCAATCTATATAGAGTTTCAATAAAAGGATTTTATCCTAAATCCTTAGAATTGAAAAAGTGGTTTTCTCACAACGCCGTGGTTAATGGCCTTCTAATTTATTGATATTTTGGTCCATAAAAAAGATAAAAACAAAAAAAAATGTGTGCGTGTACTAGCGTACACTCGTAAGAAGTGAAACTTCTTTATGACGTTATTTTTCAAAAAATAATTTACTATATGCAACTTTACAGAAATTGGTTGAATAAAGTTAAATTAGATAAAGTTTAGTAAAAGGCTTTTATTAAACTTTATCTAATAATCTAATCTATAATAATCTATCTAATATCACGCGTGGTAGGGATAAGAAAAAGATGGCGCGTAACGGGAAAAAAAAGATGGCGCGTAACAGAAAAAGAAGGCGCGTAACGAAAAAATGTTACACTAAATTTTTTTCCAACCCCGATAAAGAAGTTTCACTTCAACCAACCCCGATAAAGAAGTTTCACTTCAAAAAACATTGTTTAGTTTTTCATCTGGCTCTCCTGTAAAATTTAAGTGTTTAAGTTGTTTTTAAACGGTTTCTAGCTACATCCACTATGAAAATGGTAAATAAAATCTGCAAATTAGGAAGTACTGATTGCATTCTCCATGACTAATAAAAATGGATGAGATGACACTTGATATTGACACGCGGCGTCTTTGATGGTTAATTGCGAACTGATGTGAAATACACATTAATGGATTGTTCGTGCGCGCCTAACTCATGAAAACGCTGATTACAGGAAATGCACTGCTATACTGTACTGTACTCATGCAGAGTTGTACATAATATGCCGTCGATATGTCAACTTAATTACAGCAATACATAATTAAAAGGAAGATCACGCTGTCTATCTCGGATTTAATTCCATTGTCCTCGCTTACAACGTTTACGGTAAAAGTAACCACTCTTTTTTCTTTTTTATATTGTTTTCTAATGAATATTTGGTCATATATTTTTGAATCTAGATTGTAATAACGATTTACTCTAAAACAATTTAGCCATAACGGATAAGTGTGTATCCTCACCGGCGCGGTGCTGCCGTGCACGGTGGTGTCGGACTTGTCGCTGGTCTCGGGGATGGCGATCAGCTCGCTCTCCGACGACTCCTGCTCCACGCTCCACTGCTGGTATCTACACGGAATTTTATATCTGACTGAAGTAGCAAACGAACATGCAGTCCACCTGATGATAAGTGCTCCCTGCCGCCCGTAGATATCTGTAGTTAACTTCATACAGAACATGAATTTCATCTGAAGTCAATCACAGATGCGCTGCTACTCACGAGGACAATGATGGTCACCTCACTTAAAAGTGTGCCGGCAACCACACCCTTCCATCAAAATGCAAGAAATGATTCACGCTATAAATAGGAATTATTCTCACTTTTATACAATATTTTGTTACTTACGAGTAATTCCTCGAATAACTTGACGAACAGTAACGAGATAAGGAACGAACTATGACAAGAGGAAATTCAGATGAAATAGATTCAAAAATCCCGACACCGGCGGAGAAAAGGTGTCTGCCATAAACACACCTATTTCTAGCGTGAAGCTGTTTTTGCGTTTCGATTAAAGGGTGTGGTTGCCGGCACACTTTTATATGAGGCGACCATCTTAGGCCTCGAGAGTAGCGATGCATCACTGATTGACTTCAGATAGAACCTACGCTATGTATAAAGCTGGTTACAGATGTTGTAGAGCGGCAATGACAACTTACCATCAGGTGGGCTGCATGGTCGTTTGCTACTTCAATCTTATAAAGAAAACCCAAGTTTCGCAAGGTCATAGTGGTATATCGTCACAGCCCGATATCGTCGAAGAAAGGACGAATACCAAATACACACGAATATGTTTTCCACACAGGTGCGTTTTTTTCCAATATCCCAACGGATCGCAAGCCGAGCCGCAATCAACCCGCAGGCCGACCGTTGTGCAAATGTAATGGGTTACTTACTTTGGCGGTTCAGGGGGCTCCGGCCAGTGCGCTGGCGACTTGTGGACCAATGTAGGTTCCTCCGTTTTCAGGGGTGTATCACGAGTTTCTGAAATTAATATTACGATATTACTGAAGAACCTACGATGTATCTGTTACTTACTGTATTAAAGCAAGGTTCTTTAACTGTGCTAAATATAATTAAGTTATGTATAGTACTATATAGAACTATGTTCAACGACGACTCGCGTTGCGGTGCAATCACCGTGCTGGTATGACCCGCACTGGGTTCTGGATTCAATTCCCGGCCAGAAAGGTGTCTGAATGATGAATTTAGATTTCTGTTCTGGGTCTGGGTATTTGTGTATCCGTCTTTGTATGTCTAGGGCACCAATGACATAGCGCAAAATCTTAGTGTGGGGCTGTGAGTTTAGTAAATGTAAAAAAATATGCTGTTATGCGAAGATGTGAATGCGTCAGTGTGTTTGTATGTGTATGTATTAAAGAGCGTGCGTACGTAGACGTATACGAGCGTGCGTATGTCCATGTTCGTTTGAACGCGTGTGAAAATATGTCTGTGTTCCGGTAATTGAGCGTTCGGTGCATTTGTGTTTGCCTGCGTAGCCACGGCCGTGTAGTACGCGTGCCTTTGCTGCGGCATGAGTGATAATACTGAGCCACCTCGGCTAGGTTTGTTAAACGCGGCACTGCGTGTGCGTGTGTCTATTCAGCACGACGCGAATTGGAGTGTGCGTGTGTCTGTTCAGCACGACGCGAACTGGAGTGTGCGTGTGTCTGTTCAGCACGACGCGAACTGGAGTGTGCGTGTGTCTGTTAAGCACGACACGGACCGGAGTGTGCGTGTGTCCGTTCAGCACGACGCGGACCGGAATGTTCGTGTGTCTGTTCAGCACGACGCGGACCGGAGCGTATGTCTGTTCAACAGCACGCGGAGCGCGGCGTGCACGTGTCCGCGCGGTGTGTAAACCCTACCCCGTGGCTGCGGCTGCGGCTGCGCGGGCGGCGCGGCGGCGTGGTGCGTGTGGTGCGCGTGGTGCAGCAGCAGCAGCGGCGGGATGCGGCGGCAGTGGTGGTGCTGCGCCTCCACGCTGTTCAGCACCACGCGGACCAGCGCGCCCGCCGCCGCGCACACCGGACCCACGCTGTAGTGGTACTGCGAATAACATTTAATGGACCGGCTAATAAATGTAATCCAAGTCCGGAAGAGACTTAAGAGCTGCGCCGTCATTACATTACTGCAGTTTTTTGGCACCTCACTACCGCTACAAATCGCGTAGGACGCGAATTTTAAGCGTTTTAATCAAATTCTTGAATATTGTACCTACATTATATTAAGAATACGATCTATATGATATGTACGATCAGTATCATGTATCCATCATAATAAACGCACGTATATCGATCCACAGTTTCATTGATACACGCTCAAATTATTACTCTACCATACGTGTGCAATATCAATAATTAAATAGTGAAGTATCAACTTTAAGCACATTAAATGTCTTTAAATCGTAAATAAATATCTGACTGTTTTAAATCACACTTATAACATCAATAAAAACAAATATAGATTTCATTTCGATAATTTTACAATAAGAAACACAAGTATAGTTTAAACTATAACGAAAATACTTAAAACAACATAACACATTTCATAACTAATAAAAGCTGTGAGTTCCTGGACCTAACAAATAACGCAACCATCCTGTTGGATGTACAGCGTACCTTGTACAACACGACGAGCAGCGCCATCAGCCAGTGGCGGCGCACGTGCGGCTCCAGCGGCAGCAGCGAGTGCGTCACCGCGCTGCCCGCTCCGCTCGCCGCCCCGCTGCCCGCTCCGCTTGTCGACCCGCTGGTCGCGCCGCTCAGCGCGCCGCCGATAGATGGCCGGCAGCAGTACTGAAATTAAATGTATTTTTATTGTTGTCTTACGTTAGTAATCCATTAAATAAATAAATAAATGTGTATTTCACGCTGGAAAAAAAAAAGGTTTTTGAGGCATTAGCGGATACTTACGAATTATCAGTTACAATATTTTATTACACTACAGCTTGAATACGAACTCAAATAAAACACAAAACCGTTTCTATACATCGAAGCGTATTGTGTCTTCAAGGTATTTTCATCAGGTTTCACATGAAATGTCAAAAGCAGCAACGAATCGTAAAAGCGTAATTAATTAATTATTTTAGTGTGCACTACTTGTATACGAAAAAGTTACGCATTTTTTTTAAGCTTGATTGAAAAACATTAACGATATTGAATAAATAGTAAAAATAACAAGCGTCAAATGTCAATAAAGATTTAAAATTGACATATAATAATAGTAAATAAAAGCACTTTGTAATTACTTATTGGCCACAACAAACGGAAAGACACCATCCAATAAAGTTACGATTTTTCGATCCAGGGAGAGAGAGAGGGGGCGAGAGAGTAAGGCTACGTACTCACGGAGCGGTTTTCACCCGCGGCCGCCGCGGTTGCGGGCCCGCAGCTTCTGTAGGATGCAGATATAAGTGTAAAAAATTAAAGCAATACTCACGACGCGTTTTTCGCCCGCGATGCGCGCGGTTGTTTGCGGCTCCCGCTGCACCGGCGGGCAACCTGTAGAACCGCGCGGGCCGCGGTTAGCCGCAGCCGCGGCGGTTTGCGCCCGCGCGCTCTGCGGTCAGTTCGCGGGCGAGTGCAGTAGTCAGGACCTCAACTGATGGTAAACCGCCCGTCTTGCGGTTTTCGCCTGCCACGTTTGTGGTCGATAATCGCAACCGCGACGGCAGCGGAACCGCAAAAATAGGCGGTCTCGTGAGTTTCGCACAAAAGCTGCGGGCCCGCAACCGCGGCGGCCGCGGGCGAAAACCGCTCCGTGAGTACGTAGCCTAAGAGAGGGAGATTTTACCTGCAGTAAGAGCAACGTTGGCTCGGCGATGCTGGCGCCCATCACGTAGTTCTGGTCCAACACCTGCGGCAGGTTCGCCATGAACGCGTTGAAAATCGACGATAACCTATAAATTTCAAATAATAAAATGTATGTTAGGCTTTATGTAATACTAGCAAAACCGACGCGAATTTTTTCGCGCAGAGTATAATGTAATCTATCCAACCATTACACATCTGACCATCACTCCTGCACATATCCCTTCCCCCATCCGTAATTTGGTCAATAGTCATTGTCAGCAATGGGTGTAGATGCTACTCCGATAGTAGTCCCAAAAAATTTTGTGACGACTGCTTTGTGTACCCTACACTGATCATTGTGCGGGGCGGTTTCAAAGTCTTTCGTAGATATGTTCTCTTATATTGTAGAACATGTTTTCTTCTATTATCAATAGGTATCGCAGTGTATGCAATGAAAATATTTTGAACAAAAAAATAATTGTTAAAATCGATTCAGTAGTTTTTAAGCTAATAAATACATGACAAACACAAAAATAAAAAAAAATCCTCTTTGTAATATTTATGTAATTATGTAATACTAGAAGCAAACGAACATGCAGGTTAGGGAGCGCTCAAGTATTACGTAACGTATTCTTGACGTTTGAAAAATATTTATTAATACTATTAGTTAAAAAAATCGTAATGTACCTATACTGATCACTGCTACCAAAACCAGGATTGTAAATTAAATAAAATAAGTGTAAAAATACAGAAGTAAGTACTATCTCCTATTTTAAGTTAAGACAAATTTCTCTTCAGTTTTTTATTTAAAATTAAGACAAAACAAAACATAAATCTATTAGATCATAAATACATAAATTAGATATTTTTCATAAAAAAAAAAAACAATTAAACTCCATCTAGGC
This sequence comes from Spicauda simplicius, assembly GCA_949699795.1. Classification (NCBI taxonomy): domain Eukaryota; kingdom Metazoa; phylum Arthropoda; class Insecta; order Lepidoptera; family Hesperiidae; genus Spicauda; species Spicauda simplicius. Next base: position 942,043 of record OX453074.1, read on the forward strand.
AGTTACTGTTATGCCGAGTACAGAGATAAGTTCCACGATTAATGTTTAACTATACCTCAAAGTGTGTGGCGATATGTGAAACGTCTTGTCCGCCCAGTTGTAGCCGAGCAGCGTGAACAGGTGCCGCAGCACCAGCTCCTGCACCTTCTGAGACGCTTTGTCCTCTGTCGGGTGCGCCTGATCAGACCTGAGAAAGTCAATTTTATCTTCTTTGGAAATTGCTCATAATTGTTCTACCGTTAATGACCTAGTCACTGTGTACACACTAATGTCTTTAAAAGTAACAAAAATGGAAAAAGTGTTATCAAGGCGTGTCAGATGTAATGAATCGTAATTCCAGTAACTACATTTGGATTTACTGCTTCTTTATACATGGAATTAACAACCCGAGCCCGAGCACTCAATCCACCTTGTACAAAAATGGCCACTACAGCTCAGTTGCAACGCCTCAAATAAGTATCTTCCTTACTCCACAATAAAATGTCAGAGTACATCTAAACATATTTAGCGTTAAATTCAAATTCCGATAAAACGTGTTAACGGTTTGGCATGTGCGGTGAATGGATATGTAAGGTTGAACATTGATATATAATAAGACATATTTTACCTGGACAGGAACTGCATAAGTAGAAAAACAAGTAGGTTAGTCGTTTCTTTGTCCGTTTCCTCCAAATCTGCCGCCCTGGGCAACACCGTGGTCAGTGTGTCGTCTGTCGATCGCCCGGACAGAGAGTGGATACCATCTGGAAAGTGTATTTTAGCTGAAATAAGTATTATTTGATCCAGAATAAACAAAATGTGATGAATCTAATTTCAAATAAATTTAAATGTGAAATATGTAATCAATAGGAAATCAATTACAAATACTTTTTTAATTTTTGTCTATTTCTCAACATATTTTTCACTAGATCATTATTGTGTCGTCCCTGTAGTTTCAGGATCAGAATTGGGCTACGGAATCCCCTGCCTGTCGTAAGAGGCGGCTAAAAGGGGCTTCCGGAGTCGCCTAGACTGGGAGCTCAAACTGTTCTGAGGCGACCCCGGGTAGAACGGCGGTATGTGTGGTTGCATACAGTCGTAATGACTAGACGGAACGATAAGCCCCGCCCATCTGGGCGGAGCCCGATGAGACAACACGTTTAGAGGACTCCAGTTGCGTTGATGAAGGCAGATGTTGACTGTTGGGGTTACACAGAAAGACGCTGCTTCCTAACTGCTTGCGCTCCAGCCGAGTACCGGGCTAGTACCGGCGCGAGTGCACCTCGTGCCCTGCGACAGTAGCTCAGTACCCACCGTTGTTGGAGCGCTGCGCGGAGAGCGGCTGCGGCGCGGCGAGCAGCTGGCCGAGCCCGAACCGCGACGTCTTGCGCTTCAGCAGCGGCGCCGAGTACTGCCGCGAGTACACCTTCTCGCGTTCTGCAACATTACCCCTTGATGTTTATTTTTTTATGATAAAAGTAACATTCGAGCAGTCCACTAAGTTATTGGTCGCCCAAGGTCATCTGTAAGCAACTTCATACAGAATATGATTCTGTCTGAATTCAATCACAGATGCGCCGCTACTTAAAACTAAATTGGTCTCCTCACATAGGTGATCATCTCCTAATAAGTAGAACTGTGCAATCTACCCGTGCCCTTAGTAAAATTTATTATATTTTTATAAACGATATCTTTTACGCTACGCGAAAACGTAATAAACTACCTAATCCACAGCCAGACACCCCTAAGCTATAATAAATAAAGATTAGTATTCGTTGCAAAAGCTGGTTTTTAATATGTTACTTGGGAGCCTTTTAGAAGATGTTAACTTAATAGCCAGACAGTTTTAATACTTGGTACATCTTGCCAGATACAGTGAGAATCAATGGCAAGTGCGAGTGCGACGCAAATATATTTATGCGGATACGAGTGAGGAAGTGAGTATGGTCTGTTGCTAATTCTACTGTGCCTCTATCATTTACTTGATATTATATGTTGAACGGTTCCTTTTATTTATATGTATTTTTACTGTCATTTCATAGAATTATTTACGATTAAAAGATAAATAGGTTATATATTCAGTAATTAGTATGCCCACGAATCGTTATCTGGCAAGACTTGAAACGGCCTTTTGAGGTAACGTTAAATAACAACTGAGGGAACATACCAAAACCGCGTGACCTATTTTTGACAAGTATATCTCCCTGTCCTTCCCTTTGTGACCATCTGTAGTACATAAGTCCCTCTGTTGCTGTCCCTGTAGTTGTCACGTAGTCATTTGTAAACAGATAGTTGAAAAATAATAATAACTAGAAAATTACAAACGTACCTATTTTATACATATTTAATATTGGTTGAAAAAGCGCGAGATTTCCTTTAGGGGATATTGATTACGTCGCAAAAACCTAAACTTCACCCCGCCCCCCTCTTTGTGACCAAGCGTGGTATTTTCAATACCTTCTCCCTCCTTGAAATAAACACTTGGGTAGCGTTAGAGATCGTACCTAAGCTAGGATATGAGTTGATATGCTTTATTATAGCTAGCTTATATGAGTTAGACTGTTATAAAATTCTGTATAATTTACTAAAGTTTAGAAATATCTGGCAGAGCGTTGCAGTTTTACAAGTACCCGGCAAAGGATAATGTAATTTCTAATATTAATTATAGAGTTTTATACTTTAACAAATTTGAGAAGCTATTTTGTACACTTTTGTTATCTGTTACTCAACAACCATTCAAGTTTCATAGAACCTGATCGTTTGTACCTGTTTTGGGAACATGCGCTAATAAATTTTTGGTTTTATAATAAAACGAAGGTCTGGTGTGTTAATGCTATAAAAACAATGTTTTATGTTGCATTATAGTTTTTTAAACACTGTTGTGTAATAAAACCGTGCGTATATAACTAAATAGAAATATGCAAAGCTTTATCTATAAAGTTTTATGTGTTGAGCAAAGCTCTTGAACTAAGCTGCTTTGTGATTTTTTTCTAAGCATTTTAACTAAAAAACACTAAAATTTTAATACCTTTTTATGTGACAGGAATAGGATTATATTAACGAGGTTATTAATAAAAAGTTTAAAACGTTTTAATTTATTTATAATAATTAAGTAAAAATTAAAATGAATTAGACTTAAGGAGTATTGTTAAGAAAAATCTTAAAATAAATGATTGATAATACTATCAGCAATATGATGTTGATATGAAAAGTGCAGTGCGAGTGCAAATGGTTTAACGGTAATATCAGCAAACATATCAGTTGTGCATCTAGATAAGTCGTCAAATTATTAAAGAATTCTTTTAAAGGCATCATCTCTAAGATATGTTAATAAATATGTTTGCTGCACGTATGGTAGTGAGTGGTATGACGTACCGAGGCGGTGGTCAGGCGGCGGCGGGACGGCGGCGGGCGCGGAGATGGTCCGCTTGTAGGGCCACTTGGCGCCGAAGGAGGCGGACAGCGTGTGCACGGCGCGCGCGCGGTCGCGGCCCGCGGGCCCCGCCCCGCCCGGCGCGGCCCCGCCCGGCCCCGCCGGCCCCGCCGGCCCGCCCTGCGCCCACAGCGCCTCGTGCGCGCGCCGCACGCGCCACTCCAGCCGCTCCGACCCCACCTCTGCACACGCATGCACTACACTGTATTGCACTGCACACTGCATTACACTGTGCCGCACTCTACTGCACTGTATTGCGCTGCATTACACTGTGCCGCACTGTGGTGCACTGTACTGCACTGTATTGCACTGCATTACACTGTGTCGCATTCTGGTGCACTGTACTGCACTGCATTCACATTACATTGCATTGCACTGCACTGTTCGCTGCTCTACATTACATTACATGTAATGTAATGTAGAGCAATACAATGTACTGCACTATCTCGCACACTCACTACACCAAACTACATTCACGTTACACTCATTTGCATTACGTTCACACTGCAACGCATTGCATTTTATTGCACTGTATTCACACTGCACTGCACTCTCTTCTCACATAACAACATATACCAACTTCTCTGTTAATAAATAATGTTTTACCGACCCCGAATACTATACGATATTGATGAGGCGAATAAAATGTAATGCACTTAAATAAAGTGATATGATATTTAATTGTTTTTTCATAAATAGCACATATATCACTCACAATCCTATTATCACATACTTCGAAAAAATATACATTTCATTCACCATTCAAAAATCACATACAACACTTCCACTTTCACACACACTACATATTCAGTCACTCTTCACTTTTCACTAGTCAGCATCATAAAAAATATGTGAAAACCGTTTACAAAATAATTATAATCTGTGGTACATCTTTTTGAATAAATCCAATTTCCTGTCACATTTAATAACTACAAAGCAAATCATAGACAAGTTATACAGTCAAAAAAATATAGGAAAAGATAAATAAAAATACTTACCACCCATTTGTAAGCACTAAAAATGAATTCTTGAAAATCAATCCTGTCGAAATAAAATCAAAAAATTATGTCGGGATAAAAAATAAACAAAAAAAAAACTAATAATGAATCTGCACACATCTACACATTAATGGCACACACAACATCAAATCTAATTAAAATACTATGACACTAACATAAAATTTACGTCTCGAAGTATTTTTTTAAACTAAGACTAACATCTAGTGAATAAAATAGATAGTCTCAGAAAAAAACGGAAATTTGAAAAGTATCTTTGTTGTAACTAACCACTACGTAAAACATGTCATTTCGTAACGTATTCCTAATTACATTAAAAGAAAACTCATTTAAAAAAAACATTAATTAATAACGGCGGACCTCATCACATCTGACTCTAATCAATATTTCGTTACTTTTTAATTTCTATTTTATAACCCTGCTCTCTCCTCCACCCTCTCCCCCCTTATCCTCGAATCACTTTAATGCGATATGCCGAAAAGCTTCTTATTTTAGCAAATAATGTCAATCTGCCGCTCTGTGTCGATTTTGCAAGATATTTTTTTTCTTACATTTTAATGAATAAAATCTACCCCACCCACCTCTACTCATAAGTAATATATGAAAGCTGAAGAATTTGTTGTTTAAACGGGCTAAAATGATTTGGATTAAACGTAACGTAACGTAACAGGTATTAATAATATGCGATGTTTTTACTATTTTTGCCAACTTTTCGACCCAGTTGCATGGCAAAAATAATTTAAATAGAATTTAAAAATCGCATATAATCAGCATCCGTTCATATTAAAATAAACACGCTAATCTCTGGAACTACTAGTTCAAACTAAAAGGGTCTTTTGGAAACTAGACATTTTTATTTAGAAACTAGATATGTTTGATTTTCAACACTGACCTCGTAGATAAGTGTAGTCGATGGACTTGTTGGAGTTGATCTGCGCCTCCAGGAAGAGCCCCTCGAAGCGGTTGAGGAAGAACTCCCAGGTGAGGATGCGGCGGTCGCTGAGCGTGTTGTGCAGCTGGTACAGCGACTGCAGGATCATCGGCCGGTCCACGATCACCAGGTCGAACTGCGTCTCCAGGCAGAATAGCAACAACTGTCGAAGTTTACAATAGAATATTATTTTCAATATTGATTAATACAATTTGATATCGCGAATGTAAAAAGATTATAGAAATTATTTTGCACCTTAGAAAACACGTCATAGTGTACTTTTGGAGAGTTCCGATATAACACATATTTTTATGGTGGAATGGAATTGCATGCACCAACGTTTCATTGTTGGACGAAGTTTGCGTACGTCGATACTACATATTTTTTACTGCCTGACAAAGGTACGCGCTTGCGCGTTTCGATGCGACATATATTTTGTACTGTGTATGTGATAACAAAATACTAATCAAACTATTAGCGATGAATTACCTCAATAGCATTATCGTGTATAGTTCCAAGATAGAGCGTGGCTCGCTGCGCCACATACACGTCAATGTCGTCCATGCTGGCGATGAGGTAGCAGAAAGCAGTGGCCAGTGCCGTCTGAAGCGGCAGGCTCGTTTTGATGGGCGAACCGTCCATGAACCTGATGTATTAGAAAATTAGTGAGTTGTTGATACGGTATTTATATCTTTTAATGAAACACATTTAAACGCAAATAACCCAGAAATAATTCTATAATTCTATAATTCAGCAGACACTGACCGTATGAGCAGCGTGACCCGCTCCACAGCGGTGAACCGCCGCTGCGGCTCCGCGTGGTGGAAGCTGTCCCGCACGAGCGCGCAGAACACGTCGGCGTCACGCAGTGCAGCAGACACTGACCGTATGAGCAGCGTGACCCGCTCCACAGCGGTGAACCGCCGCTGCGGCTCCGCGTGGTGGAAGCTGTCCCGCACGAGCGCGCAGAACACGTCGGCGTCACGCAGTGCAGCAGACACTGACCGTATGAGCAGCGTGACCCGCTCCACAGCGGTGAACCGCCGCTGCGGCTCCGCGTGGTGGAAGCTGTCCCGCACGAGCGCGCAGAACACGTCGGCGTCACGCAGTGCAGCAGACACTGACCGTATGAGCAGCGTGACCCGCTCCACAGCGGTGAACCGCCGCTGCGGCTCCGCGTGGTGGAAGCTGTCCCGCACGAGCGCGCAGAACACGTCGGCGTCACGCAGTGCAGCAGACACTGACCGTATGAGCAGCGTGACCCGCTCCACAGCGGTGAACCGCCGCTGCGGCTCCGCGTGGTGGAAGCTGTCCCGCACGAGCGCGCAGAACACGTCGGCGTCACGCAGTGCAGCAGACACTGACCGTATGAGCAGCGTGACCCGCTCCACAGCGGTGAACCGCCGCTGCGGCTCCGCGTGGTGGAAGCTGTCCCGCACGAGCGCGCAGAACACGTCGGCGTCACGCAGTGCAGCAGACACTGACCGTATGAGCAGCGTGACCCGCTCCACAGCGGTGAACCGCCGCTGCGGCTCCGCGTGGTGGAAGCTGTCCCGCACGAGCGCGCAGAACACGTCGGCGTCACGCAGTGCAGCAGACACTGACCGTATGAGCAGCGTGACCCGCTCCACAGCGGTGAACCGCCGCTGCGGCTCCGCGTGGTGGAAGCTGTCCCGCACGAGCGCGCAGAACACGTCGGCGTCACGCAGTGCAGCAGACACTGACCGTATGAGCAGCGTGACCCGCTCCACAGCGGTGAACCGCCGCTGCGGCTCCGCGTGGTGGAAGCTGTCCCGCACGAGCGCGCAGAACACGTCGGCGTCACGCAGTGCAGCAGACACTGACCGTATGAGCAGCGTGACCCGCTCCACAGCGGTGAACCGCCGCTGCGGCTCCGCGTGGTGGAAGCTGTCCCGCACGAGCGCGCAGAACACGTCGGCGTCACGCAGTGCAGCAGACACTGACCGTATGAGCAGCGTGACCCGCTCCACAGCGGTGAACCGCCGCTGCGGCTCCGCGTGGTGGAAGCTGTCCCGCACGAGCGCGCAGAACACGTCGGCGTCACGCAGTGCAGCAGACACTGACCGTATGAGCAGCGTGACCCGCTCCACAGCGGTGAACCGCCGCTGCGGCTCCGCGTGGTGGAAGCTGTCCCGCACGAGCGCGCAGAACACGTCGGCGTCACGCAGTGCAGCAGACACTGACCGTATGAGCAGCGTGACCCGCTCCACAGCGGTGAACCGCCGCTGCGGCTCCGCGTGGTGGAAGCTGTCCCGCACGAGCGCGCAGAACACGTCGGCGTCACGCAGTGCAGCAGACACTGACCGTATGAGCAGCGTGACCCGCTCCACAGCGGTGAACCGCCGCTGCGGCTCCGCGTGGTGGAAGCTGTCCCGCACGAGCGCGCAGAACACGTCGGCGTCACGCAGTGCAGCAGACACTGACCGTATGAGCAGCGTGACCCGCTCCACAGCGGTGAACCGCCGCTGCGGCTCCGCGTGGTGGAAGCTGTCCCGCACGAGCGCGCAGAACACGTCGGCGCCGCCCGCCAGCGTCACGCAGTGCAGCAGTACCGGCACCGCCACTGAGCTGATGTGCGACTGAGATGCGTCGCACACGTTCCACAGGCTGCAATATGTGTTACACCCAAAAATGTTAGGAACATAGAATGAAATAAACAAGCGGCATTGACAACATATCATACGCGTGATTAATCTAAATCCCTCGTAGGATTCAGCTTTATACATATTAAATGTAGTAACGCCCTTTTTGACGAGTTACGGAAAATCGTTACATCAAGATTGGTCAACGCGCCTAGCCAGAAATTTCTCTTCTCCAAAATATTACGAAATTATTTACGCAAACAAACACTGGCCGACGCTCTACCTCGCCCTCAAGTCCTATACTTTTCACCGTCCAATGGTAAGTTACAAAATCACTCAGAAAAACCCTACAGTTACTTTGGATCAGATAATATTCGACAAGACATTGAACTAAAATAATCGGTATGATTATTAAACGTTAAGCGTTATAATATTATGTGGAACTTAAAGATTATTATGCGTATTGTTCCCCATCTTCATAATTTATGATAAGAGAGTGTAAACCCGTATCATACTTATCAATGAGTAGATTCTCCTGGCACCAGATGAGGAAGCCCTTGTGGTCGGCCAGCGCGTCCGTGTTGAGCACCAGCAGCTGCAGGCACTGCAGCAGGTGGTACAGCACGTCCGGCCGGGACGTGTTCTTCAGTTCCTGGAGACCAAACGGAGATTTACTTCCGGTTACAGAGAGCAAATGAAATAAATTACACCTTAAATTAATAAATATGGCAATAAAAACTTATGTATGACAACTGTCATACATGTTATTACATATTATTTCATATAGATTTTGGATACCTCATTAGCTAATGAGGTAAGTATATAAAATTATTTGTCTTATTTGGCTTCAGTTTCAAATGCACATGATCTGAAAAATCATTTACATAAAAGAGAGAAAGGAATATGATCCTATTTCTTTTTTAAAGTTTTTACTAAGCTTCTTTGTTTGTTTACTTATTGTATGTAAAAATTCTTTTACACAATAAAATACACTCACATAGACTGATTAGATAAATTCATGCATTTTATGTAAGACCAAAAAATCGAATATTACATGAGCCATAAAACTTGTATAATTTAAGTATATCAAATCATATATCATACTATTGTGCACCAACCTGTAACAGCTGGTGTATATACTGCAACTCCTGCGGCAACTCCTCGATGCAGAAGTGGAACTTGCCCGCGGAGGTCGGCCAGAAGTTGGCCATGTCTTCGTCCACCGATTCGGCCATGCCGTCGTGCTCGCCCAGAAGGTTCGGTGTCGACACCTGCCAAATACACACGTTTTGTGCTTCTAATTACTTACAGTTACAAGGAGACCTTCAGACTTGTGGGTCGGTAATTGCAATGATTTTTGGTAGGATGATAGAGGCGCTCAAGGGCACCAACCACTACCAAATATAATTTTCAACTCTCGTTAAAAATAATTATTTGGCAGTTGTTATACCCTTGGATCCCCATCTACCTCATAAGCTCTGACGTTCTGCCGCTGTTTTATATAATTATCATTTTTAAGATCGAAAATTACCTTGTGAAGGGGATGATTACTGGAAAATAATCTGTTCAATTTGTGAACGTGTAATTGTATCAAGCATTAGTGAGTGTAAGTTCTTAACGACCCGCGTGACTTAGCGGTTATCACACCGGTCTGACGCGCAATTCGTTCCGGGTTCGATTCCAGGCCGGACAAGCATCTCAGAGTCTGGGTGTTTGTGTATTCGTCTTGTGTGTCCATGGTAACCACGACACAGGAGAAAATCCTAGGGTGGGGCTATGAGTGTAGAAAGCGTACGTGTGCGTGTGTGATATTTAGTGTCAGAATGAGTATATAGTAAATGAGTGTGTGACTGTGTGTGTGCGACTCACGTCAGCTGTAGCTGTGGCGACGTCGGTGTCTGTGAGCGTGACGGTGTGCGCGGTGGCGAGCGGCGGCGCGTCGGCCGGCGGCAGCGACACCGCCATGTCCAGCTGCTCCGTGATCGTCTCCACCGTCGCCGTCATGATCTGCACACCACCATACCTACACTCCCCGCTAATACGTCTCGCATGCAAGTACGTGACGGTACGTGCACTAACCCGCATACGTACGTATACTGCGCCGCGAATATGCGTCACAACGTTCATTCTCTCGTACGCAAGTGACTCGACGTACATTGCACCGCATATATGCGTCATTACGTACACTTCCTCGCACGTAACGTTACGTAGCGTACGTACGCTGCCCCTTATTTGTGCGTCGCTACGTACGTAAGGCGCTTCTTACAATGATCCTTATGACCATCATTAAGCACATTGGCCGTGAGTGATATATATCGTACCACATGCCAACGGAATGTTATCTACAGATATAAAGGAGCTGACAATTGAGCAAAAGGAAAGTGTCAATAGTTGGCGTTGACTAGTTTATTTACGTATATATAAAAATATATATTACTTAATAGTTTTTTTGTGTGAATTAATACAAATTGTGTATAGAAAACATGTTCGAAAACACAGGAGAGAAAATTATAAAGAATATCCAACATTACATTAGATAAATTGTAATATTCTTTTTTTATTAAATCTGTACATAACATTTCCGTTCAGTGATATCCTTGACATACATATAATATATTAGTGCTTGACACTTCAGCCCTCTACGATTTCAGTGCAGTAACTTAAACTTCAATACATACACATATTATAAACATACATATAGAGATGACAGGCAAACTAAAACATGAAATTCCTGATAAACCTTATATCATCATCGATTTTTTTTTTCATTTCTCTTTCACATTTACTTACCAGGATATGCATAGAGGAATAATGAGCACATCAATCATCATCACATACTTGCTTTACAATAAATGCTATATATTTTCATACAAAATTCTGTGGTGTTATTTAAACCTTACAGAGCAGTGATAATGGTTGAAACTTGCCCTCTCAATTGGGAGGTCCGAGGTTCAAACCCAGGCACACTCCACTGATTTATGTGCGTATTAGAAATTAATTATCACTGTTTTTCGGTGAAGGAAAACATCGTGAGGAAACCAACACACCCGAGAGTTCTTTAAAAAAAGTTCTCGGTGTGTGAAGGCCACCAATTCGCACTCAGCCAGCAATGTGGACTATGGCCTAAAACCCTCTCATTCTGAGAGAAGACTCCATGCCAAGCAGTGGGACAATAATGGGTAGTTTAGTTGTTTTATTTATACCTTTAGTTTTTCGTCGTCCCTGTAGTTTTATTTATACCTTTAGTTTTTCGTTTATTAAAAAATAATTCACTCAGTACCTTTATGACCATTTTATTATTGATTTATAAATCGATCATAAACTTGCACCATTATTATTTGAATAAAAACATAATTTTAACACAAGTACTAACTCACTTTTAATCACTGTTTATTTTATAAATTACGTACTATTTATTTTTTTCTTTTATAGATATCTCACTACGACGTCACCAATATTTTTTTGGTTAATAAATATTTTATTAAAAAATCGACGTCTTAGTGAGAAATAAACTATTGCTATTTAAAGGTTATAATTAAATCTAAAATAAAGGTCTATAAAGGGTCTTCCAAGGTAGTATATTTGCACCAGTGTTATTCCATGTTTTCCATTATTACCTGTGTTCATAGTAATGATATTATAAAGAGTACTTTGGAAGAAACTTAACGATTTTGTTATAATATTCAACAGTAGAATAACACTAGTGTATCCAAAACACCGAATAAAACAACAAAAGCACACACACGCCTAAAAAGCGAAGGAGAGACTGGTGTTATTCTTTTAATTATTGTGTCCGTAAAATATATAGAAATTTAGTAATTGAACAAACATGTGTGAAGTCTGTCATACCATTATTGAATTCGGTATTAAGATATTTATTCGAATTATAAAACTTAAAAGTTTTACTCAAAGTGTGTTTAGTCAAAGCATCACTACATAGTATAAAACAAAGTCGCTTCTCGCTATCTGTCCCTATGTATCTTTAAAACTAAGCTTCGGATTTTAATGCAGATTTTTTAATAGATAGAGTGATTTACCAGGAAGGTTTTTATGTATAATACATGTATAATATAGCAGACAATTTTTGATTTTTGACTTTAAGGCGGAACGAAGTTCGCCGGGTCGACTAGTATTTTATATTTATAATATATCTCGTCTTTTTTTATCTCACTGAAGTAGCAAACGAGCATGCAGTCCACCTGATGGTAAGTGGTCACTGTCACTGTCACCACGCCGCCCTGCGACATCTGTAAACAACTTCATACAGAACATGAGTTCTATATGAAGTCAATCACAGATGCGTTGCTATTCCCGAGGACTATGATGGTCGCCTCATATGAAATGTGCCGGCAACCACACCCTTCCATTGAAACGCAAGAAATGCTTCACGCTAGAAATAGGTGTGGTGGTGGTACTTCCCCGGTGGAACTACACTGGTTCTACCACCTACCAAAGTCGCCTAAAGTTTTTGCGCCATTAAATACTCTAATTTAAGTCAAATTAAATGAAAATTATCATTATCTACTTCGCTTTGAAGGATTTTGACATAATTCCAATCTAAGCATTGGCCGTGTTTATTGTAATTGTATTATCGTATTATATCTTTTTTGAGTCTAGATGTTTCTGTACATGATTTACGTACGTAACGTACATGTTTTACGCACATTCTAACGCACGTACATACAGACCCAAGCACACATTAAATCCTTGGAAAATACTATGCAAATATAAACCGTTAACACATGAAATCATTAAAAGAATAACACCAGTCCAAGAAAGATGTAAGACATACTTGCGTATCCGCTGACGACTTGGTCAACGTGGCGTCCGAGCCCACGTCGCTTATGAGAGAGAGTTGCATGAAATGGACAAACTATAACATCTATTATATAAGGTCTAAGCTTAACAACTCGGCGGACGGGAGGCTACGGTTAGACAATTTTAATACGTTTAATGCCCAGCGACATATTAGCGACAAAATATGTAAAATCTTAATTTAATTTGAATATAGTTCACATTTTTTTGAGCATTAAATATGACGCGATTGGTAAAAAGTTAAGCTACGCAATGCACGGCCGGGAGATGGATGGGTGACCGCTAGTGGTTTTATATTTTGCGTATTTCACTGTACGACGGTGAATTACTGAAAGGCAGTCACTAAACATTGGCCGTTAACCCATAGTTAACACCACCAATCCGCATTGGACTAGTGTAGTAGAGAATTTTTCTGAATAAGTATTTGGAAAGAAATCCATGCCCAGTGGACATAAAAAATAACTACAATACGAAAATTTGGCTCCTTTAATTTTAAACTAATTTAATGTATTTCTAAGAATATTTCGTCGCAATATGTCGCAAGGTTCACTTTGATTTTAAATTAGATTTTTTTATTTATTTAAAAAAAATTAACACCCAACAAATTCTTTAGTAATTTTAAGAAGTTTCTAATTTTTTGGGCGTATATTGATTCATGCAGTTGGAGAAAAAAGTACCAATTTTTCACTAACGCCGAGAAAAAAACTTTTTATCCCAACAGCATTCATATTAAATATAAAAAGGTATACAGTATTTATCCAATCATAGATTCATTCTTAGAGTAAAATTTGTGACGTTGATATTTTTGGATAAACATCTGTTTTTGCTAATTATGATAACATATTAATTAGGTCAAACAAAAAATGAACATGAGAAACAATACAGCGATAGTTCGACCGTTCCCACATTCGCTTTAATATTTAATTAAATTTGAATTCAACAACATTTTATATGATATTATAAGGCTCTTTAAGCATCAGAGATTTTATAAGGTTAATCAATTTTGTGTTGTAATAGACCCCGAAAATTATATTCGTGCTTATCACTACTATAATAGAATAATCCTTTGTTTATTAATTTGCCAATTTATGAGTCTATAGTATTCATAAATCCTTTTAAGGCAAAATGGGGAAGCGGTGCTCAATCATGCAGCCATAAGCTACAGACACTGAGGGAAAAATAACAATCGACAACTCCTATTTCACAATCACCTTTATATTGGAACAAATATCAAAGATGATAGTAAAATTCTTTCTAAAAGTTACATACAAACTAAGTCAATACTTAAGGCAATTCAAAGAGATTTGAATGAATCTCATTATCTCGCTGTATTGCCTCAAAGGATATTATGCATCGTTATTCTTTAATATGCTATTTTAAAATACACCAATAAAAAACTAAGATATTTATCGAAAAACATTAACGTCAATTACACTACGGATAAGGAAAATTAAATCATATTTTAGGTTTTGTTTTAATTGACAGAGCGTTTAAAACTATATAAAATGCTTTTTAAGTTGCTGTAAGACTAAACCTGATAAGTCATTAATTTTGGATGAAAAAGTGAAACCATACAAAAATCGAAACGCTCTGTCCGATTATATTAAACTTAAAAATGAAATAAAAAAGACCAAGATAAAAAGGAAAGGATTTTTTTTATTTTAAGCATACTCTATAATATTAAGAATATAGTAATTCAAAATTTACTTCAGATTTTAACAAAGTTTAACTATATCTTTATAAAGCCGATTTAAATAAACAAATATAACATAATTATCAACCAATTAAAATCTAATTTTATTACGAAAGTTAATATGTCTTTTGGGCTTATGATTTAACCTATATAAACCACAAAAAAGTCTATTAAAAAACACAAGTGTAAAGACAAATGAAACGATCAAAATATAAAAAAAATCACAACCATACCTAGTCAAATGCTAAATTTTAAAAAAATCATCCTTTACGACAAAAACCCACCAAAACAATAATAAACAAACCAAACCGCTAAAAGAAAAAAATATCAAAACCAAACATAAACGCTTCATTAGAGAACTACAACCAAACGACCAAAACTCACCACAAAAAAAAACATTAAAGCACTCAAAACGAAACTTACCAAATCAACATATGATTTTAAACTAATATTACAACGGAATTTATACATTTTATTATGTAATAGGTACTCACGATATGCGATTTTTTAATTTCTTTAGGCAGAAAGAAATTCAAAAATCGCATATCGTGAGTACCCGTTACATAATAAAATTAAATCATCGTTTTAAGTATAAAACAAAAATCTCAACTTAATCAAACGCCAAACAAAAAACCAACAACCAAATCCCACCCCCCAATACCTCCCAAATACCATTAGGAAAGCGCACTCACATGCGGCATGTGCACGAGGACACCGCCCACCGAGCCCTTGTCGAGGCAGGGCGGCAGTAGGGCGTCCGCGGCCGGTGTGCCGCCCGACCGGCTGCGCTCCTCCTCCGCCGCCGCGCGCCGCATCGCCTCCGACCACTCCTCCGTCTGGCTCTGTCACATGCGCACGGTTGAGAACCACTTGCATTTTTTTATCTGACTGAAGTAGCAATGGTAAGTGGTCACTGCCGCCCGTAGACATCTGTAATCAACTACATACAGAACATGGGTTCATCTGAAGTCAATCACAGATGCGTTACTACTCCCGAGGACTATGATGGTCGCCTCATGTGAAAGTGTGCCGGCAACCACACCCTTCTATTGAAACGCAAGAAATGCTTCACGCTAGAAATAAGTGTGCCGGTGGTACTTCCCCGGTCGAACTACACTGGTTCTACCACCTTCAGCTTTCCATGTATTCAGCAGTACATGGTTTCCATGTCTTAAGGGGTTATCTTACGCGGTTGAAAGTAAGTATAAAGAAAGAAATTAAAGTAAGTAAAGTAGGACCGAAAAACAAGAAGCAAAGGCAATAAGAACAGTTAAAAAACGTTGAGTGACGTCACGGACGTCAGTGCAGAGGTTGGGAGTCCTAGTCGTTGCATAATTTTTAATTAATATCCCGTGTTTAAAGTATTCTCCGCGACTTATAAAGTGAATATTCAATACTTAAGACTAAGTGTGATATAGATTTTAAAAAGTGATGGTGTAAAGTGCCGTGTAACAAGGAAAAAAAAAACTATATTAAATTCCATAAACATTTGTATAATTCTCAACAAAACTGACCATCAGTTTAACATTACCCTCGCGTTCATCAACATCTTGTTACACAGTAGAGACCCCTTGCGAGTCTTTTCAACATAGTGAGCTACAGAGGTGCCATCTTTTGAAACATGGCTAAATGCAATGCGTGTGGAAAGTTCATGTCATCGGCAGAGGGCGTTGCCTGTCCCAAATGCCGCAAACAGACGCACAGAGCTTGTGTTAACATCCCTGAGGGTGCAAAAATTCAAGCTTCTTGGCTCTGTCCAGAATGCAAACTTTTAACACCAAGATTGATTGACTCCAATACGCCTGTCAAGGGATCTAGCTCAGTCTACCTTACTGAAGAAAAGCCGCAAGAGTCACAACACTGCATCGAGCAGGATAAAACCGAACAATCTCATGAAACAGAATTGGCAAGGGAGATTCGCATACTTCGACAAGAAATGCGGGAGACTCGAGACGAATTTCGCTCTTTAAGACAGGATTTATCGGACGTACGTCACCTAATTAAATCGTGCGAGGAGCGCGTGGATACATTGGAAAGGAAGCTGGAAACAATTAATGATACTTGTCCCGGTCATGAAGCGTTAGAAACTAAAATTCAGAATTTTGAGACCATCATAGTCGAATTAAAAAATGATATAAACGACCGAGAACAGCAGTTGCTGTTGACCGATATAGAGGTCGCAGGTATCCCAGAGGAGAGTGAAGAAAATGTGATTCACATAATTACTGCATGCGCAACAAAACTGGGTGTGAGAATAGAAGAGCGGGACATAGTTAATTGTACGCGAGTGGGGCGCTTACGCAGCAGCAGCGGTGAACAAAACAACTCGCTTAGGCCGAGGCCCATAGCGGTGCGGCTGGCCCGCCGACACACACGCGATGCGCTCCTGCGCGCCGCGCGCGTTCGCCGCTCGCTCACAACAGAGGGGCTTGGACTTCGAGCGACTTCTCAACCGTTCTTCGTAAATGAACACCTCACTAAGCATAATCGAGCAATATTTTTTAAAGCTAGAGAATTGGGTAGACGTCTCGGATGGCGTTACATCTGGACAAAAGATGGAAAAATTTACGCCCGTCGGGACCATGGCAGTATGGCCCATCGCATTCGCAATACAATAGACATAGACAGGGTTTTTGGGAAAGACCTGGTTGGATCCACAGATACTAACCCTAAGCACATTAATTAACAATTGCATAATATTTTGTTTGTATTGTATTGTTTTGGTTACATCCTTAATTCCTAGTTTTTTAATTATGTCAACTTATTTGTTTTGCGTTGCCTGTGTATGTATGACGTACATAATAGTGGTACGCACAATATTGTCAGCGATAACGGTGTGTCATAGTTGTTTTTCACTACATCATTTACACTACACAGTAAATAGTTACAAGATTATAAATAGATATAAAATATCATATATCAACATGTATCTCAAACATAATACTTATAATAATATTTACAATGTAAAACTAAATTTCCCTAGAAACAGCTATATAATTAAAATGTCGAACAGAAATAACTATTTAAAAAATTATAATTCCCATATTTATCATTGGAATAAGTTTTCGGCGGTTGCTCATAAAATAAAAATATATTTACAATTACAAGATATTATCTATACAAATAAAAACTATAAAAACAATATATACGACGTGAAATTTAAATCAATTTGTAATATAACGCTCACAAAAATAAATAATTATTCTAAAATTGTGCCACAAACATTTTACAGGAAAAATTTCATTTTAATTAATCCTGCATTTATATTAACAATTAAAGACTTAAAATTACAAAATCTCAATTTCTCCTAGGCATAATATAAAAGTTGGTCTACTGAATGCAGGATCTCTAGGTACAAGGCATGACGAATTTATAGTGGCAATGCAACGACACGATGTCGATATCATGGCGATCAACGAAACATGGCTAAAGGAGGGCGAGGAGGGGCGCGCGCCCGCCGTGCCCGGCTACCGACTGCGGCACACGCCGCACCCGCTCTTGTTGAACAGATGTGGATATCGACTATGATTGGTGCCAAAAATATTGTAATTGGAACTGCGTACAGACCGCCATGGCTCAATGTTAATCTTTTCATTGATGCACTTACGGCTTCTCTTAGTGCTTTTTCTTGGAGTGATCACATAGCATTATTGGGGGACTTTAACATTAACATGTTAAAGACCACACATAATAGCACTCTAATGTTAAATAACCTATTGGTATGCTTTAAACTCAGCCAATGTATCACTTCCCCAACTCATCTTACAGAGCATAGCGAAACCCTGATCGACGTCATATGCACGGATGTAAAGGTTAACACAGTCGAAATAGATCACATACGTGAACTAAGCAGCCATGCATTTATCACGTGCCAACTAAATATATATAAAAATAAGTCGCAACCCATAACACTCCTTCGGCGAGCTATTCAGGACATAAATGAAGTAAAAATAAATAAGGATCTAATAGCAGTCAATTGGAAAAACATTGCATCTAATGATGATATAAATCAAATGGTAAATGTATTTAATACTACTCTTCTTTCATTATTTGACGTACATGCCCCGATTAGGAAAATAACAATTAGATGTCAAAAGTACCCGTGGATTACATATAATATAAAATTAATGATGAGAAGGCGCGATGAAGCTTACCAACTAATGAGATTTAATAAGAATGATGTCCATAAAAAAAAGTTTTATTTAGATTTAAAAAAGTCGGTTGAAGAAGCCCTATATAGAGAAAAACAGGCCTATTATACCTATTATGTAAATAAAAACCTTAAGAATCCACGTGACATGTGGAAACATATAAAATATAACGTCAGAATAAAAAGCCATCATGATCTTCCAGGTAATATTTTTAACGATCCTAATAAACTAAACGACCACTTTTTAAATGTACCGGGCAATCGCAGCGTCTTTATATCGTATTTAAGCTACTTCGAATTTAATGTCTGCATAAACGATGTCTTTAATATAACCCTAGTTTGTGAAGCTGACGTTTTAAAAGTAGTACAAACACTTAAATCAAATGCAATTGGCATAGACGGTATATCATTAGATATGCTACTTGCGACACTGCCTTATTCATTGCCAGTGTTGACCGCCATGGTAAACAAATCAATAACTTCATGTACCTTCCCAGCTATTTGGCAACACGCTTTAGTTAAACCTATCTCAAAAATTTCGAACCCAATATCTGAAAATGATCTACGGCCTATCAGCATCCTGCCATGTGCATCTAAAATTATTGAAAAAATTGTCACTGAGCAGCTCTTGAAGTATATTGAAAAAAATAATATACTCCCGGAGATGCAATCAGGCTTTAGGAAAAAACGCAGCACCACGACCGCCTTAGCCCAGGTTGTAGATGACATATTGACTGCTCAAGATAACAGCCAGGGCACGTTATTAGTATTATTAGATTTTTCCAGGGCTTTCGACTGTATTAACATTGATCTCTTATTATCTAAATTACATTACTACGGGTTTAGTAACAATGCGGTAAAATGGTTCGATAGTTATTTTAGATATCGAATGCAAACAGTCGAACTCACTAATGACGCAAATACCACTAAGACGTCCATTTCAAAAAGTATAAAAACAGGCGCACCTCAGGGCTCAAATCTTGCTCCAATACTCTTTGCAATTTATAGTGCTGACATTGTAAAAAATATACAAAATTGTAAGTACCATCTTTACGCTGATGACCTGCAGGTTTACATTCATTGTAATCCGCGCGATACTCATGAGGCGGTCGATAAGATTAACGCGGACTTAGAGCGAATAAGTAAATGGTGCAACTTAAACTGCCTTATGTTAAACGGAAACAAGTCCAAATTTTTAATTTTAGGCTCAAAATCTCAAATTAGGCACATATCTGAGCAAGGCGCTTCGATCAAAATAAAAGGTGAAGCTATTGAACGCGTCCATGAAGCACGTAATTTAGGGTTACTAATGGACGAAAACCTTCATTTTGAAAATCACATTATTAACACAAGTAGAAATTGTTTTTACAGGCTCAAAGTTTTATATCAAATACGCAATTTTTTAACAGTTAACGTGCGGGAAAAACTATGTGAGACATTAATACTCTCAAAATTAAATTACATGGACGTGGTATATGGCCCACGGCTCCTGACTCGTACACAACAGTTAGTGCAACGCGTACAAAACGCCTGTGCGCGATACTGCTTCGCCATACCACCCCGTACACATGTCACTCCATACATCAATAGTGCAAAAAAATTAAAAATGGATTCACGTAGGAAGCTTCATCTAGCCACTCTTCTTTTTGGGATTATAAACAATAACATGCCTTCCTATCTTGCCAAGAAACTGATATGGTCGTGTGATGAGAAGATGTATAATACGCGTCCTCGAAGTAACCCTCTAATAGTTCCTCTTCACCGCACTCATGCATTTCGAGGTAGCTTTAAGTACGCCGCGTCCAAGTGTTGGAACGATGTCCCGCCGCCTTTACGTAACCTAAAAACAGTAAACTCATTTAAAAACAAATATTATCTACATCTATTAGAGCTTCAGGTAAACACATAAAGATCAAACACTTATTCCTAATATTACTCACCTGAAGATTTGATATTTATCACAGTAGATTATTTCAAATTTCTTCATAGCTTTTCTTATTTTTCTGTTGCTTCTCCATAACTTGGATGCAACCATAGTATTTCATTAACGTACAATACACATCACACCAATGAAACACAATTGTTATGACTTAAATTTAAAAATCATGAATAATTTATTTAATTACATTTCGGTTAACTTAATTCAGAATATCACACCATCACAACTACCCGCCAGTTACAATAAACATAGTATTTCCGCATGACGCAATGCCCGTCCCCCCCACTCTCTCCGTGAGTCACTCAATGGGCTCACTGAAAACCAGCGCCGGGTGCAACGCGCCACGGCATTAACGCTGAGTGAGTACCAACTTCCAAACCTCGGCATACATACATAGGGAGCCTTTAAATATATTATAGTGTATTTTAAATGTTAAAATTATAATTATATATATTGGTAATTCTTTAGTGCTAAGTTTTCATGTATTAGTTTACTGTAGCTTGTTTATCTCCTCTTCTGTTCACTGATATAATTATTGTTAACTATAATGCCCTTATGTTGTATGTGAGTTGCGTTTGGAAATAAAGTTTTTCTATTTTCTATTTCTATTTTCTAAAAAAGACCTGGATGTGGTAGACTCAGAGTTAGATATTGCGAGACATTGCAAAAAACAGTTACACAGTTACCTCGGGATGTAGTCTGGGAGTGGGCACGAGCGCGCGCACGAGGCGCACGGCCAGCTGGTGGCACAGCGCCGCCGCCTCGCAGTACGAGCACGTGCCGCCCGCGCGACACGCCGCTAGGGACGGGTAGCATGGTAATGGAATACTTGGGGCTAAAATATCTATCCGGCATACATAACGGCATCGATAGAAAATATAGTGGACACTGACGGAGTAAGCGTTCACTCCTATCGTGAACCTATTAAGGTTCCGCTCGTCTTAGCAGTGGCATTTGTTATTTAATAAATGACAAAGTTGTTTTTTTTTTATCTAACTGAAGTAGCAAGCGAGCTTGCAGTTCACCTGATGGTAAGTGGTCACTGCCGCCCTGCGACATCTATAATCAACTTCATACAGAACATGTGTTCCATTTGAAGTCAATCACAGATGCGTTGCTACTCCCGAGGACTATGATGGTACTTCCCTGGTCGACCTACATTGGTTCTTCCACCTTGAAAACACTTGATAGTACACTTAATAGTCAAGGTTTTAAATTCTTCGAGAAATTTGTCAGTGTTGTGTCAATGCGTTATTAAGCTAAATTAGTCAGCGAGCGCTTGAACTTCATGTACTTCTTGACATCGTGTAAAAACACAATTTTATTTAAGTGTACAATATTCAACTCCTCATTTTTTTTCAAAGTGTCAATTGTCATTTCAATTGAAAATCTTTTTTAATACTTTATGGACAACATAAGGCTCGAAGGGCCGTATTTTCTGATAAGAGAGTGATTAAAATAAACGTACTTAGCTAGGGACAAACTTTAAAAGTTTTCTTACCATGTTCAATAGTATTCATCTGGTTCGACTTGAGCATCAGTCGCAGCAACTTGGTGGCTTCACTGCTCACGCTCTGAATGTTTATACGGTTTTGCTGAAGCTCCATCTGAAAATATTATCACTTAGAAAAACACCTGAATATTTAATCGACAAGTCGCTATGATCCATGTATCGTTGATTTGTAGTACAATGCAAATTTGTCGAATGTATGAAGTAAGTTTAATCGGGACAGGTACAGAATAATGCAGGTGGGAGTCGTTAAAACAAGAAGGGAAATTATCGAAAGTAAGTTTAATCGGGACAGGTACAGAATAATGCAGGTGGGAGTCGTTAAAACAAGAAGGGAAATTATCGATACAAAAAGCATGGACCTCTAGGCCACTAATACAACAACTTCTAATATGATTTACTCATTTACATGTGAGTTACGTTGGTGGCAAAATCATATTTAACATTTAATTTAACAGCTAACAAAGCTCGACTTTAACGAGACCGAAGTTCTGTTAAGTGTACGCAATTGATATACACACATACACACGTACGTGTGTGTGAGCGCACGCACGCGCGCACACACGATCACACAAACTCATTCACATGCACTCTCACTCAATACTACATTAATATATTTTCATTGTTATTAAGCAAATTGTACTAGCTTATTTTAGATACGGAAGAGCGGGGCATCCTGGCACAAGTGTTTTTGTTACTTAAAAGGATGTCCCAACAACAATTTATGTTTGTGTACAACCTGTTATACCAATAAAGAATTTGAATTTGAATTTTGAATTTTTGAAAAAATTACGCCTACATTATATTTTAAAACTAAAGGAGCGAGACCGAGTCGATGTGAGAGCTCGGAATGCCGTGTATTCTCACGATTTGTTTGAATGTTTGACGTGCTGCGTCAGCTCCTCGGGTTGCTGGCTTGGACGCGATGCACTAGGGTTAGGGTTGCGACGCGATGCACTAGGGATGCACAACGTTAGGGTTATGTAACGTGTGGTGCATAGGTCAGGTTTCCGTTGAACTACCGAAGTCTATATGTTACCTCTTTACGTTTCTACAATACAGCAGTCTACTTTGAAATCATATGAATACCTGTTTGAGCAGTATATCCAACATGACGATGCAGCAGTTCAGGTTCAGAGGCTTGGAGTCGTCTTCTTTATCCTTGTCCTTGCCGTTTGCTGGAGATGTAGTCTCTGTTTCTTTTTGCTTCGTATTCTCTGCCAAGAAACACATTTTATTAAGTATTATTTTTTGTTTTAATATCTTACATAAATCACTCTATTGTCGTAAGAATTATATTGTATTTTCTTGAAAAGTTTAATGCGATATACCTTGAGGCGCCTTAAATATCTTTTCAGGTAGGTTGATGACGCAGTGGCTGAACAGATCGAACAGCTGAGATAGTGGAATCTTCACTTCCAGCAACGATATAGTCTGTAAAATACATACAGTTATATGGCGCAAATTGAAGTGGTATTTGGAAAATTGGTAGCACATAACTTGACTTTAAATTTTTAAGTCGAGTGAAACTTTTAGAAGGCAATTCATAACAATTCATCCGATTAAGATAATATTATGTATACGGTTCGCAGAATTACAGACGCATTATCCTTTCGTTCACTCTAATCGTGTCGGGGAGCGTGGGGTACCTGGAACCACTCGAGCACGGGCAGCACGGCGCGCGGGCCGGGCGCGGCCACGGCGCGCGCGCACGCGAAGGCGTACAGCTGGCGCTCGTCCAGCGCCGCGCTGTCCGCCTCCAGCACGCGCCCCACTGCACCCTTCAGCTCCATCAACTCCTGCGCGGAGATTCTCACATTGTAACGTATAGGTTGGAGGTGAACATGCAATCCATGTGATATTAAATAAAAAAGCGATTGATAATTATTTTTTGTTGTAGTAAGTTGTAAATTATTTTTTGCTTTTAACCTATTTTGCAATAATTCAACATTACCAGATATTAATTAATACAATACTATGTATGTACAGAAACGTAAAAATGAATGAAAAATTAATTTGAAACACTAACAACACAATACTCTTCGTAAGGAATCTTACCTTGTCAGGAACATCACCGCATATCGCCTCCATCCAACACGGCATTATGGTATCCCAGATGGCCTGGGTAATTATGCCGTACGGGATGAGACAGTAAAGCCTGGAAAAAAGAACTGTATGTTACTGCACGTAATCCTGGTATTACACGTTTTTGAATGTTGCCTTACATACACATAAAAATTTAAATTCGTTGTCCCAGTGTCGCCCAGTTCGTCGCGCAGGTGCTGCGTCTTGGAGGCCAGGTTGTCCCAGTGGCCGGCCAGCGCCGTACCTGCCGCGGGCCAGCGCACCTGTTGAGCCCGTCGCGCAGGTGCTGCGTCTTGGAGGCCAGGTTGTCCCAGTGGCCGGCCAGCGCCGTACCTGCCGCGGGCCAGCGCACCTGTTGAGCCCGTCGCGCAGGTGCTGCGTCTTGGAGGCCAGGTTGTCCCAGTGGCCGGCCAGCGCCGTACCTGCCGCGGGCCAGCGCACCTGTTGAGCCCGTCGCGCAGGTGCTGCGTCTTGGAGGCCAGGTTGTCCCAGTGGCCGGCCAGCGCCGTACCTGCCGCGGGCCAGCGCACCTGTTGAGCCCGTCGCGCAGGTGCTGCGTCTTGGAGGCCAGGTTGTCCCAGTGGCCGGCCAGCGCCGTACCTGCCGCGGGCCAGCGCACCTGTTGAGCCCGTCGCGCAGGTGCTGCGTCTTGGAGGCCAGGTTGTCCCAGTGGCCGGCCAGCGCCGTACCTGCCGCGGGCCAGCGCACCTGTTGAGCCCGTCGCGCAGGTGCTGCGTCTTGGAGGCCAGGTTGTCCCAGTGGCCGGCCAGCGCCGTACCTGCCGCGGGCCAGCGCACCTGTTGAGCCCGTCGCGCAGGTGCTGCGTCTTGGAGGCCAGGTTGTCCCAGTGGCCGGCCAGCGCCGTACCTGCCGCGGGCCAGCGCACCTGTTGAGCCCGTCGCGCAGGTGCTGCGTCTTGGAGGCCAGGTTGTCCCAGTGGCCGGCCAGCGCCGTACCTGCCGCGGGCCAGCGCACCTGTTGAGCCCGTCGCGCAGGTGCTGCGTCTTGGAGGCCAGGTTGTCCCAGTGGCCGGCCAGCGCCGTACCTGCCGCGGGCCAGCGCACCTGTTGAGCCCGTCGCGCAGGTGCTGCGTCTTGGAGGCCAGGTTGTCCCAGTGGCCGGCCAGCGCCGTACCTGCCGCGGGCCAGCGCACCTGTTGAGCCCGTCGCGCAGGTGCTGCGTCTTGGAGGCCAGGTTGTCCCAGTGGCCGGCCAGCGCCGTACCTGCCGCGGGCCAGCGCACCTGTTGAGCCCGTCGCGCAGGTGCTGCGTCTTGGAGGCCAGGTTGTCCCAGTGGCCGGCCAGCGCCGTACCTGCCGCGGGCCAGCGCACCTGTTGAGCCCGTCGCGCAGGTGCTGCGTCTTGGAGGCCAGGTTGTCCCAGTGGCCGGCCAGCGCCGTACCTGCCGCGGGCCAGCGCACCTGTTGAGCCCGTCGCGCAGGTGCTGCGTCTTGGAGGCCAGGTTGTCCCAGTGGCCGGCCAGCGCCGTACCTGCCGCGGGCCAGCGCACCTGTTGAGCCCGTCGCGCAGGTGCTGCGTCTTGGAGGCCAGGTTGTCCCAGTGGCCGGCCTGGCGCGTGTGGTGCGGCGGCAGCGGCACGAGGCAGGCCACCAGCACGCGGCGCCGCGCCTCCGCCACGCGCCGCACCCACCCGCACACGTGCTCCGCCTTCAGCTTCTCCACCGCCATCGCCGTCTCGCCTGCCACAGGGGGATATGTGATAGACTCGGTGTTGTACGGAAGATAAACAATATTTCGTAAAGTTGTTGAATCGGAAAGTTAAGTGCGCTAGAAATTAGAAGGTAAATTGTAAAACTGAGAATTGGAAAGTAAATCGTAAGGTACGTTGAATTGTAGATAGATATATTAGTACATCCTAAAGTTAAATTGAAATTTAAAAACATTAGACAGATGAAAAGGTAAATTAAGGTGAAGAAACATTAGTGAGTCGTAAATGTAAGATAAGTTGGGATGGAGAAACATTAGTAAGCCATAATAGTAAGTTGGGGTAGAGAGAGATTGGAAGTCGTAAAAGTAAGTTGCAATGGAGAAAGATTAGAAGTCGTAAAAGTAAGTTGGGATGGAGAAAGATTAGAAGTCATAAAAGTAAGTTGGGATGGAGAAAGATTTGAAGTCATAAATGTAAGTTGGGATGGAGAGAGATTAGAAGTCGTAAAAATAAGTTGAGATGGAGAAAGATTAGAAGTCATAAAAGTAAGTTGGGATGGAGAAAGATTAGAAGTCGTAAAAGTAAGTTGGGATGGAGAAAGATTAGAAGTCGTAAAAGTAAGTTGGGATGGAGAAAGATTAGAAGTCGTAAAAGTAAGTTGGGATGGAGAAAGATTAGAAGTCGTAAAAGTAAGTTGGGATGGAGAAAGATTAGAAGTCGTAAAAGTAGGTTGGGATGGAGAAAGATTAGAAGTCGTAAAAGTAAGTTGGGATGGAGAAAGATTAGAAGTCGTAAAAGTAAGTTGGGATGGAGAAAGATTAGAAGTCGTAAAAGTAAGTTGGGATGGAGAAAGATTAGAAGTCGTAAAAGTAAGTTGGGATGGAGAAAGATTAGAAGTCGTAAAAGTAAGTTGGGATGGAGAAAGATTAGAAGTCGTAAAAGTAAGTTGGGATGGAGAAAGATTAGAAGTCGTAAAAGTAGGTTGGGATGGAGAAAGATTAGAAGTCGTAAAAGTAAGTTGGGATGGAGAAAGATTAGAAGTCGTAAAAGTAAGTTGGGATGGAGAAAGATTAGAAGTCGTAAAAGTAAGTTGGGATGGAGAAAGATTAGAAGTCGTAAAAGTAAGTTGGGATGGAGAAAGATTAGAAGTCGTAAAAGTAAGTTGGGATGGAGAAAGATTAGAAGTCGTAAAAGTAGGTTGGGATGGAAAAACATTAGTAAGTTGTAAAGGTATGTGGGATGGAGAAAGATTAGAAGTCGTAAAAGTAAGTTGGGATGGAGAAAGATTAGAAGTCGTAAAAGTAAGTTGGGATGGAGAAAGATTAGAAGTCGTAAAAGTAAGTTGGGATGGAGAAAGATCAGAAGTCGTAAAAGTAAGTTGGGATGGAGAAAGATCAGAAGTCGTAAAAGTAGGTTGGGATCGAAAAACATTAGTACGGTGTAAAGGTATGTGGGATGGAAAAACATTAGTAAACCGGAAAAGTAAGTTGAGATGGGAATAGATTAGAAGTCGTGACTTGGTATGAAGAAATATTAATAAGCCATATAGATAAATTAGGATGGAGAAAGATTAGAAAGTTGTGAAGGTAAATTGAGATAGAGAAACATTAGTAAGCCGTAAAGGTAAGTTTGGGTTGGAAACACATTACTAAATCATAAAGGTAATTTTAAAAGAAGATCGTAAATCCTTAAGTTAAATTTAGATTGAAAGTACAGTAAAATTTAAATTCAACAAAGAAAAGTAGGTTAATAAAATATAAGTTACATATAAATTTTATATGTATGTTATAAATTAAAAAATCCTAATCTCTATGAAAAATTATTGGGAACACAGTTAATTTTGATAGATTTTTTTAAATATACCACTCTAAAATGTAACTCATATGGAAATAGAGCTCACCATAAAGGAGATGTTTCAATCTTGGCTAGGTATATGTACACCATCTCAAAAAATCGAGAAAAATCTCAAGAATCCTAAAAAAATACTTAAAATTCATAAAAACGTGTACTTTTCTGGTACAAAATCAATTAAAATCCACTACTTTCTTCGTTTTCCAATATGGCGGAACAACTGATTTAGACAGTCTGTGGATAAAACTGTAGTTGTCATTATCTGACAACTGTCATATTGATTCTTTTACTAGATCCATTCATCTGTCTTGTTAGATATTTTCACGGAATATTTTCGTGTGCGTATTGTGTTGGAGTTTCTATATCAAGATATCAACCCCTGGCTTACATATCTTGGATTTCGGATCGCTGGTTACCTCAGTTGCCTTGACTTTCATTTTTTGGACTGTTCATCGGTTAACCTGTTGACCAGGCTAGTGATTAAACGATTTACAACTTGGACGTCCAAACATCAACTGATTTATTCAGGTAAAAATACAACCTATACTGAAATATCATTTTATTTTAGATTGAAAGTGTTTACTTATTTGTTTTATAAACATAGAAATCAAATAACAACACTGTACAATCATTCCTGTATTCTTGTTTTAGGTTCACAATAGTGCACTATTTTAAATGTAATTCAGACATAAATGAAGATGGCCCTTGCTATCTTTTTTAACCTGACATCATAATTGTAATTGGCTATTAGCTATGAGGTAAGATTAGTCTTTGTTTACATAGAACCATAACTATACAATAGTTTTAAGGTTATCATAGTTAAGCTACATAATGTAATAATAAGTTTTTCTTTTTTAGGTTGATGAAAAGGCTCAAATATGTAATCACTTATTATCAAACATGCAAATAATGTCAGTGCCTACTTGTAGTGAAAGACACACAAAGTGAACATAATAGTTAAAGATTTCAAGTCCAGTTGTAAGTATTAACCTGTATTTGTAAATTAACAAAAAATAATAAGGATATTATTTTCAGTGTATAATATACTCTGATCTATTTTTGTTGTAGATATCAGACGATAGAATATTTGTGCTGGATTAGAATCACACACATTGTGCAAGCAGAATAGGAAGAGGTTGAAATAATACAAGGAGGAAGAACCAGTAACACAAATATTCGTGCATGGAGGCCTTTGCAACTTAAATAGAAAGTCAATCCATACTAGCTTTTAAAACAACATGGATATCTCAATATCTTGAAGCTGTGTCAGGGAACAAGTGTGTTCTTGTGTGTGAGACAAGGAAACTGTTGGGATGAAAAATAATAGGATATTATTGCAGCTACAATGCTGAAAAATCAAAAGTATGTTGCAGTCCTTACACAATGACTATTGTCTGGTGTTTATGCTGGACTCCGCATCAAGCTAGTATTACAGCACCTGTTCCATTCTGGATGCTATATTGGCAAGGGAAGATTCAGATTTCAATGAATAAAAAATACCAATAAAAGAAATTGTTTTATTTACATGACGACCTATTATTTTTAATATGCAATATGTATATTTTGCAATTAAGATAACGGAGAAGTAGTCTTTAACAATGTGCTTGATTCTTAATTGAAGTAGATAATGAGTTGAAAATGTGGGCGTTTTTTTTTTCATATATTGTTAGCAATCTTCCTGGATTGCTTGTTTGGCTTTAAATATAAATGAGCTGTTCAATTATTTCTTAAGACTCATTATTCCAACCATATATAAAATACTTTTGCAGTATGTAGTTATGTCTTTGAAGCGCCCATGTCCCTGAGAGCGGTGTAGAACGCATGCAGCGAAAAAACTATACAGCGAAGTAATATTCAATAAGGGAATCAGATCTTGTTGGAGGCCATATAGAGAGTTTAAAAATATGTGATAACGGGTTGGCAACTAACCCATATCTCCATCAACCTGCATTGGACTAGCATGGTGGAGTAAGGTCCAACCCTTTCCATTTATGGAGCGAGACTAACGTCCAGCAGTAAGACACAAAAAGGGTTGCAGCCAATTACGTTTTTCTATCAATTGACCATCAAATAACTTGAAAGCAGTAGAACTGTAAAATGAATGTGTGAAATGCAAGTCTAAAACGGCATAATTATTAATTATAGATAACACATAAATAATATGACTGCGTTGGATCAGATGATCATTGACAACTGATTGTCATTGTCACAGTTTGTTTATAAACTTCAACTGTCAAAATGCAATATTACCGCCGCCATTATTTTGTGTTGCAATTCTAACTTGAAATTCTAGTCTTGTACCAATAAACCCAGTCGATTATAATAATATGCTTAGTCAAAAAGTGCTCTATACTTTATTGACATTTTTATCATATGGTGTACAGATACCTGGCCAAAGGTCCATACATTTTGAAACATCTCCTTTAACCCAAACATCTGTATAACCTATATTCACAAATAGAGACTAGTAGTATTTGTATTGATTTGTATTCTCACCAGTATAAGAGAAGGATGTGACATGGAACCAGTGGAAAAGCACAGACAAGAGGCGACCCAATACCTCGTCCGGAGTGTCAGGGTTTGGTGTGCAAAGACCCACCATTAACCACACACCGTATCTAAAATGAAACGTACAACTTATTAAAGTTAATTAAAACTTTTAAGTGATGTCAAATAACAAATATATCGCCAATTATGGTAACTGTGAAGAAATTATTAATATAAACTCATTACTGCAGACATCTTGAAATTTTAGCAAAGTATTCCTGTGATTGCTGAATTAGCCGTTTTAGGAGTTAAAATTAGTTTAAGTTACTACATATAATGTAGATACATATGTTGCTTGTTAATGTTCAAAAAGTATACTACATTCTTCCATCTCTAAATAGGAGTTGGAAAAATCTTAACATATTAAATAGTCTAACAAATTTTATTAAAAGAAAATCGCCAAAAAATTATATATTCAAGACCACCAAGATAACTTATGTTTTTACTTTAAATCAATTAGTGTTAACAAGACTTAGACAAATAATATGATACGTTACCTTCCTAATAGCTGCCTGTCTTCAACTGAAATGGGGTCCGGCAAGTTGACGCTCAGCGGAGGCTTCAGTTGTTCGGAGGAGCTATACGGATCCTCCATGTTGATGGGCTTTGCCTCTTTTATTAGGCTAAAACCAAAAGATAAAAACAGTATGAGTTGCCAGTAAAGTTATTTTCATTTTTTCTTAATTTTAAAATTAATAATGTCACAACAATAATCAACATAAATGTGTAAAACATATGTGTTTATGCCCAAATACATACCTGCTTGCAAATTTGCTTACATTCATGTTGCATAACGTATTTATTTATCACCAAATTTTAACAATATTAGTAGTTTTATGTTTCAATGCACATACATTTCATGTCATGCATGCTTGATTACATGTATGCGGGTATGCGTACTTATATACGTATTAAGTTTAAATGAGCCTACGTACGCAGCCTATATGTGAGGGCCGCATACCTATACGCAATATAATGAACTTAAAGCCGCCACCCAAGTTACTCTATAACAAAAGGACAGACTGGAAATCAGCACCATGGCATCGTCTTCCTAGCTGTGGCATTCGCAGGGTCTGTACCTGTTCGCAGTCACTGATTGTGTTGCAATAAATTATTGTTACTTAATATATATCACTTTCATACAATTTATATCCCATTGCTTTTTGTGTTTGTGTTTGTGTAAAACGGTTTATATTGTGTGCAACATCTTATGTTACTGTTAATAAAGCATTCATTCATTCCGTGTACGCGCGTGCATGCGTGTGTGTATGTGTACGCACGGACAGTTGTCTGCATATGTGTGTGTGTGTGTGTGTGTGTGTGTGTGTGTGAGTCTCACCTGACGATCGCCTCGACGAGGTTGGTCTGCATGTCGCTGTCCATGTGCCAGGCGGGCGGCAGGCGCGTGTGCACCACGTGGTCGCCGCCGCGCCGGCTGTTGTGGCGGTTGCCGTGGCACTGCTGGCAGTACCTGATGGACACGAAGCCTCAGTATAACAAGACGATAGCCTTTAAATATTATATACTTTAGAACATGGTCTTAACAGGTTTAGCATATATAATATGAACTGGCGTTTAATGGTGCTGGAATTTATTGTTCTTTACCCAAAACTACCATACATCAAACCAATGTCTAACTTGTAATATGTAACTTTATTTTAGTTGTCAATATTATTAACTCAAGATGTCTATTATAGAGAATGTTGTACTCACCTGTAATTGGCGTGCATACTATCTTTATTCTTATGTAAGATTACTGTAATGTGTTGTTTGTAATGCTGTTGGTGTGTCATTAAATAGATAAATAAATTAATGCATAAAACCATTTTCGTCATCTATCTAGGGCATTGATTAGACAAAATACAATAATAAAATCGTTTTAAACTAAATTATTACTGCCTTTATTTTCGAAATAAAACCGTTTTTTAACATTTTTTGCTAAAGAATATTAAATTCATTTTTTGTATCTAACACAATAAAAAAGTTATTATAATTTTAAGTTTAATATCGAAATATATCCCTACAAATAAATTATAAACAAACAATATTTAGTAACTAATTACATAAGACAAGGACAATATAAAAATAAGAACTCCACATAACATGAAATGATATCAATTTGATTGCATCCAACTTTGTATTCCAATAAGAAAATATAATTAAAATAAGCTCATACCTAATTGGATGGTTTCCATTGTAACTGGCGCATTCGTTGGAAAAGCAGATAGAATACGCCGCTTTGTCCGTCGATCGACAATTCTGTGGACGTAATTTGTTTAAGATTTATATTACATAGAAAATTTATGAAGATTTTATGGAAACATGTTATGAAAAACATACCTTATTCTCACACACCATTGACACCTGTTGTTGCGGATGCAAAATGTCGAAGAAACGCTGGTTTGGGTGCTCCCTGAGAAAATGAAGTTATAAGTCTTTAAATTTTATTAATTACATAAAATTAAATGACAATTTTTACTGTGTCGTTTACCCTGTAATCTGTGTGTAGTTTCGAAGGTGTTAGAACAGTTCTAGCGTGAAGCATTTCTTGCGTTTTGATGGAAGGGTGTGGTTGCCGGCACACTTTTACATGAGGCGACCATAGTCCTCAGGAGTGGCAACACATCTGTGATTGACTTCAGATGGAATCTATGTTCTGTTGAAGTTGATTAGAGATGCACGGGCGGCAGTGACAACTTACCATCAGGTGGACTGCATGCTCGTTTGCTTCTTCAGACAAATAAAAAAATGTGTGCGTGTACTAGCGTACACTCGTAAGAAGTGAAACTTCTTTATGAGGTTTTTTTTTCAAAAAATAATATACTATATTCAACTTTACAGAAATTGGTTAAATAAAGTTAAATTAGATAAAGTTTAATAAAAGGCTTTTATAATCTATAATAATCTATCTAATATCACGCATGGTAGGGATAAGAAAAAGATGGCGCGTAACGGAAAAAAAAGATGCCGCGTAACAGAAAAAGATGGCGCATAACAGAAAAAGATGGCGCGTAACGAAAAAATGTTACACTAAATTTTATTCCGACCCCGATAAAGAAGTTTCACTTCAAAAAAACATTGATGAGCAAGCTTGTACCTGTGTATTTCATTAGCGCACTCGATGCACAGATAGAGGGGCGGGGGCGTGTCGGAGGCGAAGGTGACGCT
This sequence comes from Spicauda simplicius, assembly GCA_949699795.1. Taxonomy (NCBI): domain Eukaryota; kingdom Metazoa; phylum Arthropoda; class Insecta; order Lepidoptera; family Hesperiidae; genus Spicauda; species Spicauda simplicius. Next base: position 975,431 of record OX453074.1, read on the forward strand.
GATGCAGTGGTCGTAGCACACCTTGGCGGCCTCCGCGGACCCCGCGTTGGGGCACATGTCCCGCTGGCACAGGAACGGGACCAGGTCGTCTGGGGTACGAGAACAGATTGTTAAGTATCGAAAATTATATGTAGTGGTACGCTATCGGAATGTAGTGGTACGCTTTTGGAATGTAGTAGTACGCTATCAGAATGCAATAGAGTATTGTGTGGAAGTGGGGACACTGTATCAAATGTTCCACTCTCCACCACAAGTGAGGCTAGTGGAGCAAGTGTGGAATGGCAAATGAAATGTGGGGCAAAATAGAGTATGGCAAGAGCGGTTTGGTAAGCAGAAAGTATGGCAAGTGAGTTTGGGGCAAATGGGAAAAAAATTATCAGATGAGGAGTGTGGGACAAGTGCAAGAAGAGGGATAAGTCAGCAGAGTGTAGTAAGTGGGGGAAAGGAAAGGCGAGCTGCAGACAAACAGACACATTTTCACATGAGACGAGCATCATAGTCGTCGGGAGTAGCAACGCATCTGGGATTGACTTCAGATGGAACCCATGTTCTGTATGTAGTTGATTACAGATGTCCATGAGCGGCAGTAGCCACTTACCATCTTACTTCAGTCAGATAAAAAAAAATAAAAAAAACCAGAGGCAGCACTGACTGGAGAACTTGCAGAGCAGCCCCTTGCGGTCGAAGAGGTTGGCGTCGAAGGGCGGCCAGTAGTAGAAGAGCAGCTTGGCGGCGGACAGGCGCGCGGGCGGCGTGCCGTACGCCACCACGCACAGCACGTCGCGCACGGCGCACGCCTTCAGCGACATGGCGCGCTCCAGCAGCTGGCAGTGGTGCGCTGGGGGAAACATTTGTTACAAACCAACAAGTAGCTTGCCTGGGGACACTACTGTTAAACTCGTGACTACATTAGTTATAAACATCAATAAGAATCTATATAATGATTGTATTTAAATTGATCGTGCTATGTTATTATAAATATCATAAATCAATAGAAGTCACATCATAAATAAATGGTTATATAAATAAATATTATAAATGCATATATTTAATTTTATATAATGTAATAGATTAATAGTAATGTTTTTGTCTCTGTGACGGTTTCCTTAACGCCTGCCATTTTTAGTATAAAAGGGAGGGTATTATCATAATATGGATCATTCTAATAATTCGCAAGTGTAAGACGTTACTCTGTCCGAATGTATTCTGAAATTGTATACGTGTAAAATCGTGAGAATATAACAATGTTGTACATAATGTGTCGTTTACTTTGGCCATCCAATTCTACTTCTGTAACACATTTTATCCATTGTAACACTTTTTTTTTGTTCTCGAGGAGGAAACCTTCAAAAGGCCATATATTCATTTATTCATATATATACATACATATTATATTCTTATAACCTTATATATATACACATGCATGTATGAATGATTGTAACCCTTACAATTTGTTGTTTTCATGTTTATGCACATTGTTAAGTTCGCTGTACTTGTCTATAATTAGGATTACATGTTTATCATATATATGGCCCTGTATTAGATAGTAACTTGTCAAATATGTAATCTAGTTGATAAGTCAAATAAATAAATAAATAAATAAAAGGTACCCGACGCTGTGGGAGCGACGTAGGATTATGTGGGATCAGGTGGATTGCACGCTCGTTTTCTACTTCAATGTTATAAAAAATAAATTTAAAGTTGTTAAGAACCTGGTTTGACCGAGAAGGTACCACCTGTTAACATTACTCGAAAAATACTTTGCTTTTTTAGGTAGTTAAGCACAAGCATGGTACTTCAAGGTGATACAACCGCCACACCTATTTCGTGCATGTAGCAGTTACTACTCTGTGGACTAGTGTGGTTCCTGATTCACTTTCATTTTTCACGACTATTGTAGCTTCGTCACGACATTTTCAAACTAGTATGACGGACATCCAAAGATGACAGACCATTATTTTTATTCCCTCCCAAGACATGGGTATGAAATTAAAGAATCTTTTGAGCAGAATACAAATAATACGTTTCTAAATAGCTTGTCTTTATTTTTTCTATTTTACCTTTATTCTTATTACTTTGTTTAATAATTGAGTTTTACTGATACGAAAATAAAGTAAATAAAAAGAAAACAAAATTAAGTTTTTCCAGTATTTAAATTCGACTTTGATGGTAAGGTCGAATTTAGATACTGAATAAACTTTTCGTACTAGAAATAGGCAATGACACAACAGTTCTGCGCGTTTTCTTTTTTGTTTGCAAACGGACATTATTATAAAAAATATATATTCACAAAATAAAGCACTTATTTGGACAGTAACAAACCTGGATTGTTGGAATGCTGAAACACCATCATTATGATCGCAGCCACTGACTGCGATGCTTGACTTTCTTCTTCCATCCCAGCATAACGCCGAGCTAAAATTTGAGTATTTGTAAACACTTAAACTTCCACAGAGCAGTGATAGCCTAATGGTTGTAACTTGCCCTCTCGATCGGGAGGTCCGAGGTTCAAACCCAGGCACGCACCACTGATTCATTTGCGTATTAGAAATTAATTATCACTGCTTTTCGGTGAACGAAAACATCGTGAGGAAACCTACTCACCCGAGAGTTCTTAAAAAACTGGTTCTCGGAGGTGTGTGAAGTCCACCAATTCGCACTTGGCCAGCGCGGTGGATTATGGCCTAAACTCTCTCATTCTGAGAGAAGACCCGTGCCCAGCAGTGGGACAATAATGGGTTGACGAGAAATTTCCACAAAATCTAAATGTTGATTAATGACATTGATTTATTTATTTATTTACTCATAACTTACATCTAACATTACAGGTTAACCTAATACGTTAGCGCAGTGAAATAAAATATAATTAAAATATTGATATTAAATTAAATATAAGTCGAAAAATTTAAACTACATAAAAAAATCAAATCAGTAAAGTCGTCAAATATTATTAAAATAAACAATAGAGCATAAATAATAACAATGAAAAAGTCTAATAGAATGTCAAAAACAAATCAATAGAATGTCCATAATAATCAAAATAAAATTGCAATAAGAATATAACTTATTAATATAAATTAAATTCACTAATAAATATACGTTATTCGAATATAAAATTAAAAAAGAAACATATCTATTACTTCAGCATTGATATGTTAATTAACTTAGAATATGTTACTTTGTGCCTGGCTTAAATATCATCTCTCTCTCTTCCCTTGGATATCGATTCCCTTGGATCAGAAGGCGTCTAATACACAAAATCCTGGACATTAGAAGCAGCATCTTTTTATGTAACATCAACATCCACTGCAGTCACCAACAAGCATGTTAGGTGCAATGTCGGTTGGCAGAAACCCCGGAAAGGCCTATGCCGAGCGCCTCGAAGAGTCGTATTGACCTCCAAGGCCTTAAAAAGCTCAAAAGTTCTATAATATATTAGTGTATATTCCACTCACTGATAGTAAACGGCAAGATGTAGTAACACAGCAAGTCAAGGATTTCCTGGTGCAGCGTGGCCGGGAACACCGCCACGCAGTACGCCACTAAGTACGGCAGATTATCAATCATGTCGTACTCGAGGAAGGGCAGCAGGCAACCCAGACATTGGAGGACGGCTTTGCCGAATGCTAAAAGCAAAGAGGAAACAACATTATAATTATTTAAAGGCGATTTCCCACCAAAAAACAATCAAAGTTATCCATATCTGCAAGGCATCCTATGACTCCGCCGTTATTAAAGTAATAATTGTTAAACAAATTACCTACTCAAAGATATTAAGCAAAGTATGGAACAAGTATGGTTCGAACATTCATAAAAAAGTTACACGCCAATGCAGCGACAATCTCATGCTCGGGAATCGCATTTGTGATTGACTCCAAATTAAACTCTACTTCTATGTAAAGATATTTACGGATGTCTAAAGGTGGCAGCGACTACTTACCATCAGGTGGAGATGTACTCCACGTTTTGCTTTTTCAATTTTAAAAACAAAACGTTAATGAGTCAGCTCCAGTATACACATACATGATTCCATAATGACCGGTACTCGAGAGACATTGTGACGTCAGAGACGTCACTCTCAGCGTTACTGTTTCACAAGATTTTAGTTCCCATATTTTTATATCATGGACTTTATATTGTTTTTAAAGCAGAAAACTCCAAAAATCTACAACTCACCCTGTATGCCATACTGCAGGTGTGGAGCAGAATCCACAAGCTGCGAGATGGCATTGAACAGCCCCTTGTAATCCAGGTTAGGGTAGAGGCCAATCCGCTCGGAGTCGTTGTCCGCGTCTCGGATCATCTCCAGGGGGGAACGCGGCACATCCTTGAGAACACCTAAAGTAAAGTGATAAACTCCAGTAGGTATACTAGTCAGTGTTGAGATATAACGCGTAAAGGCTTTTGCAACGCTAGATAATCCTTCTGCTTTATACGGCTCAAGTGAGACCCCGCATGGAGTACTGCTCGCATCTCTGGGCAGGGGCGCCCAAATACCAATTTAACCCACTTGACTCCGTGCAGAAACTTACGATCCGAATCGTCAACAACCCAAGAATACAAACAGGGATAACCGATCGGTTAGAACCCTTAAGCCTGCAGAGGGACGTAGGCTCCCCCTGCGTGTTTTACCGGCTTTACAATGGTGAGTGTTCCGAGGAACTTTTTGATCTGGTGCCTTCGTCACCTTTTCTTCATCGCACTACTGGCCGAAGGATGAAGTTCCATCCACACCAACTGGACTCGAGGCCGTCCTCCACGGTTCGGTTTGCATGTTCGTTTTACCCACGGACGTACAAGTTGTGGAATGAGCTTCCTGAGGTATTCCCGGAGCGCTATGACATGAAGTTTTTCAAGAAACGTGCGGAAAGAGCTCTCCTTCAAAGCCGGCGATGCATTGGCGACTCCTCTGGTGTTGCGAATATCCACAGGCGACGGTGACTACTTTCCATTAGAATATCCGGACAACTGTATAGGATGACAAAATGTCGACTTACTCAGCAAAGTCTGCGAGAAGTACTTGACGGTGTTGGCGATGTCGACGCCAGACGGCAGCGGCTGGATGTTGTGCATCAGCCGTAGCTGGCTGTCGTACAGACTCCTGATCTTCGCCGTAACTGCACACAACAAACGCTTAGACACGTAGCGCTGGATAGGATACCTGTAGGACTCGTGAATGGGCGATGAAGATTGCGTGTTGCTAGAAATTTTGCTTAGGGGACATTCGTTAATTTCATTAGACATGAAGAGAGGTAGAGGGAAGAGTGGAATCCTATCCAATCTCAAATAGGGGGCGAGGTCTCTTATTAGTATCAAATTATTTTTTTCCTGTACGAAAGTAGATAAAATTGCGAGCACCTATATTCAACTAAGCTAAATACATTTCACTTCTCTATTCTCAATTTCAATCTCTCTTGCGATTAGTGACTAAGGGGATCAAAATCAATTTTACTACACCTCAGGAGAATATGAAGGAGAGGAGTCGAAAAATCACCTCACACAATTAATGAACACTCCCTTAGTAAGCCTGTAGTAACTTAGCAACATTGGCAGTGATACAGCTGCAATCTTTATGCAACATTGTGCATTATTGTGCAACACTGCAATCTAGAAAGGTTCGGCAGACATTGTACGCGATATGTCTATTAACTCTGGAATATCATTTGGATACTTAACTTCATACTTTAATTTAAAAATGTAAACTTAGATTCTAACAATACATGAAGTTAATTGGGTCATTAGCCAAGCCATGCAATGAAGGATACATTTATAACATTTCTACATGTTCTAAGTGCCATTCAAAATAAATATGCAATGATTATTAAAAACATAATAATGCTTTTTGTATCCATAGTTTCCAACTGACTATAAAGAGTATATAAACAATCCAAATTTAATCTTTAACATTTGCTTGGTAGAGGGTTTAATTCTAGATCCCTGCCGTTTTTAGATATGGTGAATAATGCTGATGGATAATATGTGTAAAAAATATAAAAAGACAACTGCATTCAACTATATATAGCATTCAGTATATTAAAAGTTGAAGCTACTCCCAAAAGCAAATTAGGTTCCCAAGACAAGATGAAAAAGATCTTAAAAGAGATTTTTTTAACATAACTAAACTCTTATAAATAACTCTTATATTAATAAATATTATTTAGATTACTAAACAACTTAATTGAATAATCTGAATTAATTGAAAAATTAAAGGCACAAATTTTATTTACTTAAAGGAAGAAAAAATATAGATTTAATCATAACAATTAATTGAAATTCCAGAAATGGCTACTTGAACCTATAAATCTTAACAAAAAAATGAATATGTCTACTTGTAGTAATCTTGTTTTTTTCTTTTTCCATAAACATTTGGTAAATTGTGACTAATAATTTTACAGTCAAATTTATGTGACTTTATTGTAAAAACAAATTGTAAAACTACTCACAACATTAAAGGTTCACTACAAAATAACAAGAACCATTCTATGATACATTTCAATATATTTTTCATTTATATTCAATTAAACCTGTAAGTTTATACTATTTTATAAAGAACCCAATATATTAATGTATTTAAAAATGATTCTTATTTCATATAAAGATCTGAAGAGTGTAAAACTGTAAGTAAAATAGTGAAGCAAGAAAACCTAAAATTAAAAGCAAGAGAAAAAGAGGCAGCCGTAGTGTGAGAAATTAATATCAAAGATAGAACAAATTAGGAAGTATTTAACTCCTATATCCTGATAGAAAGGTGAGCCACAGAAAACAAATTGATATGGTACTTATATAGCATAACTGTACTATGTAGCTCTGAAACATTTCATATCCATTACGTTTATATCTAAAACAACTGTTCTACTATTTTTAACTTTGACATAGCAAGCAATTATGCAGTCCACCTGATAGTCACTGCTACCCATGAACATCTGTCACTGTATGTATACTGTATGTATAGAGCAAGAGTTCAACTTCAAGGTAACCAAGCTGTCACTTCTGATGACTTAGATAGCCACCAAATATGTAAGTGAATTGACTTCCACCACTTTCTGATGAAATACAAGAACTCTTTCGTCAACCCATTATTATCCCACTGCTGGGCACGGGTCTTCTCTCAGAATGAGACAGTTTTAGGCCATAGTTCACCACGCTGGCCTAGTGCATATTAGTGGACTTCAAACACACCTCCGAGAATTTGTTTTTTTTTTAAAGAACTCTCGGGTGTGTAGGTTTTCTCACAATGTTTGCCTTCACCAAAAAACAGTGATAATTAATTTGTAATATGCACAATATTTTAGAAAAATCTGTGGTGCGTGCCTGTGGTTGAACCTCGGACCTCCCAATTGAGAGGGCAAGTGTGAACCATTAGGCTATCACTGCTCAAATACAACTGCTTGATAGAAATTGTTGTTTTTAGCATGAATTACAAATTGGTCCAACTGTGGTGGTCCTATACCACATTACTTATTTTACATTTAGATATTAATCTGATAAAATACAAGTGAATGTTTACAATAAGGTGTCATAATGCACCTGATACTCCCCTCATCCAAGTAATAAGATGCTAACAATATAAAATTGTCATTAGAAACATTATCTTTCTTCTGACACATTGGAGAAAAGAGAATTAGAATTGGGTACAACATTAGAAGTTTTTTATAATTACAGTACATGTTCAAAGTTCACAATACCACAAATACTTTATTACTACTACTACTATGTGCTACAACAAAGAACATATTAAAGAACCATTTAAATTAAAATTAGTTGTACTGAATTATATGGCTTCTTTATGGAAGATATAAGATGTTAAGTATATTTAATCTAGAGCTACACAGAATACAGTTGCTATGAACACCAAGAGAACAGCGAAGATTGGTAAGCACGGGTCCCAACAAGTACGGAATGTAAGACATACATGCGGTAAATGAAGCCAGACAGAGACATCAAGTACAGGGAACACTTACAAAAATGTTAGACCACAGAGGGTAGGTATAAACTGTATATGATTGATATGTATGGAAATTTTCACATGAATGCAAAAGGAGCTTGCATCATTTATTGACACTTTATTGAAATGTTTTTGTGTGTTGAAGGCAAAAAATAATGTTTATTCTTCTTCGTTAAACTGAATAGCAATAACTTGTTTGATTATGTAAGACAGTAAGTGTAGTATATTGTACTAACAAGAACATCGACACTAAACTAAATGGAACACCACCAACACTGAGGACACAAGCCGCAACACGGGCGTTAGGGCGGAGGCCGGGGGACACCGGGGACACCAAGACATACTGCGGAGGGCTCACCTTTCGCGTTCAGCGGCTCGACAAACTGCATATCGTACACCGTCGACTGCATTACACACAAAAAGCGCACTACGGAGCCGCCTCTTCAAACTACCTCTGAAAAAGAAACGCGTTATATTCATGCAAGCACCGGCATCATTATGCCGCTAAAGCTTCAATCTTCAATCGCAAAATCTTACAGGCCGCCGCCCGCGTCCCCATGTTAATCAGTTGGATCTTGAAGCTCCCCTGCATTGAACCACCGACACTCGCGCTGTGGCGACCGACGCGCAATCGATAACCCAAATACAGGCAGTTTAGCCACCGCCTGGGCGAAAGAGATGAGACCTAAATCTAGATTTTCTCGTCTCTTCAAGCTATCGATCGCTCATCGCTCCGCCCGATTTGTTTTGTAGTTGGCGCGCGCAGCCGCGCTTTGTATTGACGTGCTCTCATGTCAAAACAAAGTTCTCCGAGTCCGTATCATTGGTCTGTCAAAGTCGGTGTTATGCACAGAGTACATTATATATATACTGAAATGTTATGTCATCGCCATATGTTTTAGGTCAATTTTTTTTAGTTTTTTATTTCCCATTTTCCTTTCGGAGAAAAAATTGTTATAGCACCAAATGTTTTATTATATAGTAGAAGAAGTGTTAGTATTTCTTTTTAATTTCATGTTTTTTTTTCTTCTAATTCAGTAAGTCAATAAACCAAAAAAGACCCTTATTTCTAGCGTAATTAGTTTACTATTAAAAACTACGTTTTTGAATAATACATTTAAGCACGTGGATGTCGGCTCATTTTTATATTAAGAAGCTACAGTTTATGCCTTATCTGTTAGTAGTGGCTCATAATCCCTTAGATTATTACATCCATGCATAATCCACATGCAGTTTGTTACTATTAACCATAGACGCAATGATCAATGATCACTTACATCATGAGAACAACCAAAAGTCCATTATCTACTGCCCCACAGCTGGGCGGTAGGTATTGGGTATTGTCTTCGAGAGAGAAAAGATAAACTGGGCCAAGAACCCATTGGACTTCGCACAACTTCTGGATAGATTGTGTACGGCTTCCTGCTTAGGTGGGCAAAGTGCATGTAACCTACATTTATGATTTTTACTTTCTGTTTCTTTAATTATGTTATTCTAATGTTAGTAACATAACAATTTCAAAGTTCAGGAACTTGAACTTTTTTGCAGGTCTGTGGAATTTATTTTAGCTGAACGATTGTGACGTTTAGTTTTTGCTAATAAATAAAAATATGAAATTAATTTGTTTAATTTCTAATATAACAATTATATGAATTAATCCATATATTTTATTACAAATTTTATGTAAAATATTTACTTTTTTATTGTATGATTATTTGTATAGAAACAATAGATTGGCAATCGACCATGGCAAGAACGTAATAAACACGGAAACTAATAAATTATTTTTTAGGCGTAAATGTTTCTTTCAAGCTGTACCTACATTAAGTAAAATAGGTATACAGTAATTTACGTATAATTATGTATATTTTAGACTAGCTGTACCCGCGGTTTCGCCCGCGTGCAACTCAATGTATCACACAGTTAATAGACTCTTGTACCTACACGTTCTTACACCTTCATTAGCAACTAGGCACATACTCAACGTTTCATTTAGTTTATACTTCTAACATTTTTTTGATAACACAAGATTGTTTGAAGATATTGGGTGTAGGTAATAATGAAATTGAATTACTTACTTACTAGTGTTACCAACCAACAAGTAGCTTGCCCGAGGATACCCGTTTATATAATGTACTCTGTGCCCGAGGACACTACTGTTAAACTCATGACTACATTAATTAAAAACAACATTAAGAATCTATATAATAATTATATATCATAAATCAATAGAAGTCACAATTTAAATAAATATAAATATATGCATTTATAATATTTGTCTAAATGCATATATATAATTTTATTTAATGTAATAGATTAATTTAATAGTAATGTTTTTGTCTCTGTGACGGTTTCCTTTAACACCTGCCATTTTTAGCTTTTATGGGAGGGTATTATCGTAATATGGATATGGATAACGTAATATGGATACATAGAGAAATGAAAAAAAAAAACTTTTGTTTAAAAAGTCTAACCGACTTCACCTGTCAGCCTTTTTATAGAGGATGGGTTAGGTTGGAACTTAAAAGAAAACATAAAACTAAGCGAGCAGGGCGCGGTAGCGCCTTATAAATATTGTAAGTTATGGCTTAGGTTTATGTTCAATTTGTCATGTAAGGTTGAGATTGAATTAATATTTCCATTTATGTATGCACCATGTTAACTCATTGATCTTATTGCGATACTAGTAAAAGTGAGTTTATCGTCACTAAAAAGGGTGAAAAAAATTTTTAAAGAAAAAATACAACCGACTTCCATGCAACAAAAAAGTTAAAAATAATCTAAATACATGTTGGTTTAGAGCATACACAGTAGGTACTTAGTAGTAAGTAGTCCCGAAGTCGGCGCTCACATAGGACACAATAAGTGGTTTCGTCGTGATCTAGCGAAATATGGTGTACCTACCTACTGTGTATGCTCTAAACCAACATGTATTTAGATTATTCGTAACTTTTTTGTTGCATGGAAGTCGGTTGTATTTTTTGTTTAAAAAATTTTTAGGGCTTAAAAATATCTAATTCTATTACCTACTTGTGCACCTACCAATAATTAAAAATTATAACTGATAAAAACAATCGTAGGTAATATACCATAAAACTCATTGTTAATTAAACGAGATTAAGAACACAGAAAAAAAATGATTGATCAAAGGATAAAATGATTTGACCAAGTTATTAAATTAGTAATGAATAATTGGATAGATACCAGAGTATTAAATAGAACTGAGACGGTTACAGCTTTGCGAATGCGATCTGGACACATTCCATGTAATAGATTTTTGTATATGATGCGTAAAAATACGTCACCAAACTGCCCAACCTGTAATGTCGTTGATGACCTTTACCATATTTTGATGGAATGTGTGCAGAATAGCAATTTGCGGCAAAACGTCTGTCTTAATTTTAATTTGATCGGATACTGCAACAGTATGCTTGTAGATCCATTATCTGATGATGCCAAAAAGTTATACAGTCTTATTAGACGTTAGATAATTTTGTTTTGTTAATTTTATTAGAATGTTTCATAACCAGGGCGCCTTATTTGCATTAGCGATAAAGCCCTTTTTCCTTGAATAAAAAAAAAAAGAACACCTCATTAGTAATATAAAAGTAAGTAGTAGTAAAATAAGTTTTCACGGAATTAAAAAAGGGAATAAATAGGTAAGTTTGCCGTAATTTAATAAGTTAAGCAATTATTCGAAATCTATGTCAATATTTAGGTGTGACATATGTGCATGGTTAAATACATCTGTTTAATTTAAGACGCAAAATATCTTATCTAGAGACATAATACCGTTTTGCAAAGGAGGTGCACTATTATGATTCAATCAGTCTCCTTTAAACTGACCCCTTTGTCGTGTGGTCGAAGTGTTAGCTTGATATTAGAATTTTACAAAAGACAGTATAATAAAACACATAATGCACACTGAAAAATTAATTTATTGTCATGATAGGCTATATCACAATATAAATACAGATCAAAATTCACCTACGATCACAGTGTCCCGTGCGTTCAATGAACGCATGGCTCCATTCCCGCTCCTATATACAATACTTAACGTAAAGCAAAAATATCACTCACAAATTTAAGTTCGCAACCGGCACAATAGGGTCTAAACGAGAGTAAATATACGACAATGCGCGCCCGCCATAGTTTATTGACTTGTACCGTTGGCATTGAAAAATAAATGGGCTATTATATCATCAACGCTTGTCCATCGCGCCGGACAGCGCCTGCTGAATGACGAGCTGCTGCGCGCTTATAAGCTTCTTTAGCTCCCTCACTTCCTGCGTCAACTGGCGGACGTTCTCCGACGTTTCGTCCAGCCGCGCCTGCACGCTCCCCAGCCCGGAGGAGTACCCATACTCCCGATAGCCTGAATCGTTATTGTTCTCGTACTTCTTAAAGCAGGAGTACGCACCGGTCGTCGAGCCGTTAGACGATATCGTATGCCCGTATTGTTTCCTCATTTTTGCGATGTCGTACGCAGCCATCATTATGTCTCGGGGCAATCTCTTTTCGCTCGGGTTTAACGGTTTCACGCTCAGTACTACTCGGTAAGCTTGCGGCGATACCAGAGCAGATGAATGTAGAATTTTAAGAAGGCATTTTGGCAGGTAGCCATTGAATAATGCAAGCTCCATGTAAGATATTAGCTTAGTTTGACGAACAAGTTTCGATAAGCCCGCGGTCTTTCTTAGGCCTTGGATGTCATGAACAGCAATACCGACCAGTAAATTCATGAGTACAACGGTGACGAACATAAGGAACAAAACATAAGTTACTTGAGCTGAGAATTCCAGTAATACCGGCGGATCGTTTCCATCTGGCTCGTTCAGAAGTAGGTCTAGGTTTAGCTCTCCGATCATCATTGTCAATACGGTTATAAAGCCCATAAATGGATTAGCAAAAGAAGATGAGTCAGGGAATATTACACAAAAACTTATTGTAAACCCAATTAGTATACAAGAATAGGCCATGAGAAGTTTTGCGAATTCCTTTTGAACTTTTTGATACATCGCCACGTAAGTTCCAAAAACCGGTAGCTGGCCTATCATCATCATTAGATTGGTCCATCCCGCCAATACAGCGAATGCTCCCACGTGGTTTTGCCAGGTGTAGGTTATATTAGTATATATGTATGAAATTAAGAAGACGCTTACAATCACAAACCATTCTATTATGTTCTCTGATTGCATTAAATACTGTTTAACGGTTGAGTAACCAGCTATGCCATATACTTTTCTGAATATCTCAAAAATTGTTATCCCAGCCAAGACCCACCACTGCATTTCAATAACAAAAGGGTTCTTCCGCAGTAAGTCTCCCAGTATAGATTGTTTCTGACATAACTCCTGTTCCTGGATCGTCTCTTCCATATCCTTACTCCCATTATAACAATTGTGCGCCAGGGCCGTTAACACGTAAAGTGTTAGACATAAAACGAAAATGAAACTCAAGAATAGCCTTGCAACGTAATATTTACGAATCTTTTCCCATTTGATGTAAAGAAACGCAGAACATAAGGGATGTAAGAGGACTTCTTTCTGGCCTTCATCAACAAAAGTATTAAGATAGCTGATCTCACGCGGGTAACAGTGCTGAAGAATACTGCGGAAGTCAAGTTCAAGTTCCACTTCTCGGTTGCTCGTTTGCGAATGGTGTAACGTGATAGCGCAATCTAGTTTTCTAGTTATCATCGCAAGAGATGCCGGGGTTTTCCGAGCGATAACATTTAATGCCGAATTACCCTTCTTAGATCTCGTTGTTACGTCAGCACCGTGATAGATTAAAGTTTCAACGCACGCCGAGAGCCCGTCCAAGGCAGCGAGGTGCAGCGGTGTGAAACCGTATTCGTCCTTTTGATTTACGTTTGCTCCCCAACTTATCAATGTTTCTATGATATCACATGCGCTATCTGATTTGCCAATTGCTGCATGCAATGGCGTCCGCATATCGAAATCCAATGAATTAGGTTCTGCGTTTCCTTTTCTGAGTAAGGACTCTACACATTCTAAGCTCGCGGATCGAGCGGCGAGGTGTAGGGCTGTAAAACCTCGATGATTCTTTAAGCTGGCGTCTGCACCTTTACTTATAAGCAAATCAACACAATCTACAAATCCTCCGTCGGCAGCCAAGTGTAGTGCAGTTGATTCCCTGTCTCCAACTCTCGTTCTAACATTCGGATCGGCTCCTGGCGTTTCTAGAAGTATCGTAAGGCATTGCATCATTCCCAAATCTGCAGCGAGATGAATTGCATTTGTACCACCCGGTTCTATCAAGTTAACATCGACACCGTGCGATATAAACAGCTTAAGACACTCTACAGAATTGGCTCTTACGGCGCAGTGAAGGAGACCACCCTCGCAGTTGACATACTTGACCGCAGCGTGGACAGAGGCGCCTCGGCTGATTAGCAAAATAGCCACTTGCACTGAATCTCCAAACGCGGCACAATGTAGCGGCACGAAGCATCTTGGCATGTAATTGGGATCCACGCCGCACGACAACAGATAATTTGCGCATTCGGTCGATCCGCTAAACGCCGCCGCATGCAAAGGGGACAGGCCTAGCGCGTCAAAGTGTAATGGATCGGCCCCAGTTTCTAATAGCGGCGGCAATAGATGATCGAGTTTGAGGAACGCGGTCCAAAATAGGCATACATTTCTTTCGGCTTCGGATGCTGTTTTAAACGTGTTCACAGCGGATTCCAACGTGATGACCCCAGATTCCAAATCATCCAGAAGACGCAGCCTGCCGCCGACGGCGCGCATTTGCTCGTGAGCGCTCTGACGCAGTGAATCGCGGCATATGTGCGCAGTTAGGTCCAGCGGGGGTTCCTCGAAGCTGTCGTACATGTTGGGGGCGCTTTCGGCTGGGGGTGAAGAGCCCGCAAGGACATATTCGAGGTGTCCCATGGAGGGATAGGCTCTTTCGAGGGATTCCTCGTCGAGGGTGGCGGGCTGGGCGGAGCTGAGCACGCGGGAGACGCGCGGGCGGCGGTCCATGTCCCGCGGGGGCTTGGCGGCGTCATCGGGCAGTGCGGGGCGCTGGGAGCGGCGCGAGTAGAACCACCGCTTGAGGAGCAGCTTGCGCGTTGTGGGCATGCGGGCGGCGGCGCGGGACTGACTGCCGCTACACTATTGTCCATCAATTGCGGAGATGAGGATGAATCGCGCACCTTTAATGTAAAGATGCAGTCACACTGGGTCGATTTTTTTATTTATCTTTATCAACATTTATATTTCTGTGAAACTTACGTGGAAAGTTTGGTTAGTTGTTCCAAATAAGACTGTGATTAAAGTAAGTTTTGAATATTTAGAAAACACTATTACGAAGTAGTAAGGGAAGAACATACAATTTCTAATTAAAAAGCTCATTACTCCTTGAATTACTATTGTAGGTACATGTGACTTAAATTTAAAGTAGAATAGTAAATGTGGGAGGAATATCTTCATTATATGCTAGGTCTGTTCTTAATAAATTATTATTTTTTCTGTATAGGTAACTATTACTGTTTCAGAAGCTAATCCTTGAAGAGTTTGGAAACAGGTCAACTATTATTCCTCGCACCCCCTATATACCTACTTAGATATATAGGGGGTGCGAGCAATCCATCCCCTTGCAATAACACATTTTTTCATAGCACATCATTACGAATATAAAGTTTTTAGATACGTGTGATATCTGTTTGGATAAGTTCATTTTACTTTAAGATTGGCAGTTTTTTTAAGTAGGTACGTCTTTTTTTAATTCAAATCTCTTTTTTTTAAATTGATGAGTAAATTTGTATTTTTTTTTAAAGATTCATGTTTCAAATATATTTTGGTTTGACTGATTACCGTACACAACTGCAGTTTTTGAAAATCGTGTTGCAACCATTTACCTACGTACCTATATTTAATCAATTTACGTGTAATAATCACAATCACAGGAACAAAATGCATTTCCCGTAAATATATCAAAGCTTTTTAGTATATTAACTAAAGTGCTTTCATTAGCGTTTTAAATTTAGATGTGCAATTAGACTTAAAAGCCTGGAGGCGTCGGGGCAATTAGCTCCCCTCTGATTTTTTAAAAATAAAATAATCGATTTCAAGTTTTCCAAATAATAATTTATTGGAAAACCAAATAAGTCTTCTTTCTTAACTCCTTAAGGCGTCTTTTACGCCCACCCAGGTATAAATTTTAGTTGTCGAAAAGTACTGCCTACTCTAAATATTCAAGGAAAAGTTATGCTATTGACTATATTAATCAACTACTAATAACCGGCATTTGTAAAAAAAACTGAACTCCAGTGTATAGCAATTGCGCCGAGGAATCCACAAAATATATTTTGGAGGCCTCTGCGCAATTGCCCCGCATGCTCTCTCTTTAATGCAACCCTGTTTACATATATACCTAGTACAAGTTTCTTGTTCCATAATGTAATAAGTAACACGTGACGTGCAATTCGTAAATATTATTATTTCTGTTTATTCCTACGTCAAATTCTACACCTGCGGTGAAGTGTGCCGGTGTCTTAAAGACTCCAAACGAAATTAACAATGCGCGCTCGGACGCCGCTGCGAATGTTTGCTCCGTATTTACTAACATTCGTCTCGAATGACATCAGTTCTACACTCTGAATTTTTTCCAATCACAGAAAATACTAATAACAGAAGAAAAGCTTAACTTATTCAACACTGACGTAATTCAGTCCGTTATTCAGACCTAATTATGTCATTTATCTTCCCTAATCTTTATTCGAATATTGTCATCGCATGGTTCAGGCCTTCTCAGAAATTTATGCTCAGCATTGAGTCATGAAATGATTGCAACCAAAACTACTTTGTTATTATATTTATGTATTGAGGTACAGTCTTAAAACTTAATTTTCGAAGTGATTTCACCGGCAATTTTAATTAATTAGATGATGAAAAAAATACCGATAAGGATGTTTCTCAGTCATTTCACCGGCAATGATAGAACTGTTAATTAATTAGATGATGAAAAAATACCGATTATCCGGCATACAGGAGGATGCAGTATTTCAGATTTTAACGGACTTAAGTTTCTCAATTTCTAATATTTTCCACCCTCATGAATTTAGCTTCGGGGACTCTATTTTATTCCCACTCTGGGTCCATCACACCAATGCATCTGGTTACCATAATCTACCTTGTTTTTTGTCGAGGGGGAATCCTTCAAAAGGTACCCGACGCCGTGCGAGCGACGCAGGGTTATGTGGGATTTCTACCACACTAAAACCAGGCAGGGGATGCCGTAGCCCTATTGATCACGGAGCTACAGGGACGACCATCATCTACCTACCATAATTATGGCATTGGAACCAAGGTATTGAGCATGTTTCAGCGACAAGAAGTAGAAAGAGTCATATTATGTTTAGTAAAACGTGATGTTCTGGGATTTCATTATTAATATACGAATTTTAATATAAGAATCAAGCAAACGAGCGTACAATCTACCTGATGGTAAGTGGTCACTGGTGCTCATGCTCACCTGTAAGCAATTTTATATAGAATAGGGGTTCAATCTGAAGTGATTCAGGTACTAATCAACAGATAGTTTCTACTTCTGATGACGAAGATGATCCCCTCAAGAAATAAGGCAGCGACAACACACGTTCACTGAAACGCAAGATCCGTTTCACGTTCGAAATAGGTATGCGGTAGTGCCTCCTAGTTTTAACTAGGTACACGCGTTCTACCGTCTAGCAACTTTGTCAAACGCTTTCTACGCTCATAGCCCCACACTAAGATTTTCTCCTGTGTCATGGGTACCATGGACACACACAAAACAAATACACAAACACCCAGACCCAGAAAATAAATCTGAACTCATCATTCAGATACTTGTCTGGCCAGGAATCGAACCTGGAACCCATTGCGCGTCAGACCGGTATGGTAACGGCTGTGCCATGCGGGTCGTCTTTATCTGTATAAACACGCAACCTAATATCCAAATGACAAAATCTGAGAAGGCATATTCTGGCATATCTTGGTATGCAGACATATAAATTTAAGCTTGATTTGTCCAATAATAACATTTTTATCACATAATAATGAATTATATTATGAGACTTTATTTATCGGTGCAGGACAGATTGGATGCAAATGGTTTAGTCCGGGCTCTACAAAATGATAAATTCAAATATCTTTGAGGGTCTTGTACATCCACATGTGTAGGTATTTGTCTTTCACTGTGTGGCTGGTACCAAGATATTCTGAACAAACCTATTAAACAAACACTGTTTGTACTCCCCCTTAGTGGTCACACCAACCAAACTTGAGGTTAATGATACTGCAAGCAAACTGCTAAATTATACTAATTACATTTTACGATTAGACGATTATAATAAGCACGAGATTTGAACAATGGTGTGACCACTCGTAAGCTTTGCTCATGGGTTTTTTATCCCTAAGTATATCATTGTAATCTTTACGTAAAGAAAAACTGCGCAGTTGGTTCTTAAACAAGTCACGTTGGTAATTGGACGCAGATTATAAAACTGGTATAATGCGGCGTTTCCCTGACTTATGTTTTATCGTACATCTTCTAGTTTAAGGCTTAAATACACTACAATAGATTACCGCACGATTGGTAATGTTATTCTATGTTTTGACTAATCTCACTGACAAACAGGCACCAAGCGTATAGCGTGATGGATAGGGATTGCAATCCGGAAAACCGGATCCGGTAATCCGGCGGATCCGGCACAAATTTACACAAATCGGATCCGGTACCAATTCACCACCGGACCCGGACCTCCACCAGATCCGGTGATAGTATATTTTGACAAAGATTTCACATTAAAAAAATAATTATCGTTAGAAATCGATCCTTTTTTTATACTGTTTTAAACGTTCGATTAATCCGGTCCGGATCCGGTCGGATCCGGCCGAATTGAGAAAAAAATGGCCGGATCCGACCGGATTGAAAATGACGCCGGATTGAAATCCCTAGTGATGGAAAAGTGCATACTACTTATTATGCGTAACCTCGAAAAAGTTGGGACTATTACCACTTGTCCACTATCTATCCCTTAGCTCTGCAAGCAAGTATTAAAAAAGTTTAAATTATTGCTACAATTTACAGCCTTATAAAATCAGCCTCTTGTTTTTAACGTTTAACGCTGACTCTAGCTGTGCAAAGCGATTGACGCTTAAAGAGAATGATTATCGGTCCTCGGATTACAAAACAAAATGTACGACGGACGGATCATATCATGAAGTTATCATAACGTAGGTATGTACTACAAGTATCATATTAAAATTCAATAATAATAAAAAGATATTAGTCGAAAGCAACGACATAGCATTATTTGTTAACTTTCAATTTGTTTGTTGCCTCCATAAAAATATATTAATAAATCACTGTGCCAAGTGGTTAGTAGTATCTTAGATAATCGCTAATCACGAGAATCTAGGCTGAAAGTTACTAAATAAATCCTGTATTTACAGCAGGTAAGTGCTAAATCGTTTTAAATATAACACAGAAAGGGAGCGGCTACCAGGAACTCTAATGTACGCTTGGATTGATCAAGCAATGCAAATCATACAAAGCGGTAATTCCGGTCGTAATGGATTACAGAACATGATTTCCGTATCACATTGAATTAGCACAATGGGGCCGTTTGGATCAAGGACATGGGAACCCGTGGCTGAAATGGTGCATAGTTTATGGTTTTTGTCGGCTTCAAATACATTACTTTAAACGCTTGTTCGTATTGTCTAGGTTCTAATTTTTCTGGTTAAAGACATTTAATTTTAAAAGAAATATAGTATTATACATTTCACTTAATGTGATAATTTAATATAAAATTAGAAAATTTGAGAGCATGCAGAAACATTTAAGGACTTTTGCGTGCAAAGGAAAGAAACAAAAAAAGTCGGTACAATTAAATTTTATATATTTGTTATGAACGTAACAATACGGGGCCGAATTTAGATTAAATTTGTTATGTATTGTTTTAACTTATTTTTAAAAATGTTTAAACTTTTGGATGATTTTTATTTTTCATGTGGAATCATGAGCAGTGATTGCCTAATGGTTGAAACCCAGTTTCATAACGGAGGATCGGAGATTCGAATCCTAGGCAACACATTTTCCTAAAATTATATGTCTCTTGAAATTATCACTGCTTTAAGAGAAGGAAAATAGTGCGAGGATACCGATAAAAATGTGTGAAGTTTATCAACTCGCACGTAGCTCGCTACTTTTTCCTTCTCTGAGAAGACCCACGTCCAGCAGTGAGACAATAAACGCTCGATGACGATGTGATTATCAAGTTACGATTAATAAGTACAACCCAGCTCTTTCTATTATGAATGGAGTTATCATAAGTTGGGGCTTTCAGAACCTTAATCTTCAGGCTACTACGGCCACCAGAGCCGGATTAAGTCAGCGCGGGGCCTGTAGCGAATTCTGACAAGTGGCCCATAGTTTGCCAACAAATAAACTTTTCTGGATTTAATCTGGTAAAATTTAGAGATGACACTTTTTACATATATGTACTTCTTTCAGTTTAAGATTTACTTAATAGCAAAAATATATATAGTAGGTGTTGGACCGCGAGGCCCATTTGCTACTCTTGCTATGTGGCTAATCCGGCACTGATGGCGACCTTTGGCGCTTTGGAACCACAGAACCTTTGACACTACCTTCAAAATGATTCAATGTGTTTGTTTTAACTCCTACTTTTTGAGTTTCATAGAAAGTGTGTTTATTTTCATATAAGCGACTAGTTTAGTCCTCGCGGAAGGCAATGCGTCTGAAATTGACTTTAGATAGAACCCGTGTTTTATATGAATATAGTCTTTACATATGTCCATATACCACCTCCATCATCATATAGACTGCACGCTTATTTGCTATTTCAATCTAAAAAAAATCGAGGTAAAAAAATTTAAACTTTGTCGACCCACCTACTAGAACTATATTAACATATGATAACGGCATCTATTCAAGAAAACTCGGAAAACAACAAAATAGGAAGTGAGCAATTGCCGTAACCGTAAGGACCGTCTACCCACGGGGTTATTATGGGGATAAGTATCTTGGAGACACGTGTTGTAATCAGGGAGGTAATACTCGTATTGCTTATAAAACACGCGTTTTTACGAAACGGACCTTTTTTTTTTTTTTTTTTTTGTTTTCGAGGGGGAAACCTTCAAAAGGTACCCGACGCCGTGGGAGCGACGAAGGGTTATGTGGGATTTTTACCGCACTAAAACCCCCCCGGTGGCCATCCTCGGCGCTAAAAAGAGGACTCCGGGATCTCCAACAAACACCACCGGAATCCTCTAAGCGTGTTGCCCCATCGGGCTCCTCCCAGATGGGCGGCTGGGCCCACCGCTCCGTCTAGTCTATACGACGATATGCGACCACACATACCGCCGTCCTTCCCGGGATCGCCTGGCTGGACGGTTCAAGCTCCCACTCTAGCCGCCCGCAACCCCGGAAGCCCCTTTTAGTCGCCTCTTACGACAGGCAGAGGATACCGTAGCCCTATTCTGATCCCGGAACTACAGGGACGTTACGAAACGGACCTAACTACCTAATTAGTGAGGGGAAAAGTGGCTTCGTCCTTGCAATTTATATATAGTAGTGATGTAACAAATGTCATTTTTTAAAAAACCATGATTTCTATACCTACTCATAGCCCCAAACTAGGATTTTCTCCTGTGTCGTGGGTACACACACAAGACACAGACAGAACATGAATCTAAACTCATCATTCAGATACCTGTCTGTCCGGGAATCAACCCGGGACCCATTGCGCGTCAGACCCATCATGTGGTAACCGCTCCGCCACGTGGATTGTCCAATTTGACATTTACGAATATTCCAAACCAACATCCGCAAATGCGAAAATTTATTTTTTTCAGTTCTTGGTATAGGGTGCCGGAGGATATAAATTTGGCGACGATTTTTTTTAGGTTGACAAACTGCAGTTAGATTTCATTTTGGATAGATTTGGTGACCTTTTCTACGAAGCAATGTAATTCAATATTCGCGAAAGATCCACAATTCCACACCAATTCTTGCGAATGCGAATATTCGTTGCATCCCTAATATATAGCGTGTATATTTCAGTATTTCATTTAAAAAAATTCAGACGTAGGTATTAAATTTGTAAATTTTAGCATCATATAATATCAAAATACATATTATGGTGGTACATAATGCGCCCGCATTGCAATTTTCACGTTGCACGAACATCGATCATTTTCAAATTCATTTAAATCTGTATTAATAATTTCAATGATTCTATCACCATTATATATAACTTACCATTACTTTTATTACATTAGTACTTATATTATCGTCTATTTTCAAGTTACTTATTTGATTTTTTATTAGGTAATTTGAAAGTTTACAAAATAAGTTATAATGTCATTCATACCGCCATAATTAAATGTCGACTTTGTCTATGCCAACCATAGGAATCTCCGGATGATGTACTTACTTTATATTCACAAAGGGTCCCGAATTCTGGTGCCCAAGGTCCCCAGCAATCCAGCATAGTCCAAGAACGACCCTACTGAGGACTAAGATGTTCGCATCGTGTAAAAGTATATATAACATTTAAACTAATAAAATAAAAAATAAACTGCATCATTATCACTTACCGGTGTAGGTGATATCCAAGAAGCTAATGTATTGTAGGTTTCATCATTAAGTTCTCTCAACGACTGCCAGACAAATGTCGCAGTCGGAGGGAACAATTAATGCACCGACGAGATTTATTTTCCATAACCACTAGTTATCACAAATTAGTTTTTGTTATTGAAATTAACACTTTCATTTATCACTATAATTTAAATTACTTTTACCTTGCGATCTCGTCTTATGGTGGTCAAATAGATATTAACACGAAAAATTAACTTAACTACTAGAGTCCCTGTCTGGTTATCCAAAGATAGCTTCCATCAAATGGAAATTGAAAAACAAAGCGAATCAAACACGAAATATTGGTTATTCAAAGCGAGTTCACTAGTTCAAAACACCGAAATAAACAAACTACCAAATAATTTCACACAATAATTATTATTTATTACGGAGGTAGATTCTATATTCTTTGATCCATCGTATTTTAGGAAAGGCAATTGGCAAAGATGGCGGCAAAATAAATGGTCAAGACAACAACTTTTATTTTGGTTAGATATTATGCGGAGAATTTGTTATTTGGTAATAATTACAAACATTGTTTTAATTAATAATAGAAATTACTGATTTCATGAAGTAGTGACACAATTTGGATTTTGCGATATCAGTGCGATAATCAATTACCTAGAGCAGTGATAGCCTAATGGTTGAAACTTGCCCTCTCGATCGGGAGGTCCGAGGTTCAAAGCCAGGCACGCACCAATGATTTTTCTAAAATTATGTGCGTATAAGAAATTAATTATCACTGCTTTTCGGTGAAGGAAAACATCGTGAGGAAACCTACACACCCGAGTTCTTAAAAAAAAAAAAGTTCTCTTAGGTGTGTGAAGTCCACTAATTCGCACTTGACCAGCGCGGTGGACTATGGCCTAAACTCTCTCATTCTGGGAGAAGACCCGTGTCCAGTAGTGGGTTGATGCGGAAAAATCAATTACCTACACTAAATGCAGTTGCAGGTGGTAGAACCAGTGTAGTTCGACCGGGGAAGTACCACCGCCACACCTATTTCTAGCGTGAAGCATTTTTTTTGCGTTTCGATGGAAGGGTGTGGTTGCGGTGACACTTTTATATGAGGCGACCATCATAGTCCTCGGGAGTGGCAACGCATCTGTGATCGACTTCAGATAGAACCCATGTTCTATTTGAAGTTGAATAAAGATGTCGCAGGGCGGCGGTGACCACTTATCACCAGGAGGACTGCTTGCTCGTTTGCCACTTCAATCAGATAAAAAAAAACGATATAATTTATAGACTACATATTAATATAGGATTTGCCATGTCATATAATACGCCAAAGATAAATTGTACGTGGGGAAGGTTAAATAAATAGACAAAAAAGACAGAAGTAACTTTAAAATATTTATTGATATACAGGGCTTACGCACATAGATAATGTACAGTTCAAATAATTAACATAATTACAATTACAAAGAAAGTGCATTTCCACGAAAAATCACAAAGAGTTCGATACATTTTGTAATGAAAGTCGAAAGTTAAGTCCGTTACGATAAAATTATTATGACGTTAGAGTGATCTAAAAATACAAAAGTCGATAATTAATATTATACATTAAAATAAACAGTACACATTTTTGGATTAAATGTTCTCTTCTATTTAAACTACGATACTAACTATTAAAGCTAACCAGCAACAAACTAACATAAATTAATCATTTATTTACAAAATTATACAATTCACCTGCTAACGATAAAATACACTGTCCATTATTTATTTAGAATTACAAAAATATAATTGTAAAGGTTTACAAATAATCAGAACTGCGTTAGGTTCATTTAATATTAATAGAATGACATGTTATGGCATGGCACACGATGGGATGAGGGTGGTTGCCGTTTACGATGAAATGAGTTAATAGGTTAAAATTACATGATAGTAAATATAGGGTAAATAGGGTAACATTTTCGTTCGTGTCGAAATATCGGGACAACCCTAAGAGCCACAGGGCAAAACTTAGTCATGAAACTAAAATTGTGTAACGCTAAACATAATAGTACACAATACATTATCGATAAAAACATAAAGGTGCTTGAATTACAATTTTTTCGGGGAAAAATTGCAATCGTGCAAATGTCTGGAAGTGAAGTGCGTGCAAAAATGGACTCAGACCGGCTGAGCCGCATAGACGTTTGGCGGGTAGTGCGTACGATACTTAAAATTAAATCATCAATTTTAGATATCGCACATTTATTCATAAAAAGAAATAACTCAAAACTCATGTTTCGCGAGTTTATACCATAAATCGAACGAACTAGGGGATAAACTCGCAAATCAAAAATTTTAAGATTTTTCTTTTTATGAATAAACGTGCGATATGAGTAAAGCTGCCTAAAATGTTTGTAGACGACCAGTTTCCTACATGTCATATTATACCTATACTTTCAAAAATTTTAGTCCGTTAAAAAAGTTGTGTATAAGAAAATTTATCAGTTTCAGTCCCATTTTTTATTTTTAAATAGGCTTATTTCCACAAAAGTTATGGATAATTTGGTAATAAAAGTGTGGGGCTTAAGGAGGGTAAACAATTTAAATTGTGATCGAGAGGGCGTCACGTATTCTGAAATGTATTAGAGATCTGATCATTTCTTATAAAGTATATCAGATTCCACCAATTCGCACTTGGCCAGCGCGGTGGACTATGGCCTAAACTCTCTCATTCTGAGAGAAGACCCGTGCCCAGCAGTGGGACAGTAATGGGTTGACGACGACGATATCAGATTCATATAGTAAATTTTTGTGTACGATAAAATATGAAGTAGCGCCATCTACATCATACAACACAATAAAACTGACAATTTAATCGTGTCTGGTATGCAAACCTTGGAATTATACTGATAAATACTGACTGTTCCAAATATTTTTCAGTAGCGGTTTGCAAGTGCAGTTTATAACCTAACATAGAGCCAGTAACATTAATATATCATGTTATATTGTAAAACGGATTTGTTTTGACTTAATATATCCAGTAGCCTAGTTTGATAGCTGTTTGAGTCATTACGTTAAA
Source organism: Spicauda simplicius (assembly GCA_949699795.1). Lineage (NCBI taxonomy): Eukaryota > Metazoa > Arthropoda > Insecta > Lepidoptera > Hesperiidae > Spicauda > Spicauda simplicius. The sequence goes on from OX453074.1 coordinate 1,001,068, forward strand.
TGCAAAGTATTATTATATGAAGGGACAATTTTATTTTATAAGTTACAAATATGAGGACGGTAGTTTTAGGTCGGAAATTTTCAATAGTATAAATAATTTAATCGCTCTACTGTTCATATGTAACAACATCTGTTAGCCTTTACGGTACTTTTAGTACGAGTTTATTGTTTGCTCAAAGCAAACGTTGTTTCCGTTTTTGATCATTATTTCAAAGACCATTATAATTTTGAGAAAATTCGAGCGTCCAATGTTTGATCAGAAACATAAGCAACGATTGTTTTGAGGAAACGGAATAAACTCGTTCTAAGAGTGTTTCGTATCGTTCAAAGATCTTGGTGGCGCCAAGTATTCGCTGGAGTAGTTAAATAATAAAGAATGTAAGACATGAGACCGATATTATATCATGTTCGTTAAAGTTTAACTGTTGCTAAGTTCAGCAGTTGTAAGAAATTGATGCATGTGGCGCCACCTACGTTTCATGTATATAGTCTTCTTATAAAATGTTCTTATAGCTGGTCGGGTAGTCTTCTTTGCTGCCCCCGTTTTTTTTTATACGAGTGAAGATTCAGCTGCAAATAATATATCTTATTCGAAATGAGATAAAACTCCCTGACGATGGGTTATAGTTGTGTCGTCAAACATAGCAGTAGTTTAAGATTTTATCCTAGGGAGGGGACTATGGCGTCTCCATTGCCATATACTCCGAGTGTGACGTTATACAGAGGTATATTTTTAGAGGTCCTCCTAACTTAGGGAAGTGTGACGTGACGTCACAAAGCGCAGTACTGTGTACACGCCTCCGTATGACGTCACATTTTAAGACGTCGTCCTTGAAAAGAGAATATAACGCTCCTACAGTCCCAGCTTACACGAAGATGTATAGCTAAGACGCGGTATATTTTAAGGCACCGTCCTTGTATACGAAGTATAGCGACCTCTGTAGTCACAGTTTATGGGAAGGGCATATGACGTCACACAGCGGTGTACTTTAAGGCGCCGTCTTAGAAGGGCGTCCCCTGGAGTCACGGATAGGGGAGAAGGTGCTATGACGTCATGCGCTGTAGTCAGTTTCAGGTAGGTGGTACAGCTATGACGTCACTCAGTGATATACTTTAAGGCGCCGTCTTAGAAGGGGCTATAGCGCCCTCTGTCGTCACAGCTGGGAAGAAGGTACTAGACGTCATGCGCTTCCTGTAGTCATAATTTTAGGTGGTCCAGTTGTGACGTCACACAGCAGAGTACTTGCAGCCATCGTCCCCGGAGTAGCAGTGGTGGCAATGCAGCCTCCGTCCCCGCACACGCACGTCGGCGCCGGCGCGACCGTCGCCGAGCGCGGCGCCGCACACCGCGCAGGTGAAGCACCACACGTGGTAGCATAATGAGAGGGACTCGATGATCATCGCGGCGCCGCGACCTGCGGGGAATATGATATAGTATACCAGGTGGAACGATGACCTGAAGACAGGGAAACCGTTGGATTCAGCACAGGACCGGTTGGAGTGGCGCCATTTAGGGGCCTATTGACATCAGAAGTCTGGTGGATGGATGGATGGAATTGTTGTTAATATAACTATATATAATATGGTTATGTGTAAGTGATACGAAGGCCTTCTGAGTTAGACCTCGGCACGTATGGTCAACCTCAGATCAGATGTTCAAATGTCACTTTAAACGGATTGCAGATGTCCTTGGGCGACAATGACTACTTACCTTCACTGTGTTCGTTTGTTTCTTTCAATAAATGTTGTAAAAGTCTGCAGTATCTAAATTACCACGTAGTCTTTCTTAAATGAATTAAAACACACACACACACACATGCACACCCATACATAGTATGTATGTAAGCACACACCTAAGCGTGCACACACATACAAATATATTTTAGTATTAGTACACTTGCACTTAAATTCGCTATCTCTTTTATATAAAACATTGAATTTACTATAATTTAATATAAAAAATGTAAGCCTTTAAATGTAAGACATAAAATATTAAATTTGGTAGGTTATAATAAAATGGACCCCTTGAAAATGTCAAATATATATATTTCTTTATAAGAAACATTTTACTATGTAGAACCCTGCTACAAATATATTTTTATATGAAAATGAAAATATATGAAAAAGAGAGTCAATAAAATTAACCTAACAAAAATCCCATTCCATTAATTTTTAAATCAATGCTCAAATTTAACAACGCATCTATAGTGCTTTCTTAAGCCAACCGTTAACTCCAATCCTTTTAAATGACAATATAAATTATTTAACAGTAAAGCTGAACACATTTGATACCCTGTAAAACAAAAATACCACAAGCATATACATACCAAGTTCTTCCCCACAGTGAGAACACTTCCTCCTCCCGCTGACGCTGAGTAGTTTCTCCTCCCTGGGAGCTTCCAGTCGCGGGATGTCTGGTCTTGGGGGTTCGGGTCTCGCTCGACCGTTGGGAATCGCTTGTTGGCTGTAAAGATAGATTAGGTTAGTTATACTGGAAGGTCTGGGTTCGATCTTTGAATAAAAAGACTTCAAAATGCAAGAACTCATTGTAGTTCGATTCCAGAAACAATCTTCACAACTATTTCGGCCTAAGAGTTGCCTTCACGAGGATTAAGATGGTCACATCATATAAATGAGAACCGGGAATCACACCCAACGAAAAATAAAAACTACTCCATGCTTGAAATAGGTGTGGCTGTGTTTCAGGAGGAGCCCGATGGGGCAACGCGCTCAGAGGACTTCGGTTACGTTCCTTTGGAAATCCCGGAGTCCTCTTTGTAGCGCTGAGTACGACCACCGGGATAGTTTTAGTGCGGTAAAAATCCCACATAACCCTGTGTCGCTCCCACAGCGTCCACCTTTTGAAGGTTTACCCCTCGAGAACAAAAAAAAGGGGTGACTGTTTACGTGCCTGTTAAACCTCGTTCTTGCATTAAGCTTATCAAGAGGAATGCCAATGCAGCATGGTCTTAAAAGGTCATTCCACATCTTGCACGTTCGTGGCAAGAAAGAAATTGAAAACCGAATCATGGAAAACAACATTTTTTTTATACTTTAACGTTAAGGCAGACGGGGATGAAAAGTAGTCATCGTCACCTATTCATTCGACATTCGTAACACCAGAGGAGTCGCCAATGCATCGCCGGCTTTGAAGAATAATGACAATAATATAATTAATGATATGTCTTACCTGGTGGTCATAGGATGTCCGGTGTGCAGGTTGTGTGGCGACATGTCGTGGTAGGAGTGCCGCTGGTTGCGAAGCTTCAGCCTCTGCTCCTCTATCCTACGCTGTTCTGCTTCCTGCGAACGTGATATGTGGTACTTCAAGGCTTTGTCACTAAACTGGTGCTTATTACCAATTTTTGTAACCTAATACATTTTTAATTTTTACTATTTTTCCACATTTAATAACAAAGAGATAAAGTTTATGTGCTTCAGAGCGTGGTTGGTCAAAATTTCGATGCAAAATTTTTCAACTGATTTTCGCTCTAACGCCATCTATGGCTGATTGTTAATATGTATATGTATAACTACAGTTTACTGTATTCAAAATGGACTCAGTTCGAAAAAAACAATACATAGAAAGCGTTATAAGGTTCCATATCCAAAGGATAAATACGGGACCCTGCTACAGTCCCCGGGCTGTATCTCATGAACCGTGATGGTTAGATGTTTGAAATTTTCACAGATGATGTAGAAACAGATTAAAATAAATATTTAAGGATCCCATACAAAACGTGACACTTTTGCCGTTTTTATAGATAACGGTATGGAACCATTCGTGACCGAGTGTGACTCGCATTTGGCAGATTTTTTGTAAAGTAGTCACCCGTCGCAACGGTCGAAATTCGACCGTAATTCAATTCAATAATTAAACTTGATATTGTACAAAGTAGCACAAATATTTCTCAAATTCAATTAAATTGTATTAATAATTAAGTTAGTGTAAAGATAGAAGATGTTTGATTATCTAAGCTGTATTTAAAAGCAATAGCGGGTATTTTGACAAAGACATGTGACATTTTTAACTTTAAGTGTTGTCAGAGTACCTAAGGCATTGAATGTTTTATTTCGTTTTTTATTGTGTAGTTTGTGTCAAATGCAAGGTAGTGTGTGTTATGTGTTTTCTGTATGTTTTAAGCATTATTTAAAAAGAATATAAGCATTCCGTAATCTTACTCTCCTCCAATTCGCACTTGGCCAGCGCGGTGGACTATGGCCTATAACTCTCTCATTCTGAGAGAAGACCCGTGCCCAGCAGTGGGACAATAATGGGTTGACGACACAATCTTACTCTACGTCAACTATAACGGTGCGTAATTGACAGAAGAGTATGAACTCTCCCGTCTGCGGAAATCATCTTTAAAACTGATCATACGTTTTAGCTTCACGTATTAATATATGACGGAGGAGGTGGTTCTTTTTCGTTCATCGTATCAGGATAACCTACTGTGAGCTCTGATAGGGAATATTAGCACGAGAATAAATTGCAGACTTGATTTTAACACACAGTATATTGCCGAATTAAACTTGTTACAATCACTGAATTAATCAAACTAAATTAAGTAGGCAAGTAATCGTAGCACTAAGAACGCGGGAAGATTTTAGAGTCGTCTGCTTCGGCCGACCGTCCACGATAGACTGAGGTGTCGGTCATTAAACTGGTACAACCCTAACTTCATCGAACGCCACTAGATGGCGCTGGCGGTCCGGTGTTGCCACAATACCGCCATTTCCGACATATATATATTTGCTAACGTACCTGTATGAGCCAGTGCTGGTTGTAGTTGTAGTTGGCGGGCTTGGGCCTGGGCGCCCCCCGCGCCTGGATCCACTCCGCGTTCGACAGCAGCTTGGGCGTCGGCGCCGCGCTCAGCGCCTACACAGTTACCATTTGGATCATTTTGTTACCCTCTTGGGCAGTAGCGGCGTTAGATTAGGGCGCGGTTGGGCCACCGCCCGTTGTGTAAGGGCGCCGCAGACGCAGGTGTCCCTTCTCCTACGTTTGGATTGCAATAAAGGGGCGTAGCAGAAATATCGTCCAGGGCACTGGTAATGCTAAACCCGGCACTGCTTTCGGTGGTTATTTAACACCTATTTCTAGCGTGAAGCTGTACTTGCGTTTCGATGGGTGTGGTTGCCGGCGCACTTTTGTATTTGTCGACCATCTTAGTCCTCGGGAGTAGCAACGCACCTGTGATTGACTTTAGATAGCGCTTCATGTTCTATATGAAGCTGTCTTACAGCTGTCCATGGGCGCCAGTGACCACTTGCCATCAGGTGGACTGCATACTCGTTTGCTACTTCAATCTTATAAAAAAGTCCTGATGTCACTATATTTTGATGCCATCAAAATACTTCAGAACTTACAGATTAAAATCGTGCATAATATAACTCATGCAATATCCATGTTCTAATATTAATATATCTCGTTGCCCATTCACTCAATTGGTCTGTCCATTACTTACAGTTTGTGGATTAAAAACTTTCCAACTGATTATTTATATTCCCACATTCCCAAATTAAACACCAAATTACAAAAAGAGGCATCTAACAAGCCAAATTAGTTTTAAGCAGTTCGAGAACTTATGTTATCTGATTCTGAGAAAAGACTCGACTTCCAACAATGGAACAATAATGACAACATCGTCACTCTTCCCGTTTTGAACTTCATTACTTATTAACATATATACCTGCAACGTGTGCCTGGTCATCGGGTGGTACTGTCCGTTGCTGTTGGGCTTCTGCCGCAGTTGGACTGCAGTTCGGTCCACGTTCACGTACTCCACCGCTGACGGCACACGACTGCTTCTGAAATATTGGATTATAAATAGTTCATATTAAACTGTTGAGTTTTTGTAAATATTTAGTTCATGCAACTTTACTGTTATCATCTAATATTTACCTCATATCCATGAACCTTAATTAAATTCTCAAATAATCTAACATAGATAAAATACTTATGAATAAAATTAATGCTAACAATTTAATTCATAAGTAGTTTAACTACAAATTATATTGATTCGAGGATGATCACATAAATTCAAGTCAATATTACAACAATCAAAAATAAAGTTAAAATTTAAACTTAAATTAAAAAACTTAAATTCATAAACATTATGTGGTTACCCGCACACTTTTATATGAAACGACAATCTTAACCCTTAGGAGTCAAACAATTTTCTGTATGAAATTGCTTACAGACGTCCATGGGCGGTAGTGACGTACCATCAAGTGGACTGCGCGCTCGTTTGCTACAAAATGATATATATTTATGGTACGTATTTTACTGTAAATAGATCTATGCATCTATTACCTATGTAAATATTTGGTGGCTCCCTTACCGCATAGTAATTTCCCTCTCAATGGACTCCCGACTCTTCGGCTTTGGAGGCAGAACTGGTTGCGGCGGTCGCATTACGTTCGGCACTTGTCGTCTAACTTCGGCAAACTTCGCCTTATCATCATACAGCACCTTTCTGCTCTCCTCTACGCCGAAATGACTCTGTATGTGTTCTTCTGATACGAACGGTTTTCTTTTTAAATTCTCGTCGAAAACTGGTTTTTCTGGCTCCACGGGTACCGGTTTATAGTTTTCGCTGACGAGTAAGTTTGGCATTGAATGTCTATAGTTATTGTTCACGGCCTTTATTTGCCTGTTTTGAGGTTTCTCCGGAGTACTGACCGTTGATATGTCTTGGACGGACTTTTGCATTATTCTGTTCTGATCCCTTATTAGATTCTCCCTTTGCCGTCTCAGTTCCTCTTGTTCCAATTGTAAGAGTTCTCTTTCGAAACGCAGTACTTCCTGTTACGGTTAGTTAGATCGATTAGACAGTTCTTGGTGAAAGTTTTGAGAGTTAGTTTGTATTTAGTGGCGGTTATAGTGCCGATTGAAGCTAGCGTGAGTTAAATGAAATCATGTAATTGGTCGAATGGATAGAACAGGTACAATGTTCGGTTTATAGTTAAATATTGATAGAATAAAAACATACAAACATTTTAAAACACAAATGTGATGTCTTGGTCAACTAACACTATAAGGCGAATTTAATTGGTCAAAATAATATGATTTGACAAGTATTATGTACAAATGTTTTCATTAAACCAAACATTGTTAATAGAATAGCTTAGCAATTTGTTGGCTCGCATACTTTTGTAAAAACACTATCATTTCTTATATTTAGACATATTTTTTAAAAATACCTCCAAAAACATCCAAAAAAACGCTGATAAATTTAAAAAGCTCAATGAATTTCCGAAATTTCGACCAAAATCAATTTTGCTGTTACTTAAGCCGTTAAGCATGAGCCATCAATATTATGTTGTGTCTCGAAAATATCGATACAAAAGTATGCGATCCGTATGTGAGTGTATTAGCAGTGTAAAACATCAATCACCTTTGTGCTATCGTCCCCCCCCGCGCCGCGCCCGCCGCCCGCGCGCCTCCGGCCGCCGAACATCTTGTTATTTACACACAAAATGGTAGTGAGCTGGCGGAACCATTATATTTGTGTTCGTGGTCACTTTGATTAATGTATTTATAATGTCCAAAAATTTTTTGAAGTAAAAATATACATAACGTTTTATTCTTTAAACATTTTAATTTTAATAGAGTCAGGCCAATATGATCCAAAAATGTGTATACCATTTTAATCAGTAATAATCGATTAAAATATTTTTGAAGGCAAGGGTATTTGAAGGTATAATAAATATCTTGTTCAGACTTATATTAATTTTGAATTTCTATTTTTGGCACACAAAAATATAATGTTTCCCACATGGAGGTTAACAGTAATGATTTATTGAGAAATGCAATGTATCAAACTGAACTGACACAAAAACAAAAAATTAAACATAATAAATTTATATTAACAACTTAATATGCTAATTTGTTGCAATTTTAACTACATGCAAAGCGCATCACAGCTAGAAGTGTACTACGAGGTGCAGATGCAAATAAAAGGCTGTATATTGTGATATAAATAAATTTTATTTAACGTTAGGAATCATACATACTAAAATACTAATCAAATCTACTCACAGTCTACCAACTACCAAATTATATAAAACTACTCCAAGAAAAGTAATAACTATCAAGAGAAAAAGAAGCATTATAAAAAGCTTTTGTAATTATTTGCAGAATAGAAAGAAAATTTCCACTTTTATAACGCCAAAACCAGTGGCGGATTTGAAATGTGTTCCTAAGAAGATAACTATAACCTTACATAATATAGGTACAGCCCACACCCCATCGTTGGGCCATCATCTCCGTTATCAGTAGACCGATAGGGAGCGATAACAATAATATACTTAAACTACTTAACAGCGATAAATATTTCTTTAAACAGAATTAACTAACAACTCATAGATATTTTCTTAATCTTATTGGTTCCATATACATTTATGAACACAAGATGAAAGATTAGTGGTTTCCAGCGATCCACGATACAAATGGCGTTACATAAATAGCGGAGTCCCAAAACCATTAATAGTCAAAGCTGCTGAAGTAACTTCCATCACAATAAAAATAAGGTACACATTGTCTTACAATATATCTATATACATTTCCTTATACGGCCTCATAAGCATTCAGAAAGCTATACAAAACTAGCATCAAACTTTCCTATAATTGTTAACATGCTGAAATATTCGCATACAAAATCAACGAGATAAATACTTCAAGTAGCATTAAATGTTTAACTACAAAAGAAATTCGAGACGAAATCTCTTTAACCCAAAAATAAGCGAAAACTATGCTACGAGATCTACATTATACAATAAATCAATGACGATATATACATAGATAGCATTTTTAAACATGATAAATTAGCCTAATCATTTAGGTATTTCAAAAATATTTGTTGGTGATTAATATCTTTATCTTCAAATAATCCACCTGCCTACTTGGATTAATGATTGTAATGTTTATTTTGCAAAAGTTTTAGCGATGGGCGAAATTTGAGTCTAGAAACTTTATCTACACAATTTGTGACAGAAAATTATTTTAATCTAGAAGCAGGTAATCTAGAAAAAGGTACTTTGACTGAAATACAATAAAATTATTCTCTCAGGAAACAAATGCAATTGTTTTGCAAACAAAGTCTTTAAAACATAATTAGGGTTTAGTTTCTGAACTACAATGGAATGTATCAGGTTCTATGATATATGCATTGACTGCGCAGGTATCATCAATTCGAATATTTTTGATATTATTAGGTCTAATTTCACAAATATATTGTCACGTGACATTCTTTTATGTGATTTAATTTATATATATGATTTAATTTATAGTTTTCTTGCATGTAACCTATCGAGCTACTAAGAATCTAACTCGTCTTTTAAAATTCCGATAGTGCTCAAATTCCGTGCCGTAATCACACGATGGATAACACTATCTTCACTAATCGCATTCATTCGCTTACCTGTTGCTGCTGTAGTTTCTTATCCAAATGATCGATCTTGTCATCAGCTTCTACTGTCTCGGTAAGACCGGACAGTTTAGTGGCGAGGTGATTGTTGAACGTTTGTTCAGATTTCTTCTTAGTGCTCTCTTCTTCGTCTGATGTCACTGTGATGTGCGTGTATGGCTAGAATGAAGGAAGTTTTGCTTTTGTAAAAGCACAAACGTTTTGGGAACGAAATGGTCTAATGTAACGGAGCAAGTTAGTTTATATAGAATATTTTAAGTTAAAATAGAAGACATTTTAATTATTATTAGGAACAATAATTATACTAATAGTACTGACAAAAGATAAGAAGATTAAGATTTTTATCAGCTTATCGGATCATGTAGTTAAATAAAATAAACATCTATAAAAAAGATTTTTATCTACGTAAACGAGTCATGATTATGTTCCAATTTACATATTATGATGAAACTATTGCCAATCGATAAAGGCACGTCTCTTACCTCGCTATTCTGTCTGCTGTGTGGATTTGAAGTCTCTGGCGACGATTGACCCTTGTACCAAGCCTCAGCTGAAGGTCCCCTATCTACGTCCACACCAGAATCCCTGCTATCTCTTAACTTTGCATCCATATCATGCGACAGGGTTTTCTTGTAGAGAAGCTTCTCAATTTTGGTTTCTTCTTGGAGGAAAGAAGTGATATCGGGGCGCGGAGCCAGTGTTAGGTCAACGTCTAAGTAACTGTCATCAACTTGGCCCTCAATGCCAAGGAAGCTAGTGCGCTTGTTCCGAATCTCCTTCTTGATTCGTCGTGCGGAGCTTGTGTGTTTGAAGTTTCCCTTAAGAAGCAAAATCAGATAAATGTACTTCGTGAAATTGAATAAGCACATGTATTTGTTAAAATAAAAGTACTTTTTCTGTGCTAATTTAAATCGGTAATATTCAATAAGTAATCTAACATATTTATCTATAGTCAAATTAACTAATAATACTCACATTTCCAAGCAATTCATCTACACCATTTTCTTCCATGGGAGGCGGTGGAGGTTTCTCTTTCGGAGGTTCAAGAACGTTGGTTGGTAAATCCAATGGGAAAGCTGCCCCATCTGATGCTGAATTTTGATAGAATATTTCTATGTTTTCATACAAAGGTGTTACAGACACTTTGTTATCCACATCGAAATCCAGCATAGCATCAATATTATCCACATTATTCTTATTCGGCTTAACTTCCTCTAATTTGTGGTCTAAATCCTCCATCGTATCAATAGTAATATTATCTTCTGAATCTAACTCTTTGAACGCTAATTCTAAGGCGTCTATGACCTGAAGAGTTAAAAAAATATTAAAATCACATCAAATTACTAAAAAAATAGTAACATCAACGCTTCAAAGTATAAAAACAAAGCACAAATTAATATAAATTCACTGTAAAACAAATAATAAATCGAAATTAAGAAAATTATAGGACATGCGAGAACACAACACAAGCATCATGGCACAGTTAGCACAGTATGCGGCGGAATGCGTGTTAGAATGAAGCGCAAACTCTACGTAGAACTTGTCTTACCTTGTTAACCCATCACCCAAAGCTGATGCAAGGTTCCTATCGATAAAGATATTTAAAAAATAACATCAGTACAATACGAACATCGTCGAGGAGCCTATTCTGCGAACGACGTTTACCCTACTAAGCCATAATCACAAGATATGGCTTGTTTGCTAAAGATATGCTTCTCCTTGATAAGGGAATTGCTTTTATCATTCTCAGTAAAGTGGCGGATTCTGATTTCGCATTTAGCTCAAATTACATAATTATCTAGGATAATGATAATCTAAAGATGGTATATATATGAGAGGATATACAATATGTACATAAATAAAAGACATACATAACAGTGTAACATATATTTTCGATATAATGAATTTACAGATATCACTTTAACGAACAAATTTACTAAATGGTGGTGATTATGAAGTGTTTTATTCTACTTTTGTTCTATTTTTATAATATCATTATTTATGTAATATGTGTCTAATGGGGTCCACATTTACCCTGTTTATCTACTATTACAAATTGAATGAATCATTTTAATTGTTTGTCTACTTCCACTACAGCTTAATATTACTTTGTTTTAACACATGAATTTATTAGATACAACGTGAAGACTAATCGTATTATAAATACTGTTAAGGTATGATGTATGAAAATTAGAAAATTAGTATATCAAATATATATTCAACGTAAGTCATTTTCTAATGAAGGTATAATTAGGGTGGGTTGGAATCGGAAGACCGGAAATCGTATCAGAATATACGAGATCATAAAAATTCTATAAAATTTACTGACCATCACGTCATTTCTCATCTAACTTGCTAGGCAATACTGAGAAATCGTATGGCTATATATTGAACATTATGAAACCCTAGGCCATTTTAGGCACTTTCTTTGACACTAGTGTTACTAGAATTTTTCGCAGATTTAACTGTTACTTTGTTATTAATAAACAAAATAGTTTTACGTCTATTAGGCTCTATACAACGTTTCGTTCTTTTTTCCCAGAATGGATTAGAATCTTGAGTGTTACTTACCGCTACATCTTTGTTACCTGTATCGGAGGCTATGTCGCTTTGGTTAGACTCGTGAGCGTTGTGAGATGTAGAATGACTGAGATGAGATATGTCGATACCTACAATCTGTTTATCTGGCGAGCATTTAAATGATTCTACATCGACATTGTTATGAGTTAGTGAATCGTTATCGCTAAATGTTCTAAGCGTTTCAATGGAATTCTTTGGTGAGATGTTAGTAGTAGTTGTAATATTAGAAACAGTTACCATTGGCATGCTTTTGCTGTTAGAAGTGTCGTTAGTACTAATATCGTTAGTGTTAGAATTGTTTCCAGCACCAGAGTTTAGATTGTTGCATATTTCATTCAAGTTCAAGTGTATAGTCATCTTCCCCTGAAACACCACGGTATCAGTATCTGACGATGTAGATCCAGGGTCATTGAGACTTACACTGGAGTCCTGATTTTCCAGACTCTTTAACGTATCTTCATCTTCTTTGTCCATTTGTATTTCGGTCACGTCGTCCGTAACACTTAATTCTTCCGGCTGAGACACAGCTTGAAGATAGTTGCTTGCACTGTCACTATCTTCTGTCTTGCTATCCTGTTCTTCAACTTCTTCCACTATAGGATCTGCTGTTATAGTCTGGACAGGCTCAGAAGTTAATTCGATGGGAATTTTCGTTGGCTCCAATGTCATAATACTATCTTCGTTAGATGATTCGTACTCAGAAACCTCAATCATAGGTTCTCCAATGGGAGAAGCTACTTGAGTCAAATCTGCGATATCGTCTGCGGGTATACACGAATCCCTGGCTGTATGTATTCCACTGTCTTCAGTTTCAATGTCACTAGGAACAGTGTTATTTTGCAAATCAGCGCAATCAAAATCTTCTAAACTCTGAACTCTCTCAAAGGAGTTTGGAGAAGACTGTCCGTTAATGTCCAAGCTATCAAGAGAACGACAAAAACTTTGCATTTGATTCTCAATGCCTGACAAATTTGTTGTTGTTTTCATACAACTGTCAGAAATCTTATCTTTTGATTGGTCGCTGATGTTTATATCTGCCGATTTATTGTTAGCGGCGATTTCTTCTTCCACAGATATTTTGGGTATTTCCTTATTTTTAGCTGCATCTAAACAAGACAGACGTTCCTTAAGACTCATCGACACATCTTTAACTTCAACTTTAGTTATTTTAACTTCCTCTTCAGATTTTTGTGTTTTCAAACTAGAGAGGCGTTCTTTCAGTGATCTTGCATTACTTAGATCGCCATTTGAGAGCCGCTTTCCTTTGTCGACTTCTGTGGAGGCAGATTTGACTTTTTCAAGAGAAGACAAGCGCTCTTTTAGAGGCCTTACTTCCGTAGGTAACTTCGACAGGTCGCTTGTAGACTTTTGCACATGCATTTCTTCAGTGAATTTCTCTAAACTAGACAGTCTTTCCTTTATAGACCTTTTGTTTGAAATATCAGGTAATTTTGGTTTATTTGTTTGTGGTTCTTGAGAGTTTTCTCTCTCAAACTGTTCTCTTCTTTTGTGAATATCAACTTTCGGCAAGTCCTTCTTCTGATTGTTATTTTTGGTGTCGTTCACTCTTTCTTGTTGGAAAGAAGAAAGTTTCTCCTCAATTTTGTTACTAACGGTTGTTCGGATTCTGTTTACATCACCGTTACTTTTGTCTGGTGATTTCTCCTTGAGGTTGTTGTTGACGACCGTTTTGACAATGCTACTGTTAGTTTGTGATATAATTCTAGATTTGTAGCCCTCTATGGCACCCTCGTATGTGTACTCTTCGGGTTCGGGAGAGCTGATAGTCGTGGTCGTGCAGGTGTCGTATTCGTTGGCACTCGAGCCGAGTTTGCGGGTGTTATCGCAATTAGACATATTGTCCACGTCTGAGTGGTTTTTGTCCAGGTCCATTCCATCACTCTGAAAACACAGTAAACATTACCATTATTTAAAATTTTGTGTATTAAGTTTATAACAACCGAAGGTTACTGGTAATTTTTTTTGACATGCTTCATAAAAATAAATACTTAATGCTGTTACCATAGAACGTCTATGGAGAAATAATAAATATTCAGTAAATTTTCAGATTGATTATTGGACAAGAAAATGTTATGTTTAAAACATTACTCACAGCCAAACTGTGTGTGTCACAGTCTTCACTGAGGCTGCTCTTGGTGCTGGAGGTGCCGATGCCCAGGTCGCTGAGGTCGTGGCCATCGTCATCGTTGTACAGCGCGAGGGGATTCCGCCTTCTACGCCCAGCCCTGGAATAAAGAGATGAGTTAGATTAAAGATATGATGAACATGAACACAAGTCAATAAACACATTTCCTGCCAATGTTAAAAAATGTGCTGACTTTATTATGAAATAAGTTGATATACCATTTGATGTGAAATACTCATATACATTTTTGTCACGATATAATTTAATTATAATTGACTTTTATTGACAAAATATGTGAACAGTCTCTCCAATATAACGAAGCCATTGAACAACGTAGAGATTTAAATTTATAGACGAAACATTTCCAAGGTTAAAAGTACTTCGGCCTATATTAGATAGCTTTACGTAATTATATCCTTATACTCCCCAAACCAGAACCGCAAAGCATCCAAAACAATTGCAAGATGCACGATGCAATTTGATGCATGATCTTTTTGCTGTATTCCTGAGGTTATTCCAATTGATTCCTAGAGAATGTCGGCATCCGCGCAAAGAATAGCGTGATGCCCACAAAGCTATCACTAAGTACATCCTGGAATAAATTGTTCCCCGTAAGGCTTTACACCATTATCCCATATACTGCACCGATGCATTATTGATGTCTTCCTATAAGGTTTATTTTAAACACGGAAAATGATTTTACGGGAAATCAGTGTCGCAATCGTGTGTGTATTTGTGAAGTTTGTTGACTTTCAATTTAATAAGAGATGTTGTGAAATCATCTTCCAATAACTAATATAGTCGATTTCAGTGTTTAAATTGCAAAATGTTCGCATTGCACTGAAAACCACTTAATATGACTCATTTAGCTCCGATTTGTTTCGGATTGAGTATTGCGGATAAATATTCAGGAGACTTTTTTATCTGACTGAAGTAGCAGACGAGCATGCAGTCCACCTGATGGTAAGTGGTCACCGCCGCCCATGGACATCTGTAATCAACTTCATACAGAACATGAGTTCCACCTGTAGTCAATCATAGATGCGTTGCTACTCCCGAAGACTATGGTGGTCGACTCATGTGTTTCCACATAGTTGACCATTTCTTTCCATCGAAACGCAAGAAACGTTTCACGCTAGAAATAGGTGTGGCGGCGGTACTACCTCGGTCGAACTACACTGGTTCTACTACCTTGAAAAGAGTCTTCAGAAATTGCAACTCATCAGTATTTACTGTCTGCTGCGCACGCTAGTTTGCTTTTTTTAATTGCGTTATTATTTTTTAAAGGGACTAAAATAATATGTTTTTATTTTATACCTTTTGTCTTTGCCAAAGCAGCTAAACATCACTTATTAGATCACAATTTACAAGTAAACAGCGAGACTCTTACACTTGTGTGACTAACTTAGATTTAATCTTGTAATTATTAATAATGAGCAGTCAGCTCTGATTCATGTCAGATGCCCCGATGCCACATGCCTAGGGTTCACAATTAACTACGATTATAAATAATATGTACTCGAATTAATTTAAATGAACTTAAATGAAAAGCTATATAGTTCTGTTTGCTCATTTAGTACATTCGTCATACGTAGAAGAAGGGCTACGAAAAAGTAAAGCGTTGACGTATAGATACAACGGGAAAATTTAAGGGCAAAATTTGAGGTCATTGAGGTCTCTATACTTAACACATGTTTTATATATGCACGCTAAAATAAATATAGTTATTTTCCAAACAATTGCCTACACTTGATTTGATGGATGAATATGTGAAAAATCAATTGAAATCGATTCATTTCAGAAATTATTGAAGAATTCCTGAAATGAATTGACGGCAATAATAAACTATGACAAAAATATACTAAAACACTATCTCCGAAGGTTGCCAACCCTGGTCGTGGCCGGGTTAGTCAGGACCACGTCACCTTCGTTTATCATAAGTCCACGGAAGATCACCAGATAACTATGTTTATTCTATGCTTCAAATGACCTATTGCTTGAGTACTCTGTAAATATGTTAGTAATTTTCCAATCAACAAGGGCATGTGCAAACCGGAAAACATGATAAGGAGAGAAAGGACAAAGTAGATGACATGTCGCTGAATGTTATGTCTAAGTTTTCCACTTTTCCATCGTAATTTAAAGAATTGTGACTAAACCGGCACCAGTGCACTGTTTCGGCCAGTAAGCAGCTATTTAAGATTTAATGCAAGTCTTATTTTAAAGGGTGTGGCAATAATCAATAGATTACAAGAGGCTCCTACCAACGCGTCGGTCTTAATTAATTTCAAGATTCGTAAAAAAAGTAGTTTTATTCGGTATGAATTACTTATTTCTCAACCAGCATTGGAACAATCGTGCTGTATCGATCTTCAATACCCTTTATTTCTGTGGACGTAAGAAGTCGAACCCAGGGACAAAATACAGAAGATGGGCAGCAGCCTTATCCTGTTTCCGACACGCATCCCTGTTGTACTGATTGTAGGCAATACACCACATTAGGGGAAACCTTATATAGCAGTGGACTTAAAAACGCAGATGGACGGACATTGGAACAGTATGAATGCTCTAAGCTCCTATGGAGAAAGACATTAAGAAGTGCAATCAAATATAACTATGCGGCAATCAGGCGCAATCTAATTGGAAATTTTCCCTACTTATATGATATACAATATATGAATAATAGGCATCTTTTGCGAGATATCTTATCAACTATTAAACATAGTCTATGATTTATAGGCAGCTTTCATTCGTACAATATAGCCTACGCGGTTACCTGCACCTGTCTGTCATGTTACGTGAAATGGCCAGTCGAATAGCCATAACTGGATAAACCGGTATCTTCAAGGCGAATGTCAATCATGTCATAAACACCTTTCCGCTAATAAAACTTGGAAGACGATGGGCGTTATTGTGGCGAAATGTTAGCTTACTCTAGTGCCATTTCGTTCGTTCGAAGAGAAAAGCAAATGGGCTAAAATAATGAAAAAAGACATTTTTTTCACACTACTGTGTACATTATATACATATTTTGAAATAGATGAAGCATGTATTTTAGTGGCCAAAGAATTAGATTTTTAAAATATTCGTCATATAACGATTAAAGAAAATGGATATTAAGATATTTTGAAATGGTGGAATTATTTTTGGAACAAGACATCCAAGAGAACATGGGCATTCAGATTGGCCTCTTTTTGAACTCGGATGAGGTACAAAAATAAGTACTAAAAATAATTAAATGACTGAGGAGAAAAACAATCCTGACCTTGAGCCTACAATTTTCCTATACTTCCACGATTATACCCGAAGTTTTTTTTTATAATTATCACCTCACATTACTCAATGGTCGTCTGCAAGAAGAAAAGTGAAAACGAGTCAAAACAAACGGCAGACGGCCTAGCACTTTCGCTGTAACACTTTTGGACATTTAAATAGAAAGCCGCCCAATTACATAGGCACACTGATTTATGATAAACAATACATAACACGGGTATATACTCATACGTGATCGATGTGATGCTGGTTATGTTATTTTGCGTTTAGAAATTACATAGCAGGGATAGTCTACCTGTTGATCAAGCATCGGCAAGGTAGAAAAATAAACTTCATTTTAATTTCCTAGTAATAATAAATAACTAGTGATAATGTATATTTTTTTATGTATCTAGATACATAAAAAAATATATGGAATAAAAAAAAAAACGTTTTTCCTTTATTGAAAACATAGTACCTACATGAAAAACTATAAGTACTGATTTACTTAAATTTTAAGAAGTATGGAATAGGTAGATTCTACAGGGATTCGCAGTTATCACTACATAGTATCTTAAAAAGTCGCTTTCCGCTGTCTGTCCCTATGTATGCTTCTATCTTTAAAACTACGCTACGGATTTTAATGCAGTTTCTTTTATAGATAGAATTATTCAAGGGATAGGTTTTAAAGTTAAGGAACGCTGATAAATTTTTAGGCGGAACGAAGTTCGCCGGGTCATCTAATATATTTAAAAAAATTGCCTGCTGCCCCTGCGCTTGCGCAGAAATAGGTGTGTTGGTGATGGTGCTGTGTCAAATCACAGACTTCTTCACAAATGTTACCTCCTAAAATCAATAAACACAACATACTGAGAACCGGTACATTAGTCCAATTTAATTAACATTTTTTATATAAGGCACAGGAAATTTCGTCTTCAATAGCATATGCCAATATTATATCTATCTCTATGCATAAATTATTTATCAAAACATTATTTATTTATGCGGACACTAATAGTGGCATCTCGATACGATCGTCAGATTACAAGTGTAAACCTTTCATTTGTTACACAATACATAGCACGCATCTCTACACAATAATTTGACAGTATCAAATTGTTGCCAATGATAGGTAATGTAGGTAAACTCGTATGCATTAGGATGTGTTCTTATCCATTAGTTTATATATGTATAAGGCTGTGTTCCCAGTAAGCAAATTGTCAGCGACCGACTGCGTGAGCTGCAAATTTGTGATCATTTTAAATTTGAGTTAGCTGCAAACTCAGATTAATTTTTGTGTGTCGCAAGCGAACTGTTATAAGTTAGCCGCTAACTTACGTGGACCGACTGAATTTTCACTTTACTATTGTTCTACGAAGACAGTGCTTGTGTTGGTCACCATGGTTATTTTTGAAGTAATTGGTATGTTAGAGGCACTAAAAGAGGATAAAAAGAAGCACCGAGTGCATGTCGATAGCTTCTTTCCAGCTCTCTGAATGAACAGTTTGCGGCAAACGGACTCACTACTTCCGGCGAACAACTATATCACCGCCACCAACTGTAATCCGTTTTGCTGCGAGTTGGCCACTAATTGGGATAGTCGGCGCACGTAACGCAGCAAACTGCGAAAAGTGGGCGCAAACTAATAAACTATAAGTAAGATAAATATACTAATAAAAAAGGGACAAAAGAACTAAACTACGAAGACAACTACAACTGAGGACCCACGTGGCGGAGCGGTTACCATAACGGTCCGACGCGCAACGGGTCTCGAATTCGATGAGTTTAGATAAATTTTCTGGGACTGGGTGTCTGTGTATTCGTCTTGTGTGTGTCCATGGTAACCACGACACAGGAGAAAACCCTAGTGTGGGGCTATGAGTGTAAAAAGCGTGTTTTTTTTTTAACATTATCTTAACAGTCGAAAATCAGCAAATTTCTTATACTTACATTAGCTTCGCTGTGGAATCCACCTTACGATCAAGCGGGTCACACGCAACATCGTGCGACCCGCGTTATATGTGCGCGGTGTGCGATTAGCCTAATGATAGATCACTTTCTATTACGTAAACCGAAACAGAGCGCACTTGTTTCGACTTATGCAAGCGGAGGTCAGGAAAGTTTGAGAATCTGCAAACAGTTGTCAAATACTTCGAATGTTAGAATTGGGTAGAAGAAAGTAATGATCGATTATTAAGATTTTTACTTTCTCGGAAAAGTATTTGAGTACCATCTTTTACTTTTGAAGACTTTTACGTATCAAATGTTTTTTATGTAAATTCTGGTATTGTCTCGGATACAGCTGTGAAGCTTGTCTGCAAAATGCTCATAATTAAATATATATAAAATAGTTTTTGATTGAATATTTTAATATATTTTATGTATTGTTCTTTACCTAATAGGTTGTTTAATATTATAGTTGAATTTAGTTTTTAAAGTCCTTCTTTAACTACTAAACTCGTCTAGCGACCAAACGTAATGCACAAAATACTAATTATACAAATAGGCGTAAGGTGAAGAACCTATTAAATCTATTTAATTGTTTTTAATTGTACATGGTTTCCTCAAACTGACTTGCCTGACCTTTGCGTCTTATTTGTTCCAATGAAATTTTGTAATACTGCCTTCAAAGCTAAAGCATGGCTAAAGACTTGACATTTAAAACATAGATCAGAGTCTGATAGTACTATCGAAAATACTTAAAAAAAACGTATGTTAGAAGAAATACATACCTACTCAGTTTTTTGTTAAAAATCTGCTTACTGTTATATTAATGATTCTTGATTTCTTAAATAATTCTTATTTTTAATTCAATTACAGGATCATTGAATGATCACCATATACACCTTCACGCCAAAGCAATCCCATGGGATCATTGCGATCCCATCGACAGGCGGGATGCGATGTAAATCGATTCGTGATACGCGGCACGAGGGCGCGTGAGTGTCGGTTCGATTCCGGGGGAAATTGCGCACACGTTTTCTGAATTCCCATGGATAATATGCACTGAGCGTGGTATGCGGATACTTAATTTCGATTTTTGGTTTATTTTCCTTACAATAGAAATTCAGCTTCGGGTCGAAATATCTTTTTTAACTAACCACGAAAACCACGGGATTGTGAAGTGACAGGACTGGTTCGAGTTGCGCCATTTAAGAAAGGCCTATGTAAATAGGTATGACTATGACTTCAAAGGGCTGATGAATATTTAAGTTATTGTTAATTTTTATACCTACGTACGATCATTTTTTATGAAAAAAAGCCGTACGTAAATTTATTGATAATGTCTTCGTAGCGTGTAATAAAACCCAATCACCACTTGGCACCGCGGATACGTTAAAAATAAAGAAACTACTCTTTTCTCATAACAATAATCTTAATCACCAATGACGAGTACATCAAAGTGAACAAGCTCAAGCAACCAAATCCCCTGCATCTTACGGACACCATAAAATCCCTGCAAATTAAGCACAACCGCCCTTTAATGTCGGCAGTATAAATTCCATTAGCTTTACAGTAATTGGTAAGAAAGATTTACGACAATGTAATGTTTGCATAAAGGACTCCCGATAATCGACTTTGGCAATAAAAAGCTAATGTGACTCTGACTTAATTCGGCAATTGCTAATGGCCGGAATTGAATCAAAACAAGTGCCAAGTGCGATCTTTGAAGTAATCATACAATTAAGCTTGCGGACAAACCGATACGGTTTATGCAAAGATTATGCAAAGATTTATGTTTTGTTTGTTTTAAATAAATTGAAAAAAAAAAAGAAAAAAATATAGTGACTTTAAAAACCCATACCCGGATTACTGAAAAGATCCATAACTGAAAAACATTTAGGTGTCAGCCTTTGCCGTGGTGGTTAAGACGGTAAGAGTCTGGCATAACCCAGCTGCCACCCCGGGTGGCTGGGTATCCATGAGAATTACCCACTTAAAAAAAAGCCTTACTGGCGAACCTTTCGATAAACATACTAATAGGTCACGTTAGATTTTTTACTATAAGTTTGTAACCAACGAGCATGCAGTCCATGTGATGATACCTAAGTGGTCACTGCAGCGCATCGACATCAGCAAGCAACTTCATAAAGATCTAGCGTTAACCACAGATGCGCTACTACTCCCGAGGTCTAAGATGGTTGCTCAAATGAAATTGAGCTGAAAACTACATCTATCCACCGAAATGCCAAAACAGCTTCGACCTAGAATTAGGTGTGGCATGCTAATCGTATATTGTTCGACTGAGGAGGTATCGCGGGTCGAATTATATACGTCCTGAATCTTGCATAAAAGTATGTCAGACTTAAACTTTTGAATAATAATCTGTTATGGTCCCAAAACCATGAAATTAACTTCGTATCCTAATTTGATCACATAAGCCTCAACGTATGGTTTACCACACACTTCGATCCAACATATGGATGGTTTTTAGACAGAAATAATGATCTACCTATTGAGATTTACTATCTTTAAAATGTCTTCGCATATTTGCAACAACCAGTTCAAAATTTAAAAATATGTTTGATTATTCACATTATAGTCGCTATGTGAGTACAATACGTTTACACGCATGATCATTCGCCACTGACCACAATGGAGCACATGCTTACACAACACGCGCCACGCGACATCACGAACTCACTGTAAGAGCTGTTTCGTGGATTTTTGCACGAAACTTTCAAATTGCGCATTCTTTGTAGCCGTGGGTAATTGACAAGCGATAAGCGGATTTTTTTAAATATAATCATGAAACGAAACTGTAACCGTATTTTTTGTTCGTCATTGCCTTCCACTGCTGGATTTATTCGAAAGTACTCGTATTATCTTCCTCATAGTCATCGCCTGTTGCAATTTCTAGTGTGAAATCATCTCTTTAATCCTAAAGGGATTAAAAAGTTAAGTTAAGATCAACTCTTTAATCCTAAAAGAATTAAAGAGTTGATTTCGCACTAGAAACATGCAAGGTGGTAGAACCAGTGTAGTTCGACCGGGGAAGTACCACCGCCACACCTATTTCTAGCGTGAAGCATTTCTTGCGTTTCGATAGAAGGGTGTGGTTGCCGGCACACTTTCACATGAGGCGACCATCATAGTCCTCAGGAGTAGCAACGCATCTGTGATTGACTTCAGATGGAACCCATATTCTGTATGAAGTTGATTACAGATGTCAATGGGCGGCAGTGACCACTTACCATCAGGTGGACTGCATGCTCGTTTGCTACTTCAGTCAAATAAAAAAAAAAAAAAAAAAACACAACACACATTTCGGGTTATGCACAGAAGTTTTAGTAAGTAAAGACGACTCCTATTTTTTAAGGGATGCAGGGGGCAGCCGGATAATTCCAAGTAGGTAAAATAATCATATTTTAAAAATGCCTATTAATTTCTTGTAAGTCAACACGTGATTGTTCCATATAAAGCAGTCGGTTGCTACTGCAACGTAAAAGCGATTATAGCTTATATCTTATAACTTGCACCAAACAGTGGTACCGTAAAAACGACACGCATTGTCAGCGAGGCATGCGCGGCGTGGCGTAACCACGTGAGAAATATGGCCAGGGAACTGTCCACACATCGCACATGGTAATTGTTCACACGGAGCTGTGACCTACGAGGTTATTAGAAATAAAATATAAGTTGTCAACCCATTATTGTCCCGCTGTTGGGCACAAGCCTTCTCTCACTTTAGGGAATAACCCAACGTGCTGGCTAAGTGCAAAATGGTAGACATCACACCTTGAGAACCTCACGATGTTTTCCTTCACAGTAAAGCAGTGATCATTAATTTCTAATCGGAACATAATTTAGCAAAATCAGTGGTATATATGACTGCGATTTGAAAGACCTCAATGTGTATGTGACGACGGCCATCGCCGGAGAGGGGTTCCTAGAAAAAGTGGTGGTGACAATATGGTCAAAATCTCAAAAGAACGGCAGGCAATGGCATATGATGCAGCGCAGTGGCGGTATCTGGGGCTGGTACCTTTGTCCAGCATTTGGACAACTTAGAATAATATATATAGCTACGTATATAAATTAACACTTGTTTACAATAGGTTTGATCAATTTACTTTGGACTTTCTCAACTTAATAGCCTTAAGTGCAAGTTTCTAATATCTGCGGTAAAACTGAAAAGTATAACAACTTGCTATACTAGTGCCTATAATATTTAAAAGAAATCACAACACATTAAACGGTACTAAAGGAAACCACGATGAGGTTTGCTTTCAAATCCGAATGTGGTATATGGCAAAACGATAGGGTTACTAGTAAATAATGACAGCAATAAAAATAATATTGCTTTTTATCTTGTTTTGTATTAACATAGTATTAAACGTAGGTAATGTAACGTACGCATTAAAACATTTTTTTTATCTAATTAAATTAGAAAATGAGCATGCAGTCCATCTGATGGTAAGCTATCATTGCCGTCCATGGACATGTGTAAGTAACTTCATATAGAGCATAGGTTCTATCTAAAGTCAATTATAGATGCGATTCCTGAGGACTAAGATTAATTTAGCTTTGAAGACGTCTTCGATGCATAAAATAAAGTATTATTACTCAGTTCCGATTACAGGATTAAATTAGAAGGTGAGAATAGTTTTTTTGCAATTTCTGAAATTGCATTGTTTCTGAAGTTGCAACGCAAATTATTTGATATTTTATTTTACTCAAAGAAATTTAGTTAGATTCACCAATTTATGAACTATGTTAATATCGTTTAGAAGCTTGAAGATGGCGGACGAAATATTTTTAAACATCTTCACAATAAGGGTAACAAATCAAAGGGTTCCCAAAAATTACAAACAATTCAAAAATCTTGTATTGTATAAAGTAAAATAATAAAGTATAAAAAATACTTTATCTTTGCAACGGTTGACAACCCTACGCACGTTACGGCTAGGAAACTGGACGGAAGCGACAAGCGAGAAGACACCGGGCTTTTTGCTCAGACCTACACGACACGATTTGCATTTACGGTTAACGACTACGATCGTGAAGATGTCGCTGCTACACCAGTTCGTATAATTACCTCGTTAATCTAGTTTTTGGATTAGTTTACTATGTAATCAGTTTTGGTTCGAAAACCGTTTCACTCGTCACAATTCATTACTGACTTGTTTCTTATTAAATTCCAATGAAGTATTTGAATTGAAGTTTCGACCGAGACGGTGCCACCTCCGCACCTATTTTTATACTGAGTGTCGGTGGAAGGATGTGTTTAGAAAAGCGTCTGTGATTGACTTGAAATAGAATCCTTGTTTCGTATGGCGTTGCTTATAGTTGTTCATATGCGGTGGTGACCACTTACGACTTACCACTTTACACTTACCAGGCGCGTTTGCTACTTCAATCTTATAATTGAATTATCATAAACTAGTTGACTCGGCGAACTTTGTCCCGCATAAAAGTCAAAAATCTAAAACTATCAGTGTTCCTCCACCATATTTTGATAGTATTATACATAAAAACCTGTCTCTTGAATCACTCTATCTTTTGAAAAAACTGCATTATAATCCGTAGCGTCCTTTAAAAGATCTAAGCTTACATAGCGATAGACAGTGGACTATGTAGTGATAAACACATTTTTTTAAATTATTTACAAAAATGCGCATCAATGGCGATTGCGTTAACATTAAGTACTTCATTAGTCCATCCACTTCATTAGTACTAACTATGAACGTCTTAACTGAAATCCTTGAAATCCAAAATTTCAACGTGCAAAGTAAATCCTCGATTTAATACCAAATGCCCAAGCACATTGGGCCAGCACCGTCACAAATTGAACTAATTCAGTGCAGTGAGAACGTTTCTAGCGTTACCACTTATTACATAAACGGGTGTCGGATGAAATCAGGTCGCCGGCTGTCGCCTTACAACAGGTTGTCACTCGATATGGTGGTTTGGTTTGCTCGCGGATAGGTTACTGCGAATACTTGGGTTTGAGTTTTAATAAAATTAAAGTATTAAAAAGTAATGTATAAAACTAAAGTAAGATTTTTTTTATCATCTGAATAAAGTAGCAAACGAGCATGCAGTCCTGATGGTAAGTGGTCACCGCCGCCTATGGATATCTGTAATCAACTTCATACAGAACATGGGTTCCATCTGAAGTCAATAACAGATGCGTTGCTACTCCCGAGGACTATGATAGTCGCCTCATGTAAAAGTGTGCCGGCAACTTTCATATGAGGCGACCATCACGAATGCTTCACGAAATAGAAATAGGTAGTACTTCTCCGGTTGAACTACACTGGTTCTACCACCTTGAAATAGATTAATAAATAAATGTAACAAGTCGCCCACCGCAACTAAACTTCATATTGTCTAAAGTAGCACCAATATAGGTATCTCAAATTCAATTAAATTGATTTTCAAGTTATTTTAAGTATATCCTTTAAAGATAAAAAGAGGTTTAATTAACTAGGCTGCATTTAAAAGCAATAGCGGGTATTTTGATAAAGACAGCTGACATTTTTGACGTTATAACGTTATGTATTTTCTAGTAAGACATTGAATGTTTATTTCATTTATTATTTATGTGTTTGTGTCAAATGCAAGGAAGTGTGTGTAATGTGTTTGTAGTTGATTTTAGGTATGTTTTACGCTTTATTTGAAAAAAATATTAGCATTGCGTAATCCTTTTCTACATTAACTATAACCGTGCGTAATTTCATACTCCTCCATGCGCGGCAAGTATCTTAAAAAAAAGAACACAAGTTTTTGCTTCACGTATTAATATACATATAGATTTCTACCTGTAACAACTATGTTAGAATGTGTCGTAAAATACTTGAACAAGACAGTGCAGAGTCGGTCATTTAGTGGCCAGAAACGTAACAAGTTATTACAATATCTTATAATCAATGTATTTTTGTCACAAAAGTTCTGCAATTTGAATTTTTTAAGTTTATATTTTATTAATATGTATAATTGAAAATACATTTCTCAATGTTCAATATGGACACTCATAAGTCCTTCTACACTTACAGGTTTTTCGTTAGTTAGTCATTAAGTATGAGTAGTATTACGTGATTTTATATCTACTATGTTTGAGATTGCGTATATACAAAATGCGCATAACCAATGGCCACTAAAGCTTGTTAGCAAACTTTTGTTGCAATCAAAATATTTCGAAACATTGCTTATTGATATTTGCAAGTGTCTATCCTATCATTTCACTTTATTATTTACACCATAATATATACGTTTAAGTGACGATTTCTAACACATAATAGTATAGATAACGTTAGCATTCCTTTGAATTTGCAATCACTCGAAGTAATAAGGTGGTATATACATTATCCCACGATGTCAGTCGTTAAAAAGTTTGACATTTAAAGAACATCTCCGATTGAATGTAATTTGCGTGTCTCGTTGCATACTTGGCAAATGCGTAGGCCCTTAATTGCCTTATAATTTCGTCTTATATCCTAGTTAAAATTGAAGCTGAATTATATAAGAGAAGATAATACCGCTGAGCTTGTCGCAACTTCTTAGTTTACAAGTGGGTAAAACTTATATGTTTCAAGCTGTCCATGGAGCAGTGATAGCCTAATGGTTGAAACTTGCCCTCTCGATCGGGAGGTCCGAGGTTCAAACCCAGGCGCCCATCACTGATTTTTCTAGAACAATGTGCGTATTAGAAATTAATTATCACTGTTTTTCGGTGAAGGAAAACATCGTGAGGAAATCTACACACCCGAGAGTTCTTTA
The DNA here is from genome assembly GCA_949699795.1 of Spicauda simplicius. Lineage (NCBI taxonomy): Eukaryota > Metazoa > Arthropoda > Insecta > Lepidoptera > Hesperiidae > Spicauda > Spicauda simplicius. The sequence continues at coordinate 1,028,202 of OX453074.1, forward strand.
AAAAAAAAGTTTCCGGGGGTGTGTGAAGTCCACCACTTCGCACTTGACCAGCGCGGTGGACTAGGTCCTAAAATTCTCTCATTCTGCGAGAAGACCCGTACCCAGCAGAGGGATAATAATGGATTGAGGAGAGACATGTTTCAATCGGGGGAAGCACCACCACCACGCTTACTTCCAGCGTAAAGCAATTCTCATATTTCGAAGGGGTTGGTTGACCACCAGGGTCATCTTTGAATGAGGCGACCATCCTAATCTCCGGGCGTAGGTTACTGATACGTTTAATTTCCTTTTTGTTGTTTTATGTTTAGCGGATTTTTGTTTTTAAATTTATTTTTCGAAAATTGTTAATTTTAACCTCAATAATTTATTTTTAACTATTCTGTTTTTGTGTCGATGGACCAAAATAAATGGTATTTCTTTCTTCTTTCTAATTGAATTGAATCCTTGTTCTGTATGAGGTATGCTTACATATGTCTATGGGCGACAGTTCTGGGCGACTGCCCGTTCGTTTGCTACATCAATTTTATAAAATCGTTGAACCGTTCGTGATAAAACAAGTTCTAAGTAAGATATAAGGTATGACTTAATCATAATCCAATATTTACATCATCAAGACAAAGTAGCGTGAGGAAATATCCGCCCACGCAGTGCCACAATAAAAGTAATATACTAAAACCCACGCCTACGTGGTACGGTTGCATTGTATGCACCGTTACACTTTTTACGACTATGACATTATTTTGGCGTGACTTATATACATAAAGTAATAATAATACAAAAACACGCTTTCTACACACAAGACGAATACATAAACACCCAGACCCAGAACACGAATTTAAACTAATCATTTAGATATCTGTCTGGCTGGGAATCGAACCCGGGACCCATTGAGCCTCAGACCGGTATGGTAACCGCTCTGGACTTTTTATAGGTCTACGCACTTACAAATTATCAGCTACAATATATTTTCTTACACTACCGCCGGATTGGAAAAGATGTATGAGCCGGATTTTAAAATACTTTTGTATTCAATGCCGTCATTTATACAATGTATGTAACAGCATCTATACAATCTTCTAGGGGCATGTGGTTCACTCAGTGGTAGCCTAATGGTTCAAACTGCCTCTCAACCGTGGATCCGAGGTTTACACCACTGCTTTTTATTCGATACGACGACCACTTAAAAATCCAACGCGTAGTTCGAATTTTAATTCGAAGTACGCGTAGTTTCAATTCTAATTCGAACTACGCGTTGGACTATGGCTGAAATCTCATTTTAGTGTTCCTAGCCATCAAAAGGACGTAATTATTTTAGGATACCGAACCATAGCCTTAATACAAAAAAACATGCGTGCGTACAAAGTACACATGTCAGAAGTGAAACTTCTTTGGCGAACTAATTTATAAATCTTGTTTATATTTATACAAATCTAAAACTTTAAATTTCCAAGATTAAGAGGAAGGGAAAAAGGCGTGATACGACGTTCGCTCTGTCTCACTTTTTCTCTCAATCTTTCTCACTCGCTTGCTCCCTACTCTCACTCCACGGCTAGTTGCTCATGCTACGTTCGCCCTGTCTTACTCTCTCTCAATCGGTCTCGATCACTCTCTCTCTCTTTTCCGACACTTCCGTTGCATACCGGCGTGACGTTTCATCTGTAAAAATTTTACCCTCATGCGCCTAAAGAAGTTTCACTTCAAAAACGACGGACACATTTACCACCTGTATTTTATTGAAATGTCGGCGTAAGGGCGTGTACACATGTCCGTGTGAGCAAAGCTGTGATCACACTATTACCACCGTCGCACCCGCACTTTACTATAATAGCTGGTTAAATACTGAATGAAGTAAACGTTGTAGACTCGCGGAACCAGTAGTAAGTATAGAAAATCGTGAGCGACAGCAAACTGTAGCGTTTATGATAATTACACACGATTACGTCCATTTTCTGCCAATCGCAGCCTGAATCAAAAGCAGACAAGTACAAAAATATTGTTTTTTAATAATTATGATTTTGAACTATTCTAACAGTATATCTTATTATATCTTGATATAAAAATAAGCCGCGATAAATCAGCAGTGAATCGACATGTCGTCGCTTAAGTTCTAACACCGCGTATCTCAAAAAATGCCCATTAAGAGTTGAGGTTTGACTTGCCCGTGTGAGGAACATGCCACATTTTCATAATAAATATTACCTTAATATGACTACCTATAATAATCTTTTAAACGCAATATGGTATTTGTTAGTTGTAGAATTATAAATAACTATTAGAGACAGTTTATTTGCTCTCCTGGAAAGTTGCTAATTTTGTGTGGGTAACTATTATAAATATTTTTTATTGTTTACATTATTGTCTTTATGTACAGGTTTTTTAGTTTATCGCTGCACGCGATGATATAGAAGCATAATGTTTATAGTCAAAGAGCACAATAAAATCACAGCATTTAATCAGACCAAACATCTGAATGTGTTGTTATTAATTATAAAAACTAAAGGCTTTATGCCTTTGCTAAATACAAACGAAACTGCATAAAGTTTTTAATTAATTTTATACAAAACATATTTTAGAAACTTCATTAAATCACTTACGTGCCTTTGCTGAAGGGCAATTCTAAGCTCAAAGTGTTTAGAATTCCTGAACCCAGTAGGCAAGTACAGATATAGTAACGTACGTAATAACTAATATCTATAATTACCTTCAGCGGTAGCTACATTCCTAGAAAATTAGCTCGCGTGAGTGGAGGAATTAAATGCGGTCGATAATCGAAGTGATGTGGCATCGATATAGATATCGATTGGAGTGGTATCGATTCTAAACGTCGAGTTCAGATGGGATGCAATTAGTGGTATCCGTTTTCCGTATAGCGTACTGATAGTGGACAGAATTGATGTAATCTTCACGATTTGCTAACATATTGGACCGCTTAATGAATACTTATGTACCTTCCAAAAGGGAAGAAAATATTGCAAGGAAAGGGACATTTTGTGAAAATGTCAATGGCAATATTATGGTAACTTCTAGGAAGGACATAATAGCATTTAAAACTTTTTCAAACAATAATTTTTGCATTAAAATCTTAAAGCAATAAAAGGTAGCATTCATTGTTGTTGAACTATCTACGAAATTGGAACGGTATTATACTCAAGAATATGTTGTCATTAAAATATTATTAAATAAAAACAAACAATAATAAGTTTCCCAATTAAGACTAGGTACGCTTTCAAAAACCATTTTGATTTGAATAAAAACTCATATTTTTTACTTATTAACATCATACCTACGAAAATCTTTTTATAGTATAGTTTTCTTGGATCAATATAAATCATGTCATACTAATGTTATATCATACTTCATAATAATATTATAAAGGTGAAAGTTTGTGAGTGTGTATGTTTGTTACTTCTTCACGTCTAAACGGCTGGAGCGATTTTCATAGAATTTGGTAGGGAGTTAGCTGACACTCTGGATTAACATATAGGCTACTTTTTACTATGAGAGAATATCTTATTCCCACGGGTCAATCGTTTTTTTAACGCAGGGGAAGCTGCGGTGTTCAGCTAGTATTTAATAAATATTGCTTTTTACGCTCATATCAATATCAATACGAATTCTTTCCTTCAATGATAATTATTTATCAGATTCATTTGAACAAAAAATGCACGCCGGCGTAAACGTTCATCGTAAACTTGCTACACATTTTTTCATACCACCAACGGAATTTCTACGTGTGCGGAATAAAACAATTCCTATGCAATCAATGTCCATTGCCTTCGAAACCCCAAGCAAGTTGCAGCTGTAATAATTATGAGATAAATCTGTACCGCGCCATACTCTAATAGACTGCGCTCCTACCGTATAGCGTGGCTGACTTACATGGAATTAATCAGACCGGTATCAGTTATAGGGTGAAGCGATATTTATTAAAGAAGTTAGAGTTTTGTCGAACTTTTTGAGTTTCAACTGTGGAATATGATTTTAGACTAGTATTATCGCGGAATTGATACATTATAATACTTAACGGCTACTTTAACGATTTATGAATTCTTATAGAATTCTTTTTCCGATATTTCGGACCAGTCACATGGATCGTGGTCACGGCCAAACTACTATAGCGGGGAGAAACCAACCGTTGACAAGCACTAGTGGTAAATTAACCTATCTACCCTACATCTACTTCGTTTTTAGGTTCCATATCACGACACACAACACTAACTGTATCCTTACATACCACACTTTGCACTATTTGCGATTTACATAAACGGCAAAAAGACTTCATAAGCCGCATATCGTAAGTATCCGTTAAATATTACAATGTATCAACTGTGGAAGCACTAACGCCAGTTGATTACGCCCTAAGTTAGCAGTGTATCTTTGATATTTAATATATGCTACAGGATTAAAAAAAAAGATTTAAAAGATTTATTATCACCAAAAACATTAATACATTTATATTGTCGTAAACAGTGGCAATAGTATAGACTGTGTCGCCACTATTTACGCTCACCACCGGAGTACAGAATTAAAATAAAGACTATGTAGAAACTACAGAACAATTACAGTATTATAGTTATAGGATTGTGTGTGTAAGTGGTTGCGTGAGTGTGTGTGTGTGTGTTTATGTGTGTGTGTGACATTCAGCAGGATAAACAGGATTATTTTGATAATACATTCCACGTGCAAAGTAGAAGTAAGTAGCTTTGTTATTACATTTTAGAGACTATAGCCTCTAAAACTGTGATAACTTAGCCATCATTTCAATGACTTAAGTATTTTTCGTACTAGCTTTTCCTTACTTAGTTATTATTGTAGGTTTGCAAAAATATTAACACTACTTTTAACTCAGTGTATAAAATACTGTCGCCAAAAGAAATTGAAATACATTGGACCTAAGTACCTATCCTATGTAATTATGGAAGTTTGACAAAATGAAATAACGCAACATTTTAGGTCAACGATTTTTAGGATTTTTATAACAAGGTTTAATGGCGCTAATAACCAATTGTTACGTATTATTGAACAGAATATTCTCTAGCTATGTGTAAACTTTCAGTCGCCAGACTCGCTAACCGCTTCCAAGTTGCACCATCCGCCATCGACAAATAAGGTCTAAATATTATTCGGATTGTGCCCTTTTATGGCGACCTATCATAATGGCATGATAGCAACTCGGATGTTGCAATGCTTTATATCAAATCGCTACAAGAAATGTTACGTGCAGCAGTAATTCTGAACATGTTTGTTTTGTCCACGGTATTGACTCGTAAAACTTATATACTATTTGAAATACTTCCTGCTTTGCGATCTTTATTGTCGTTTGATGGGTTTTACAATGAATTTGGAATTGACATATTGCTTAGATTTTGTTAATAACTACAGGATATTTACCGATGTAGACTTGGCAAAATGCTGTACAAAATGTAGACTAAATTGTCTGTTTAAGCTTCAATAAATTCATTAATTTATTAAAGGCCATGGCTAGACATAAAGTTTAAATGTGTATCATTTGATTCAATTTAGATTAATCTGGGTTAGGATAGCAGATATCTTTACATAAGGACATACAAGAAATGGTGCTACGTCAGGCAGAACCCTATTGAATCCCAAATTAGCAAATCTTTGTTGGCCTTTCACACAATTATCACTTCAAACCCGCAACTACCACATACACGATAATTACATGCATGTGTACCGATTTCCCGCACACTATAAAATCACTTCATCACTAGTGGACAGCGAGATGGAAAACGGACGGTTCATGCAAAAAACCATGATCGCTTTCTATCCAAGACTATCATTACAGGGTGTAATTGCCACGTAGGGCACTTTCTATCTTCATTACGAGGATTTCCTTCCTTCACGGATTGACAGCTACACGTGGCCCGCCCGGCTTTTGATTGGCTTCCAAGTAATTAACGTTAGATTAGGTGCCTTTTATTTGCTAACTATCGTTGTTAACTGTATCACGAACTGTTACGGATACGGTTTTAATTAAGGATCACATAGAAAATAGTTTTCACGAGCAGCAAAGCTTGAAGCAATATTCTAATCTCCCTATACGTCATCCTTCTTGTAAAGTAACCAACATTAAGATCTCTAAAGAATCACAAATTGGCTTGAATTACTAACCCCCCAAAGCAACCCTTCTGTATTCTGGTTGTAAGCTCCGGCAAAATACCCAAAGCCCTATAACACGGGACGCATTTCCAGATAGTGGCTAATCGAATTTCTACAATGTCAATTGTTCAGAGACGACTCCTCTAGGCTCCTCTGCCCTATGTAGGCGACGGTGATCACTTTCCAGTTTTCTAAGTACCTACACGTTAAATTATTAAAAAAATATATTATCCGTTCGTCGTATTCCAGGGCCATCAAACAAGCGTTATTCGCATGGCGCGGTGCAAGCGTTAGCGATGAGTATTAAAAACAAATGTATTTGTCCGATCTTATGAGGTCAAGAAATTACGCGGTAAATTGTAGCGAAATTTGCTAATCGGTCATAATTGGAAATGACGCCACTGGAGTAAGCGAATTACATTTGAATTTCATGACCGTCGGGTTGAAGCAAATCCGAGCAGGAAAATTGGCTCAATCGTTTAAAATGTTAAACAAACAAGTGCAGGTTAAGAGATCGCGTCAAACGGACGGACGGACGTCGGGCGTCCGGTAATTGTGAGCGATTGAGGCGTCGCTTTCTACCTATTCGATTGTTGGATGAGAAAGCGGATTGGAGGTTAAATGTCACTTGAAACAACCGCCCGAGACGTGTTTAGTTTTAATTTGTTTGATACATTAAACGCATTTTTTATGGCCCAATATAAACTCGCTACCATCCCATTATCGCATGTAGAACACCTCACCAACCCTAGCTTTTATTAACGAGAATGTTTATATACCATTAAAGAGGGATGATCACTTAGTAAAAGGAGGTACCCTTTTACTTAGTTATCATCCCTCAAGTAATGGAAGGGTGTTTTTGATGGTTTACTTTCCTATGAGATGATCATCTTAGTCCTCGGGTAGCCACGCAACTGAGATTGAATATTGATGGAGCCCTTGTTCGGCGAGCAGCGACAGCCTAATGGTTAAAACTTGCCCTCTCAATCGGGAGGTCCGCGGTTCAAACCCAGGCACGCACCACGGATTTATGTGCGTATTGGAAATTAATTATCACTGCTTTTCGGTGAAGGAAAACATCGTGAGGAAACACCCTACGACTTAGTTCTCGGAGATGTGTGCAGTCCACCAATTCGCACTTGGCCAGCGCGGTGGACTATGGCCTAAACTCTCTCATTCTGAGAGAAGACCCATGCCCAGCAGTGGAACAATAATGGGTTGTCCCCCCCCCCCTTCTTCGGCATAAATTTGCTTACTGATACCCATGGGCGGCGTTGCCCAATTATTACCGCCAGCTGGATTGCATGCTCGTTTGCTACTAACCTTACATGAAGCTCATCAATCATTTCGTAGTGTAACAAACGAGAAAATCCTATTTGACAAAAGAAAAGCTAATCATGATATCAGCGGGTGTCATCGCTCACATGGGAACGTGGCGAAACACCGAGCATGGGATTATGACGCTCAATTACCCATTGTTGGTGTTCGCAGAAGCGAATGAGCGAATTCCTTGTAGATGTCGTAAGATTAACGAAGGAAAATACGTCCTATAATATGTTTTAAAGATTAAAGTAGTTAAGGGCTTGCAGTACAACTGGTATGGTCAATGCCGTATATAGACATCTGTAGGTTTTAGAACCTACTTCATACAGAACAGGGGTTAGTGATCGCATCAACCCATTATTGGCCCACTGCTGGGCACGGGTCTTCTCCCAGAATGAGAGTGTTTAGGCCATAGTCCACCGCGCTGGCCAAGTGCGAATTGGTGGACATTGGGGTTAGAGATGCGTTGCGGTTACTGAGAATGATCGCTTCATATTCACACAAGGTTCTTTTATGAAGGAGAAATGGAACAGAAACTGTATTTATTTATTTTGTTCGATTGTTTATTGTAGAATACTGAAGTTCTTATCCTGTAATTCTATGACACGCAGTGTGACTTGAATTTATCCACGAAAAGCGTGCAAAAACCTCTCCTCATCGATGTATGTGGTTGCCGGAAATTTTTCACATGAGGCAACCATCTTAGTCTTCGGGAGTAGCAACGCTTCTGTGATTAACTTCGGATGGAAGCCATGTTCTGTATGTAGTTGATTATGTCCATGGACGGCAGTGACCACTTACCATAAGGTGGACTGCATGCTCGTTTGCAACTTCATTCAGAATGCTAACCCGTTGCTGCGTGTTGAAAACTATGTTTCATGTAACTTCACATAATAAACACATTACTTCACAACTCCTAATCTCAAACATTAAACTGTCCTCCTAAACACGTACAAAAACACATTTCACAAATCCAAAACAATTAAACATTAACCAGTGGTTGTTCACGTACAGTCTGAGTCAACAAGTTTTGCTGTTTAGCAACGCTTACCACATCGTACACCAACCATTACATTACGAGATGTTACCACATGATCGTAATAACGAATCAGGGGTGAATTTCGCAGTATTTTATCGCAATTGACGAAACGTGAAACAGCGATAGTTTATACGACTAAGTCTTAAACTTGTTTTAAATTTACATTTAATTTCATTTGAGATTTAATTGTAGTGTGTTTTTATTTTTTATATGTTTATAATTGTAGTATATTTTTATTTTTTATTTGTTAATATGAAATCTAATGTAATGTAGTTTGAGGTTGTTTTATGTTTAGAAAATGTTTTGTAATGTATTTTTAATGAATAATGTGATATTTTTAATGTGTTGTGTGTATATGGGACTAGTTTTCCGAAATAAATCAATATTATTATTTTTGTATTTTAATCTCCTTCTTTTAATGTTATTATTATTATTATTAAAATTGATTCAGTGAAAGGAGAGCTAAACAGCTATTAATACGAAATCGGAATTTGTGTTTTTGTTCACGGATAGATTTTATCAAGGTCTCCGTTCAAATATACTGTTTCTGTACTGTGGCGAAGCGGTTACCATACCGGTCTGACGCGCAATGGGTCCCGGGTTCGATTCCCTGCCAGACAGGTATCTGAATGTTGAGTTTAGATTCATGTTCTGGGTCTGGGTGTTTGTGTATTCGTCTTGTGTGTGTCCATGGTACCCACGACACAGGAGAAAATCCTAGTGTGGGGCTATGAGTGTAGAAAGCGTGTTTTTTTTTGTTTTTTTTTATTAAAGTTAAATTGTAAGTGCTACATTTTTATTTTTTTACAATTTAAAAATAAGGCGCTTCTAAATTCAAAAAAATGGGTAAGGTAAACGTATGTATATCATTATAGTATGGATATTACATTAAAGCTAACAGATATCGAAAACTTCTGCAACAATTTTGACGCAAAAATTAAATAAATTTAATGCCTACCTTAAGATACAGGAACAAATTTATTGTGCGAAATCGCCACGACAGGCGGCATATTGATAGTAAAGCACATTCATGTTGGTGTGCTCCTGCCAATGTACTTAAGCGTATGAGGCGTACAATCCTTACAAGAACAAACAACCCGTAGTCTTAAAGTACCTTTAGATCTTTAATTATAATGTCATATACTAACACAGGACAGATTCAGTATTGTTACACTAGCGCTGCGACCCAGTTGCGGTCGCGGTCCGGCAAGAACGGCGTGCGGTTTGGAGAGAGAGGGGATAGTGTTAGCTCCGCGTATCGCATATTTAACTTACTTTTAAGAACGCTTTTATCCTGCAGAATTCACACGGTTCACACCGAGCAGCATGTTGATAGTAAGGCACACCCACACGTTTAAACTTAAAAGGCTTGCAATAAAAAAAAACAACCCGAGGTCTCCAGCCCTTTAAATCTATAATTATAATGTCATATTAACAGGACAGATCCAGTATACATTACACTAGCGCTGCGACCCAGTTGCGGTCGCGGTCCAGCAACAACGGCGTGCGGTTTGGGGAGAGTGGGGATTGTGTTAGCTGAGTATCGTATAATTAACCGAGATGTTGCTTTTGATTGTGAAATCCTTTTTAGAGGGTTGTCTTATTATTTCGTAGGTAGGACTATGAGTGGTTCATCAGAAATTGGTATTCAAACACGTGAAATTGGTCGAATCTCTCTTGGTTAGGTTAGGTTAGGTGCCTCCGAAGGCCTTACACTTAAGCGCTGCTGTATTATGGTTTTAATGGGGTGATAACGGAAACACACTTTACAATGTAGTATGCTGGTACTCTCGTCGCCGAGGTCAGGTAGGTCGGGAGACCGAAGAAAGCTTTGTGTTTCAACTCTGGTAGCGCGAGCACCACAACTATTTCTGTCTAATAACAGCAGTGTTAAGCGCTGCCGTGTTCCAGTCTAAGTATGGTTATGGAAATATACTACCAATACACTTAGCTTGTGTAAGATAGGTTGTGTTAATTGAGGACTAATCCTCAGTGGTAGCATCGGTTGTCAATCACAGGCAAGACTCTTATTTAATCTAAGGCTCATTACGATTTCTATGGCCGGTAGTGACCACTTATCATCAGTTCTCTCGTCAACCCATTATTGTCCCACTGCTGGGCACGGGTCTTCTCTCAGAATGAGAGAGTTTAGGCCACAGTCCACCGCGCTGGCCAAATGCGAATTGGTGGACATCATCATCATCTTATCATCAGTTGGACATCATTTAAGTTGGCTACTTCTTTATTATAAAAAGGTATAGGTATAAAAGACTTAGGGCATATCATTGTATGATAATGGTCTCATATAACCAGTTCCATACTCAAATCACGTATTCACTGACATAAACACCTAAATATAAACAAGGGCATATTGGTATGCGATTGTCCTGTGACCTACTTGGGAACGTGAGGAATGTAGGTAACGAATGACTGTGATAAATAAGCACATATAAACTTGAGCTAAATTAACTAGCATTCAACGATTTTAAAGAGAATATGTCGTAGTCTAGACAAATAATTCCTTATATGATTTTAGAATAATATTCTCACGGAATTGACACATTTTAATACTTAACGGATACTCATGATATGCGGTTTTTGAATCCTTTTCGAATTCTTTTCGCCACTGGATCGAAATATCGGCAAAAAGAATTCGAAAAGGATGCAAAAACCGCATATCGTGAGTACCCGTTAAGTATTAAAACTAATATCTTATGAATTAATCGATTAAGTGATACATATTAATCAAAGTCAAAAGAACCGGCAAGCGAGTTGGAATCCTCCCGATGTTTTCCTTCATCGCTATATACAGTAATATTTAATTTTAATACAATTATCTGATTTTAAATACGCAAATAACTTTAAAAACTTAAATGGAATTACTATTAAACATTACTGTTTCAAACGCAATCGTTACCATAGATCGTTAAATTAAATCGCGCCTATCAAATTAGCATAATAACTACTAATGTTTATTCATAAACATTATACATATGTTGAAATTTAACGCAATCGTGTTAATAATAGTAATATATGTGGTCACTGTTGCTTACCTTGCTTTATATTTAAGTATCACTGCCAACAAAACATTTGTAGGTGGTAGGACCAGTGTAATTCGCTCGTGGAAGTACCACCGCCACGCCTATTTCTAGCGAGAAGCAGTTCTTGCGTTTCGATGGAAGGGTGTGGTTGCCGGCACCTTTATATGAGGCGACCATCTTAGTCCTCGGAAGTAGCAACACATCTGTGATTGACTTTAGATGGAACTTCATGTTCTATATGAAGTTGTTTACAGAAGTCCATGGGCGGCAGTGACCACTTACCATCAGGTGGACTGCATGCTCGTTTGCTACTTCAATCTTAAAAACATTACGTGCCCTTAATTTATAGCCGCACAAAACCTACTTTTGCATTTGCATACTAATTTGCTTATAATGATTAACACATTATCTCTTGAAAGGTGTCATGATAGCCTTAATAATATCGGATTATTTATTGCAGCGTTATGACAAAATTTATTTGAATATGCATTAGAGGCGCTTGTGGCTACGCCATTCCCTTTTTATGCAATACTAGTTGTGCTAGGAGCTGGAGCAGTGATAGCCTAATGGTTGAAACTTGCCCTCTCAATCGGGAGGTCCGAGGTTCAAACCCAGGCACGCACCACTGATTTATGTGCGTATTATACATCAATTATCACAGCTTTTCGGTGAAGGAAAACATCGTGAGGAAACCTACACACCCGAGAGTTCTTTATAAAAAAAAAAGTTCTCGGAGGTGTGTGAAGTCCACCAATTCGCATTTGGCCAGCTCGGTGGACTATGGCCTAAACTCTCTCATTCTGAGAGAAGACCCGTGCCCAGCAGTGGGACAATAATGGGTTGACGACGACTAGTTGTGCTCGGGGTTTCACCCGTACTTTCGAAAAACCTAACAGACATTTAAATTGTAATTAAACGACAACTGGATAATTTTGACGAGGTAAACAATGCTCTCTCGAAAGTTGTACATTGGTTCAACATAAATAACCTTCTTCTGAATGAGAAGAAAACTAAATGTATCAAGTTCTCGTTGCCCAACGTGCGACAGGTTGAAACCAATGTACAACTCAATGGAACGGTTTTGGATGTTGTGGATTCATCTGTCTTTTTAGGCGTTACTCTAGATGCCAGATTGCAATGGGGTCCCCACATTGAAAAATTGTCGGGTAGACTCAGTTCGGCGGTATATGCTGTGAAAAAAATTAGGCATTTAACTGATGTTGAAACAGCTAGAATAGTTTATTTTAGTTACTTCCACAGCATTATGTCTTATGGTATACTGCTGTGGGGTTGTTCTTCAGACCTCAATTCTATCTTTGTATTGCAGAAGAGGGCTGTTCGAGCCATTTATAATCTAAGTCCGAAATCTTCACTTAAAGAAATATTCAAAGAAATAAATATTCTTACTGTTGTATCCCAATTTATATATGAGAATTTGATTTATGTTAAGAAAAATATTAATAAATTCAGTAAACTTTGTGACAACCATGATATAAATACAAGGAACAAACACAATCTCTCCGCACATGTTACTCGTCTCCACAAAATTAATAATTCTTTTATGGGTCAATGTATACGCTTTTATAATAAACTACCAATTCAAATCAGAAATTTGTCAATCAATAACTTTAAAGCATTTATTAAGATCAAGCTTAGTCGTAAAGCATATTACAAAATTTCTGATTATATAGATGATAAAACAGCTTGGGACTGAACAATACGTAATTAATAAAATGTCAAAGTGTAGCGTATCCTGCCAAACGTGCTCCTTGTTAGGCCAAATGTAGGGCAGGATACTGGAGCTAACTATTGTTACCCATGTAAAAACAAGATGGCAAATAAAAAAAATAAAAAAATAAAAAAAAGATATACAAAGAAAAAAGACAAACCCACTGAGTTTCTTGCCGGATCTTCTCAGTTGAGGTCGTGTTCCGATCCGGTGGTAGTGTAAAAAAATATATATAAATGTAACTGACAATTTGTAAGCGCCCCCGAAGGCCTATGCATTTCATTTCATTTCATTTCATTTCAATAAGTTACATAAAGTTGACGAATTTAAATAAAGACTCGATCATTTAAATTTAATTTAAATGAAATGATTTTGGTTTGGTGCGATTTTAAACACACAGACAGAATACAAAGAAACAAACAGACGAAATATAATTTTATAACAATTTGAATTATTAATCTTATTAAAGTAAGTCTTGTACAGACACTCAGAATTTGACAGACCGACACACAGGAAGACAGTGCTGCCTATTTCGTAATTTTCATTTCTTCCTTAGTCACCTCCTAGATCACATTTATGAAAAGCTAAATACCACTTTTTTATCTGACTGAAGTAGCAAACGAGCATGCAGTCCACCTATTGGTAAGTGGTCACTGCCGCCCATGGACATCTGTAATCAATTCCATACAGAACATGGGTTCCATCTGAAGTCAATCACAAATGCGTTGCTACTCACGAGGACTATGATGGTCGCCTCATGTGAAAGTGTGCCATATAGTGCGTATATTAAAACCCTAAATAAAGCATCGTAACAGCCACCAAAGATAAACCTAATCGCAGTAGCTCCAATTGACAAAGGATGTACATGGGCGTCCCCTCTAATTCCACTCCGCTATTCTTAGCTCCGCTGATCTATCGCCGTACAAGTAATCGTGAAGCCACAATTACTCATTCTAACCTCTCACGTACATCGTGTGAGTTGTCATCAAGCGATAATCTATTTCAATCGCGCCGCACTTGCTCAAGCCTACCCACTTACCTACATTTCGTATCAGATCAAAGAAATAGATGTACTGTGAAACTGACATAATATTTGGCGTGGCACGTTTTATTTTACGAATATGGTATTGCGACATGTTCTGAATTATGTTTACGTTTATTTTGGGTTTTATTTCGGTTATGTGCCGTTCTGACATGGTCGGAATAAAATATTGTAACGTAAGAAATGCTTTTATAGCTAAAAATATGATTACACTGTAATGATTTGTGTAAAAGGTAATATGGATTACCTTTGATTTTTTGTTCTCGAGGGGGAAACCTTCAAAAGGTACCCGACGCCGTGGGAGCGACGCAGGGTTATGTGGGATTTTTACCACACTAAAACCCCCTGGTGGCCGTCCTCGGCGAACATAGCTTCCTAGATTTAAAACTAAGATTATTCGCACCGAAATCCTGAATTTAAATCTTATTTCCTCGTTGAAATATTGATCTTATTCGTAAGCCCAAGGCGATGGGGTGAAACCAGTTGTTTTATTATTTTAATAATTTTTTTTAAGTATTACGACAATTTACTTTCTAATTGTTAATAAATAATTGTAATATTTTAAATCAATTTTTTTTAACATCAGGCATACCTGTTTTCTGATGGAAAAGTCACAGTGATCTATGGCACATTTGCAAGACCAAAGAAGTCGTCAATGCATCGGGAGTTTTGAGATTTTTTTTTGCACCTCTTTTGAAGTTTTGCATCATGCATGCCAAAAAGTCCACCAATTTGCCAGCGCGGAGGTCATTCTGAGAGAAGACCCGTGCCCAGCAGTGGGACAATAATAGGTTGTACCGCATGCCAAAATGCGTTGCATGCCGTTGCAAAAAGAAACGGAGAACCTATCACATCATATATGTCAGAAGAAATTATTTACTATCTAAATTGTAATACTCAGGTGGTTATACGTTTACTTCAATCTTGATCAACCTTTCCAAGCAGTACTCAACTCATTCGGTAACTGGAGCCAAGCCTTGTGTGGCAACCGACACGGTGGCAGCTATACTGATAATGATAATTTGTTCGCGTGTTTCTGTTGCGTGCTGATCGCTTACTGGAATTAGTTATTGCTAAAACGTATTAATCGTATATCGGAGAAACCGGATTCGCGATTTTTAGGGTTCCGTAACCAAGGGGTAAAAACGGAACCCTAAAAATTATAATTACTAAGACTCGACTGCCCATTTGTCCAACTGTATCTCATAAACCGTGGTACTTAGACAATTAAAATTTTAAGAGATAATGTATTTTTAGGAATCAGAATAAAAAAGGGTTTAAAGAATGACATTTATTAACTTAAATATTGTTAAACAAAATAATCTGAACTGATAAATACTATTAAACTAAAAATTTACTATAATGGTAAACACCAAATTTATAACCAAAATCGGGCAGAGTAGCTACCGCGCGGGATAAATTATTATAAAAGACTGCATTTTATAACGGGTGCGTCTCCCTTTATATAGACAGCCGGTGACGTGATTTCATTTTTTCATCGGCTGACATCTATCACGGCTTCTCCTGACACTCTGACGTCCTCGTCAGAATGAACACAGGAAAAGACGACAACGGCCACCCGTGGCCGCCCTCAGTTGTGGATTCCGGATGGCCCAGGCCGCACATCATCATGGTTCTCAGAAAGGTCGCCGCTATTGTCATCATTGTAAGAAGCTGTAAATGAGTGAAAGTAAACATCATTAGTGTTGCATTAAGTTACATTTAGCCACAGTGGTTAAGTTTTTGTTAATTTCGGCTATGATATGGTTGTTAAAAACTATTTTTTTTAAATACACCTATAAAAGGAAATAAATTAGAGACTTGTTGACAAGCTTTTGGCCTCAACATTCACACCTAAAATTCATTCACATATAAACAGATCTGTACACACTGCACACTGTAGGACAATCGCCTTCACAGTGTCTGGAAATTCACACCACAGGCAACGCTCTCGCAGTGGAATTTTCTATGCATTGCAGGTCTAACGCGCTCGCAATGACTGACCACACATACTGCAGGCTACGCTCTCGCAGTAATAGAACAAAACCCCCATACACTGTAGGACTATCGCGCTCACAGTGATGGCTTATTCATCACGTATAATGGTACCACTCACTTTCAAAAAAAGCAGCACACGTTTCAGGGGTCCACTCGCCCCTCCAAGGAACCATGAACTGAGAAGCATCGTATGTTGTCTTGCCATACGCACCAGCAATGAGTTTTAGTTCGTATCGGTCATTTGGAAGGATTCTGATGACCTTATAAGGTCCTCTCATTCCAGGATCTAACTTCCCCTGAGACTGCGTATTTAATGACAAATACCATATCATCCTCTTGAAATATACGAGGAGATCGCCGGTTCTGATTGACAGCTTCATCTTGAGAAATTTAATTCCTTCTCAACCGTTCGGCCGTCCTTTGTCTCAGCAGTTCTCGATGAGCTTCACGGTTAGCCATTAAAGGATTAACTGCAACATCTCTTACTAGAGCTCGTATAGCTGGAGTGGCACTTTCATAACCGATTAATAAGTTTAAAGCAGAGGCTTGAGTTGTTTTCTGCTTTGTCAAATTTAGGATAAGCTGCAACTGCCAGATCTTGTCAGCCCACATATCCTTCTCGTGATTAACCACGATTCGAAGCATATTAAGTACGGTGCGAATATCACGTTCCGCCTGGCCATTTTCTTGGTGCATTTCTGGCGTAATATAATGTAGCTGTAGGCCTAGAAGCTGTATCCATGACTTAAAACTCGTTGATTCAAACATCCTTCCCCTATCTGTTATTATTAACTTCGGTGTTAGTATAGAGATAACAAGTTTAAATACTCTTTTTAGTTCTTCTACATCTTGACGAGATATAGGCATTAAAAAAAAAACAATATTTAGTAAATGCGTCAACCACAAGCATGACATACTTATATTCGTTACATTGAGGCAAAGGACCCAATACATCGACATGTAAAGTATCAAATGGAACACTCGATTTATTCCAAGAGGCTATGGGTTGTAAAGGCGCACGTGGTACTCGCTTGTGGGCGATGCATGTTATACAATGAGCTATATATTTCACAACAAATGACCTAAGGCCCGGAAACCAAAAGTGTCGAAGTATCAGATCTATAACTTTATCAGAATTAATGTGACTATGTTCGTCATGGAAAATACGAAGCAGACTCAAACGATGACCATTCGGTATGTAACATAGAATCCTTGTATCCTCGTCAACAGGAGTATACTTGTAATAAAGAATGTCATTTTGTTTAACATAGCGTTTTGGGTCTAGTAGACCTTGTTCTAAGGATTGGAGCAAAGTTTGAGTCTCCTTGTCCCCTGCTTGAGCAATCTGCGCCCAGTTACGGGGACGTTGAATACTGTTTACATTGCAAGGATTACGACTAAGATAATCCACGTGTGGCATCATGGTTCCCTTCCGATATGAAATATCAAAATTATAATCTTGTAAGAAGATCCACCATCTTGCCACACGCGGTAACAAATCACGCTTATTTTGTGTGGCCTTAAGAGCCTTACAGTCAGTAACTATTGTAAAATGCACACCAATTAAATAATGTCTAAAATGTTTGAGAGCTTTAACTACCGCTAGTGTTTCGAGTTCATAAGAATGGTATTTCGCTTCGGCTCCCTTCGTTACCTGACTATAATAAGCTACCACATGACGATTACCATCCTTATGAAGCTGTTGTAAGATCGCGCCATAACCCAAACTACTTGCGTCCGTGTGGACTTCAGTGGCTAAGGTTGGATCGAATATTACAAGAACCGGTTCGTCAGTCAAAATTTTAATTATATCCTGGCGAACCCGCTCCTGCTCAGTACCCAATGGAAAGTTACATTTTTACACGTTAAGCGTGCTATGCAGGTAGTTCTCATCGAATAGTTACAAATATATTTTCGAAAATACCCTGCTAAACCCAGGAATTGTCTAACTTGTTTTCGGTTTTGTGGAACAGGAGAATTTACAAGAGCTTGAATTTTACTTTTAGCTGGTTTAACCCGCCCATTAGATATTACACGACCCAGATACTCAATCTCATTGCACAAGAATGAACACTTTTTTTAAATTAATAGAAAAACCAGCTTTTGTGAGAACTGACAATACCTTTTCCAGAATCTGTAAACCTTCCTCAATGGAGGATGAAAGAATTAAACAGTCATCTATGTACACCAACACATTTCCATCATTGATTAGGTTACGCAGAGTTTTACTAATAATGCGTTGGTAAACTACAGGTGCATTTGACAGTCCAAAAGGCATTTTTACATATTCATAATGTCCTTTCGGCGTTACGAAACCTGTTAATGGAATAGAAGCTTCGTCTAACTGAATTTGGTGAAACCCAGTCGCCATATCCAACGTAGTGAAATACTTGCCTTTCCCCAGACGATCGATATGGTCGTCGATAAGGGGCAGCGGGAATCGATCTTTGACTGTAATTCTATTTAATGCGCGAAAATCAGCACACATACGGTCGGAGCCATCTTTCTTTTTAACTAATAAGACAGGGCTTGAATAAGGGGACTCCGATTCACGTATGATGATACCCTTAGAGAGAAGGTCTTCTATAATGCTACGTACCTTTAATTTTTCCTCATACGGCATCTTGTAAGGACGATAATGCACTGGGGTGTCACTATTAACTCGTATACGCATTACTCCTGTATTAACGGTAGATGTTGCTGTCCCAGAGATCATATAGTCCGAAAAATTATTTAAAATACTTACTAAAGCTTTTAAATCGTCACCTGTTATAGAAGTCTTTACTTGAGACAGCTCATGCACCTGTATAGCTGAAACATGTTTGAGTTTAGAATCGTGTATTATTCGTTGTGAATGGTTTGTCCTGATATACGTAACACCCTCGCGGTTAAGTACATCTGTGCCTATAATAACAGGAGCATTCATACACTCATTGGGTACTACCAACAGGTCTATTACAAGTTATTTACACGAGTGTTTGAATCACTTATTGAAGCGCTGGGTTTAATAAATGTTGAAAGATAATACACTAGATCGTTTGGGGTGAGGTTAGCATTTATAGCAGATGCTTTAACATGTGGATCCTTAATGCCGCGAAGGACAATAGCCGTAATGAGTTCATCACTAATGCCTTTGACAATACGTAAACATAACATGCATTTGCGTGCGAAATCAGCATAAGTATGAAACTTATCAGAGTCAGTGCACATAACATCAAACAGAATGCTGGCCATGTCTACCCTTTTTACACACAATGGCTTGAAATCAGCTTTAAAATTACTCCAAGGTCTGTCACTAGTGACCCATTCATCCAGCCACACCCTAGCATCCCCCTTTAGACAGCCTCCAACGCGAGACAAGCATTCTTGATCATACCATCGATTAGCGACCTTAGCTCTTTCCACCTCGCTAAACCATAAATCCATATCATGCAAGCTAGTATCGAAATTTGAAACATAATACTTGTAAGTACTTACATTTTTAACGACTCAATAGCGGCCACAATTTGGTCGGCCCCATTTGCAGGACCTGTTAAACCCACCGTTTGTGTGTGTGTATCCAGAGCCTGAAGACGTGACATGATAGTATCCCATGATTCACAGCCCCGACGGTCACAAGACTATTTTCACGACGGTGATTTGACCAGTCATGATTTCGGCTGCGACACCTGTTGTCACGACGACGTTGATGATCACCGTCACGACTACGAGATCGCGTAAATCGTATCGATGGTCCACGTAAGTGACGTGAACGATCTTGCAAGAGTGGTGATTGAGTTCGTGAGCGGCTTGATATTCCTCGCGAACGGCGCGGTGACCTACGCAAACGTCGCAGTGGGCTTCGTGAATATTGCGAGCGTCTCCTACGCGGGCTTAAACTCGGAGTATAACGGGCGCGACACGGCCTATCCATTTTAATCGCTTTACGGATACTAATGTTTAAAACGCGTAGTATTTTACATTAACGAAAATGTTTATTTGAATTTATGTGGGTACGCGGATCCTATCCCAATTCTGATTTTAGGAATCAGAATAAAAAAGGGTTTAAAGAATGACATTTATTAACTTAAATATTGTTAAACAAAATAATCTGAACTGATAAATACTATTAAACTAAAAATTTACTATAATGGTAAACACCAAATTTATAACCAAAATCGGGCAGAGTAGCTACCGCGCGGGATAAATTATTATAAAAGACTGCATTTTATAACGGGTGCGTCTCCCTTTATATAGACAGCCGGTGACGTGATTTCATTTTTTCATCGGCTGACATCTATCAGTATTTTTTTTATCTCTTTAACAATAAATACTAAAAAGAGAATAAAATAAATATTTAAAGGTGTTTTTGTATAGGAGCCCCGTACAAAAAACTGGATTTTTCGTCTTTTATAGATAATGATACGGAACTCTTAGTACGCAAGACCGACTCGCACTTAGTTGGTTTTTTAAACTATGAATGAACGCTTGCTTTTTGGTAAGTTGAATGAAAAATATTCATGCCGTGAATGAGGATGTCTGAAAGTGTTTCCTATTTACGAGAATAGTTATGATAATGATAATATTTTAGTCAAAAGTAAAAGGCAACTTGGAGAATGACTTGTTATAGAGATAGCAATTAAGATTTCATATAACATGTACATAATGGCTATTAAAATGATGCAATAATAAAACTTATTCAGTTTTGGTTGCTCCAATTTTATTCTTTTCGTATATACGTCTCTTACTACGAAAAGTTAGAGTGTTGTTTATCGAATTTTAGAAAATTTCTCTATTATTTGCATAGAATTATCGGGGCTTCATAAGACAAGGCTAACGGTGACGCTGTCAGTGCCAAGCGATTAACGCTTGGGACAAATGGGCCACTGGCCCCTATGTCCTACGTTAAGAAAGTGCATATGAAAATTTATTAAAATTGAAATTAATAGACGTTACAAAAACTGAAGTTTGGAAATTCATTTGTAAAATTTTGTGTCAGGATTACGATTAAAAATTAGGATTAGGATTGCTTAAATTAGTACGATTACAAAGGCTGCAATCAAGACACCCCCCACTGCAAATAAAAGGTACAAGGGAAATACCATTTTTTTTTACATTATTCTGAATCTCTTAAATCACGCAGTTATTAAATGAACGTAACGTTTAACATTTTCTAAAAATCGTCACATTTAATTTAGAATATTATGGGGAGTAGTTTAAATATTACGGGTAGTTACAAATACCTCAATTTTTCGAATTTTTTTTAGCTTTTTCTCACTTCGATACTTAAATCGTGTGACAGGCGTTGTAACACGATCAGTCGTTGCGTGACCACCGAGCGCGACGGACGTAATCCATACCCGAGGAAAGTAGATTTCCTTTACGGGAAACCTGAGCATGGGAGAGCCGGGGTCAATGTTTATTAGGAATTTCTTGTTGCTTTTGGTTTATAACACGGAATTAGCAATGGAGAACTAATGAAGACATAAAGAAGAATATATTTAAAATGGGATTGGGATTGGAACACATATTATGTTCGATGGATATATTTCTGAAATAAGTGATTGAATGCTATTGATGAGAACTGTTATCAGGAAATATAGGCACATTATGTTTTTTGTCTTTTAGCATTGAAATAAGTAGCATTTTCTTCTTAATAAAAACTATGAATGCAGTGTTCTGATCTGTAGGTTCTATTAAGAGTGACATACCAATCGAAGGCGTTTCAACTTAGTCGTCAGAGGTCGCAACTCCTTTGGTTAATCTCAGGCAAGACTTTATCTTAGCGGGACTTAATTACGGTTATCTTTTTATTACTTGGGTCCATATTATAAAAAAAAATAACTCATTGGCTGTCAGACACTGTACACCCAGAAATTCTACTGTTAGCCCTGAGGATTCATTTACACTTAATTCTTAAGGCTTACTTTGAGATTTTACATTTCCCAGCCTAATTCAATTACAAACAGCAGCCGCATGACCTTTGTAAACAGCGGCGCGTATTCTAAGAATTCGACCTCTTTTACTTTATGGTATAATCGCCCTCCGAGAAGTCGATTACGAGCCGAGCTTAATCGGTAATGCGTCTAACGCAATAACGTAATAATAGGGCGACGGGCTTGCATAAATGATTGATTTACTATCCGAGATTACGGCGTTGCGATACTTCATTACAGGACGTCATTGGGTAATGGATCTTTATAAACCTATAAATCTCCCTAATGCGTCAAAACTCTGAAAACCAATATTTTGAACTAAACCAACAACTAGTTGGGCTAAACAAGAGATTCAGACAGTCGATGACTCAACTAGGAAAACGTTAAAGCGAGGTGTTAACTTACCTAAAAATAAACCTATGACATGGGTAGAAAACAAAGCAGTATTTTTAAAACAATCCATTTTCATTGTTTTGGTAAGTAGCACTAGGTAAAAATAAACAAAACAATATTAGAAGAAGATAAGTTCGTGATAAATGGTGACTTTAAAAGGCAACCAGTAAATTTTCACAACTTGTAGGAACATACCCGGAAACATTATTTTATAGCTAAGTAAATAGGATTACACTCATCATTGAATCTAGCATTATTTAAATTAGAATGATTGATACTTTAAAAATCCATTCGATAGGTATCAAATACTAAACAGTAATGTTCTCTTAACTTGAACAAAATCTCAGCAGTTTTAATCGTATCTATTAATTGTTTGGCTTTCGTGTCTATTTTTAATGTATGATTTGCTTCACTGAAGCCGTAATAACAGACTTTAACCTTTATATAACTCACAACTCGCCTCGTGAAGCGATCATCATCATGTCACGCAAAGGTTCCGAGATCGAACCTCGGCCACCTCTATTTTGGGTCGAGGTGTGTCCATGGCACCTATTAGACGGAGTAATAGCGGTGGTGTGAACCAGGTTGTTCGACCGGGGAGCCGCCACCACCTATTTCTACACCACCGCCACATCTATTTCTCTCGTGAAGCAGTTCTTGCGTTTCGGTGCTAGGATGTGGTTGCCGACACATTTTTATGAGGAAATCATCTTAATCCTCGCGAGTAGCAACACAAATGAATGACTTCAGATATAACCCTGTTCTGTATGAAGTTGCTTACAGATGTTTATTGGCGGCAGTGGCCACTTAAAGTCAAGTGGAACGCATGCAGATACTTCTTCTTTTTTTCTTTAATTCCTCTGAATATTATAACCCATTACTCCAGGACTACGTCATTCATAGTCTGGCGGTAATATTTCTTCTTAATCTGAAGCTTCTTCATCTTTATCATAATCACTTACCTTTCCTCCAGCATTTCGTTGAAGGTCTTGGACTTGGCACGCGGCTGGCACGGCTCGTTCTCCATGCGACGCACCTCCACGCACCGTTCTATTATGTGCTCCACCCGCTTTCGTCGGGAAGACTTCCAGTTGTCCAGGTTCTGAAAGTGGAAACATTGGTTAAGTCCAAAGCATGGAAGAATCCGAAAGATTTGTTATTAAGATTCCTTGCGTTTCGATGGAAGGGTGTGGTTGCCGGCACACTTATATATGAGGCGACCATCATAGTTCTCGGGAGTAGCAACGCATCTGTGGTTGACTTTAGATAGAACCTATGTTCTATATAAAATTGCTTACAGATGTCCATGGGCGGCAGTGACCACTTACCATTAGGTGAACTGCATGCTCGTTTGCTACTTCATTGTTATAAAAAAAATATCATCAAATCAAGACATCTAAGCCTGTTCATATTTTAGAATAGATTATTCCCGCAGTATCGCTCGCTTCGGTCAGGTCTATCACGGTAATGAGCATTCTGTGTTAACCTAAATAGATCATTCGTTATATGTGTGCCAAATTTTAATGAAATCCAACCGGTAGTTTACATACACACATACATACATACATTCGGACAAACATTCATTTCTATAAATATTAATAGGATACTAGTAGAAGACGGGTTCATGCAACATATATTGCTTTTTAATGAGCTTCATATTTTTCCAAACAAATGTCAAAATATATAACATTAAATTACTTATAAATGTCAAAAACAATGAATGAGAGTCACAATTATATGGTTGTGCAATCGTTAGTCACACGGAATGACGAAACGAGCTAGCTAATAATCTCATCACATGTAGTCTAATCGAAGGCCTATTAGAAATCCATTTAGCTGATGCTATTATTAAGCTGGAAATGATTATCGAAATCTGTAGGTGTTCATACGAAATTGCGAACGATTACTCGCACCGGGCATGCCATGAAGCGATAAGATATGATGGCTACATTAATTAAGTTGGTGCTGCTGGACTATCAGCTGGTAATTGCTTCATTATCAACGCGATGCAAGAGGAAGCTTCTGACACGCCGATTGCGTTTAAATGGAATCCAATATCTGAATTGACGTTTCCAGTACCTATATCATTCAGGAGAAATGGATCTAATTATAAGCGAAATTGTTCCTGAGTACAGGAGATACTTTGTTAAGTAAGTATACTTCGGAGAAAAGTACACAGTACATTTACATGTTTGTATTGCATTATCGAAGTATTGTTTTTACTTAATATAATCTTCAATGCTTTCAAGAAAGCCCATTAAAAATTATGTTCTTTAATATAATCGCTGATGACTTTTGCTTAATACATTTATTAACATTCTATTAATAAATTAAACAAATTAAAAGAAATGGTATAATGTTCATCGTATTACTCGTACAAGTCATTTAAATTAATAGATTTTTCGGTTAGTAATTAAAGTGTTAGAGAGTATGTGGAGCATATCGTGGATGTAAATATTTTTATTCATTATCATACCTGTAGCTGCAAGATACATGTTATAAGCCAAATACGGTAAACTAACTGAATAAAATTATTTGAAGTTTTTAACAAACTTTTTTTACAAATCTTCATAACCTCATGGAAACAATTGTTCACACAGTTATTCCTCACATAGGTACTAAAATTAAAATACTTGTGTTCCGTAACGACTTAAATAGAGTATACGAATGAGTAACATTTTCAAAAACAAAAGATACAGTGAAATAGAACACGAAAGTCGAAACATAATTATACAGTAATGCTGGTTATTATTTCTAGTTTCCTTATAGTGATTTACCTAGTTGTCATATTTAAAGCTGTAATTTTACGTGAAAATTACTGAGAGCAAGATGTTTATTTCAAAATGGTAGGGCAAGAAAAATGTTAAATGCTCTGTAAAACGTACAATCATATGGCAATTATAGGTACTGCGACTGTTAAATTGAAAAGCGATTAGCTACATGGGAAGAAAATATCATACTAATGACATAAATACATGAAGAAAAAAATTAAGTAGCAAGTCCTGAGGTACAACTCATTATTGTCCCACTGCTTGGCACGGGTTTTCTTTTAGAATGAGAGAGTTTTTAGGCCATATTCCATAAGTGCGAATTGGTGGTGCGAATTAGAGCAAGTCCTGACAGAGACTGAAAGAATTGTAAGTCACAATGTGGTAAAATACTTAATCTGACAGAACCCTAAATACTTTTCAAGTAGGAAGCCATCAAGAGAATTTTTGCGGCAAATTCTAATATTGCACAATACATCGGTAGCTTTATTGCTGGCATTTTAACGACAGCAATCACGATAATGGCCGTCGATAATCGCAACGTTAGAATAAAGATACAAAAACCTTCTAGCTGCGTGCTTCAGCGAATTTCATTGACATTAATGTCATTGCCTTAGGATTTCTGGCATTTAGAATGTCAAGAAGTTGTATTGAAGAGTTGATGACTAATTATGATTTGTTATCTGCTTTCACGAATCTTAGATCATATCTTTCCTGTCATTTGTCGAAATTTCATGAATGCCTTATAAAATATCTATACATACTTAGGTTACATTTTTTTCATTCTTATTAGAATTGACTACTATTTAACAATGAAATTGCTGTTTGAAGTAATTTATCGTTATGAATCCAGTAGTTACAATTATATAATGTCAAAGGGATGCCGTTACGTAAACTTCAACTAGAATAAAATAAAAACTGTGCCACATTAACATCATTTCACGCATCAACGCTTTGATCATCAATGCATACAACACGCATAATTATTATGTTTTAATGCTCGCCCTTAATTACGAGGTTTTCACAGAAACTTGGCAACCGGGTTAATTAGTATCGCTTTCCTGAGTTTTCTTGTACATGCACATCAGATATGAACTGTAAACATTTACGATTCACATTTTATGCTGCTTTTCTCTTCCCATAAATTTTGTTACATTCAGACATAATATCACTTTCAAATTCTGATTCGAGTTTATTGGATGGATGAATGGAACTGCTAATGTCTACATTATGTATACATTAGAAGTAATAGACATTATATGTATACATTTTCTATGCAACCTCATTTGCCAACTAATGGTATGTTTTATCAGTTCCTTTGACATCATTGTTATCACGAGCGTAAGTAAAAGGGTGTTTTGGGGCGCTGAACCCTCCCTCTTAGTGTATATTCGAGAAAATGTTTACAATCACTTTCGACGACAAATAATTTGGACACCCCGTTGAACACAGGGTGTGAAAATGTTTCAGAGGCTACTTAACAAGACAGACAGTGGGTCTTTGGAACCCCTCTTAACAGAGCTAAAGGGGATATACCTTTAACGATAGATCATTTTTAATTAGCAAGTCGTTAAAATTATTATTCCATATAATTCTTTTGGAATTAAAGTTCAATATGCATAGTACGATTTTCTATCATTGTTGCAATTCTGGCTGTTTAAACAGAAGTATCAGATTTATTTTAAGTAATGAAATAATTAAATTTTAGGCACGATTTGATAATCATTTGATATCAATGACAGATGGAGAGCTATGATAAAAAAACGATTATCAAAATCGCTTTCCTATCATGATTCTAATTCTGTCTGTTTAAACAGAAGTATCAGATATATCGCAATGAAATTTGATGATTTGATCAATGTGTTGTTTTGCCAATAAACAACGAATTTACCCACGTCTCTTCAGTCTCTCGTTTCGCGAATAAATTTCGCCGTTGCAGAAACAATCAAATTTTCCCAAAATGCGCTCTGTAATGATCGACTCCGTTTTGGATTTATGGATGCAGTCCACAATTGTTTATGGTCATGCGTGGGCAGAATTTATGGCTAATAAATTACCATTCGCGGCGTTTGTTCTTCGCAAAAATAACCACCCGGCGATATTGCGATTGGATATTGTACGAAAGACGGCAATTTCCGGTACCAATACTCCAGTTCTCTTAGACAATTTATGAGGCTAAGGTTGAAAGTTTCGTTATTTACCTTACGAGTGATCTACTTAAGAAATTTGGTTTTTAAAAGGCCAATATTTTATTTTAACTGTTTTGTATGTATATGATAAAATTTATGAGTATAAATAAAATAATAATAATAATAATATCTTTTATTTCATAAAATAGCACAGTCACATTACACAATATCATTAGGTTTAGAGTAACATTATAGTAAAATTGGACATACGTTTGTTTTCAGTTGCCTAAACTGGGCGGGAACCTGTAATATAGGCAACTGAACTCTCCCTTGTGAATCTAGCATACTATAATTTTCATTTACGTTAGTTTGACAAATGATAATGATGTAATAGTTACAGAAACAGTAGAAGTAATTTAAAACATAACAAAAGATAAATTAACTTTGTTTTATTAAAAATATTAGCGATTGTGAGTGTGAATGTATGTGTGCATGCGTGTGGGTTTGCGTATGAGTATACGTGTGCGCGCACGGTGTGTGTGTGTGTGTGTGTGTGTGTGTGTGTGTGTGTGTGTGTGTGTGTGTGTGTGTGTGTGTGTATGTGTATGTATAAAGGTGTGTGTGTGTATGTGTGTGCATGGGTTTCCGCATTTGTCATGGAACGAGGGTGTGAATACAAATTGTATTGGATTATGGTATCATTTTAGAACTGACAGAAGATTTTCAGTGTCATCATATGTAAAGTTATTGAGAATTTTTATGATTTCTTTCTTAAGGCCAAATGGATGTAAGTTATTGATTTTACGGATTTTGGAAATTTTATTATAAAGAAGGCTACCTAGAAAATAAGGAAATCGTTTAGCAAATGTTGTCCTGACTTTATTAATTTCGAATACTCTATCTTTCCTCCGCTTAGTAAGCTTGGACACGTCAAGACGATTACTAGAAACGAGCTTATGCTGATACAGAATTAATTTAAGTATAAAAAGTTTTCTAACTGATAGTACGCCGCATTCTTCGTATAGCGATGTTGTAGGATACCTGAACGGTAGAAAGTTGCTTACTTTAAGTATAGTACGCTGAGCTCGTTCTAAAGGCAGTAAATTCGTTTTTGCAGCTCCACCCCACGTATCGATACAGTAAGTGAGTATGGATTGACATAGTGCAAAGTATATTGTCTTAAAGGTCTGTTTATCAGTAACATGTCTAATAGTTCTAAATAAAGCAACAAGTTTACGGCATCTGCTTGTTACTGCTTTAATATGTTCTTTGAAGTTTAATGCGGAGTCCAATATAATTCCTAAGTACTTAACTGTATCAACTCTTTCCAATGTATCACATTCACAATTGTTACTTGAGCATAATGAATTATTTTTACTGCAGTGTGCTTTTATGATATATTGGTGTAGGATTGGTTGGAGATTTGGTAAGATCGAGAAGTTTATAACCTTAGTTTTGTTTGCATTAAGACTAAGTAGATTGTTTTTTAGCCAATTAGTTACTATGTTAAACCCTTTTTGAGCATAAGAGTAGACTTGCTCCCAATTCTCCCCCTGGAATACGAGTGCAGTATCGTCGGCATAGGTAATAATTTTACCATTATCGAATTTTAAGTTGCACAGCTCGTTAATGTAGACCAGAAAGAGAGTAGGACCAAGAATACTTCCCTGGGGTACTCCATACGTAACCGTTTCTGGATCACTTGTCACACTACCTACCCTGACATGTTGAGTGCGATTTTTTAAATAGTCCTTGAAAATATGCAATTGTTGACCCCGAATACCTAGCGCTTCTAACTTACTAAAAAGCAGTGAATTCGAAATTGTGTCAAATGCTTTTTCGAGATCTAACAGTATTGCAATACATTTTTTGCCAGCATCCAAACTCTTAGCGATGTATTGTGTCAATTCTCTTACTGCATCCGACGTGGATTTATTTTTCCGAAACCCGAATTGGTTGTCCGAAATAAGTTTGGCATCTTCTAGGTAATTACTAAGTCGTTTATTAAGTATACGTTCGAGAACTTTAGAGAATGTAGGTAGTATTGATATGGGTCTAAAATTACTTATAATGTTTTGAGGGCCAGATTTATGAATTGGCAATATAATAGATTTTTTAAAAGCTAAAGGGAATCGTCCTGTGTTAATAGATAGGTTACAAATATAATTTAGTGGAGCAGCAAGTGAAAAGATATTTTCTTTGACAAGTT
Organism: Spicauda simplicius; assembly: GCA_949699795.1. NCBI lineage: Eukaryota > Metazoa > Arthropoda > Insecta > Lepidoptera > Hesperiidae > Spicauda > Spicauda simplicius. The sequence continues at coordinate 1,057,908 of OX453074.1, forward strand.
TTGACGCTATGTTATCTATACCTGTTGTAGTACTAGGCGTTAAAGAGTTTATAATTGAAATTATCTCGTTAATGTCGGATCCAATAAGGCCAAATGAATGTAGATTAGAATTAGAAACAGGTTGATTATGTTGTGATTGTGAGTAATTAAGAGATAGGATTTTATGAACTATATTTTTGCCGACGTTAGCAAAATATTTATTGATTTTATTGACCGATTCTTGGGGAGTATCTGATACACTCAACAATTCTTGACTTATAGACTTCATTGGTTGCAAATTTCCTATTTTCTTTATAACATCCCAAAGATTTTTACTATTTTTAGCATTCTCAATTTCTGTTCGTTCATACTGAATTTTTATTCTTTTTAGGAGGCGTGATAAATAATTGCGATATCGTGTATATGTTGTTTTTAAAATTAAATTATCCGGGTTATTTTTAAGTTTTTTATGCATTCTATCTCTGTTTCTCATACAACGAACAAGTCCAGGTGTTATCCATGGCTTCATCGGGGCCTTTCGACGTGGAAGTTTGATGATCTTACAGTGTGTATTTATTACATCGGATAACATGCTGATAAGTAATTCAGCAGCTCGGTCGCAGTCATTAGAGTCAAATATGTGTTGAAAATTAATTTGTTGGATTTGAGATTTAATTTTGAGATAGTCCAGCTTCTTGTAAATACGAGTTTGAGAATTTATTTTTAATGTATTAATCATAAGTGATAATAGAATAGAATCATGATCCGTGATTGCGTTTTTAATAATTAATACAGTCGAAGATAGTCGAGATTTTATCATAACATGGTCTAAACAATTCGATTTCCTTGTTGGTAAAGTATGCGCAGGGGACAAACCATGGGATGCCATGAGGTTCAGATATGTAGTGGCGTTACGATCCGTGGAATCTTTCTTAATGTCTATGTTTAAATCGCCTTTGACGATAATCGACTGATATTTATTTAACGAGGTTAGTACGGCATCCAGTGAGTCAATAAAATTATCAATATTTGTGAAAGAAGGTGGTCTATAGATGAAAACTATGGCGATGTTATTATTTATTATATTAATGATACAGTTTGCATCGAGAAAGTTTGGTTCATAAATTGTACAGAAAAGGTGCGATTTAGTATAAAGAACTAGGCCATCATTTTGATTATAATATTTAGAAGAAGCGGTGCAGTTAAAATTTTGTAATTGTGGTAAATAGGAGTTGCAAGATAGCCAACATTCCGTGAAGCATATTATATCTGGATCGATTGTAGTTCTTTGCAGTAAGATAGAAAATTCATCAAAGTTTGCCCCGATACTTCGTATATTTTGTGTAATAATGTTTAAGTAAGGATGCTGTTTAGATATATACGAGGGACATTGTTCAGGTTCACAGTTGTATGACTGAGATACTTGTAAGCTATCTAGTTCATTATCTATAGTATTTCTAATGTTATCCATTTAAAAGCAAAAACAATAATAACAAAATAAATGTACTTGTATCTTTTTATAAAATCATCTGATGGTAAATGGTCACTAAAAATTGTAAGCAACTTTATATAAAATAGTTCTATCTGAGGTCAATCACATAAGCGTTGCTACTCCCGAGGAGTATGACGGTCGTCTTATATAAAAGTGTGCCCGTAAACAACACCCTACCACCAAAACGCAAGAGCTTCATGCTAAAAATAAGTGTCACGGTGGTACCTCCCTTCGAAGGTACTATCCGGTAAAGTAACAGGCTGTTGATGACGTTGATTACTTAAGGTACTGTAAGTACTCATTTGGCCCTGTTAAGGGCACAATTCATCCACCTTACACTGTTGACACTGACAATAACAGCGAGAATTCAAAAAACGCCTTAGCATTCCCAGCACGCTTGCAACGGAAGCGCGGCGCTTGTGTCCCGGTGGTATGCGACCACCTTCCGGTACTGTTAAACTAAAATAGCTTGTCACTAATGGCCAATTGAGGTAATCTCCACTTGATAAGTGGTAGATTTTTTGCAAGCTGGAAATCTCTGGATGGAATTGTATTCCGGGAGTGTGTTTTTATGGCGAATGCCTTTAAACGTTTAACCAGTTTACTACAGTTTATGTTGACTTCACGTTTCATGGGATTATTAAACGAACGAAACGTCCGGATATTAAGTTTAATGATAAAATACGTGTTATTATTCAAATGTAAGATGTACTAAAAAGGAATCTTTCAATCAGACCAATTTACACACGTATTTCAACTTATTATAAAGTATAGAATTACAAATAGAATCGTTCTTCTAATTGAAGTAACTTTACTTGTCAATGCTCGGCAATAATTGTTACCTCAGATAGGCCCCCTTTCTTTATGTAGTCGCTTACAGATGTCGATGGATGGCACTGACGTCTCATCATCAAGTGGACTGCAAGCTCGATTGCTACATCAATCGAATAAAAAAAATCCAATGATGTATCACTAACTCAAGGTGGTAGAACCACTGTAGTTCGACCGGGGAAGTACCACCGCTACATCTATTTCTAGCGTGAAGCATCTCTTGCGTTTCGATAGAAGGGTGTGCTTGTCGGCACACTTTCACATGAGGCGACCATCATAGTCCTCAGGGGTGGCAACGCATCTGTGACAGACTTCAGATGGAACACATGTTCTGTATGTAGTTGATTACAGATGTCCATGGGCGGCAGTTGCCACTTACCATTAGGTGGACTGCTTGCTCGTTTGCTACTTACCTAAGTCAAATAAAAAAAAAAACTAACTGTTAATCTTCCTGCCAATTGATGCTGGGGGCTCTCTCTGAATGTGTCAAAAGGTACCTGGCTATCAAGGCCAAATACCTTTTGATACTAAACATTCCACTGTATACAAAACTCCAACTCACCGACTGCCAGTCTTCCTGGCGCTCGATCCTCGCGGGCTCTGTCCGCTTCGCGAGCTCGGCGCGCCGCAGCTGCTCCCTGGCTCTGCTGCCGAGGTCCGCGGGCCCCACCCGAACGAACTGCAGCGGATTCGCCGCCGGTTTCCCTGGCAGCACTGCTGCCGTGTGCGGCCGGGTCGCCAGGAAGTCCGCGCTGTCTGTTGTCTGGAAGAGAAATGGTCAGGTTAGCATCCGATCTAAAAGTATTGATTGTACTTTTTTGGTGTAAATTCTTATGCATTTTTTTTTAAATTTATTTATTTATTTATTTATAATAGGTCACTAACATACTAAGCACTAATACATACAAATAATTAATTGGAGGACGAAGATGCATAAATAAGTGGTAGTACAATTATGAGTGACGACTGCATGCAATACATCGTCATTACTTTGTAGAAATAATAATAAACATGACATAGAGTAAATTACACAACACATTAAATAAAAAGATTTAACAACAAGATTTAAAAACACAAATTAGAAAAAAAAAAAAATGGATCAATTGTTCAAGCAAAGTTCTTGTTTTCATCATTACATCAAAGTAAGAACGGATTATGGACATACCTACTATATACAATGTACATGCCCATGTATGAGCTATAGAAAAATGATTGTTTTGACTAAACATAATAAACTCGCACCAAGGGTACTGTAGCAGAATGGAAAGTCATTTTAATACTCTGATGTCAACCAACAATCTAAGCGCATGTTTTAAAAAAAAACGAGGTTCAGCGTAAGGAAAGGTAGCCTATATCCTTTTTCGTATGAAAGTTCGTTTTCACACGATAACTTCAATCAACAAGCTATTCGGCAACATTAACACAAATATACAGAAAATATAAATTCTCCGAACTGCAGATATTTTGCAGCATGCGCTAGATACGCAGATATTTCCAAATCTGCCATAAAAAGAAAAATCATCGTCCTTGCTTCATTATATCGCAGCGTTTAAAGGAACCGTGACATAGATATTCCTGTATCACCAAACAAATTTATTACTTTAATAGTCACATTTTATCAAAGATTTCACAATAAGATGAATCAGATTTCAAGCGCCATTTAAATTGAATAGAAACCTTGTAAAATAACAGTACTAGATTAACAAAACGAATTAAAAGCGTTAATGTTAACGGACCGTTAAATGATTTCTACAATTGATCGGTCACAGAAGACCTGTAGATTTCTAAACCTAGTGACAACTAGGCATTTGAAGTAGGCACTAGCGTAATCCGTTACAGAGATTAAACTGAACGCTTTCAACTGTTATATAAAAGGATTCTATCACTTTCTATGTTATAACGAATTTTTATTACATTTTTACGGTTTCGTAAACGTTTCAATAGATTAAGTAATGAAAACTATTTTGATGGTATTACTTTTGAATAGTTTAAAGTAGTCTACGTAGTTATATTGCTGTGATATTTTAACTCTGTGGTCACTCCGTTAAGACACGAGAACTTTCCAGGTTTATTTCCCAATCAGAATGATGAATTTAGATTTCTGTTTTATTCTGAGTGTCGAATACACCAACACTTACCAAATTTTTGGCATGTGTTCATTGCACCCACCCATATAATTCTTTTGAGAATATATGTTATACTTGCGAGTATGCTAAAAAATAGGAAGACATATATTTACCTAACACTAATGATTTAAAAACTAACAGGTTATTAACGGTATCAAATATCGGTACTAATATAATCTACATTTAAATAAATAACACATTTAGTTTCCGATGTCCTCCTACAGTCTGTCAAGAACCAGTTATAATAAGACCTACTTAACATAATATAGCTTCCTGCTTATATGTCGATCGATACATCAATATGATGAACAAACGCTACTACGACGTTACGATATCTATTTATGAATGGCAGCAGTGATGCGACTCGAGCTACGTTTTTACTCGAGTCACTCGAGTGCTTTTATCTAACTTGTACTGGAATGAAAAAAAATGTTATTCGAGTCACTATGTAATCGAGTCAAATGGACGTACCGAGCTGATGTTATCCGTTGCCACCAAATGCAAGTTTATTTTATTATTGACTAGTTTATACGCAGAGAACAAAAGTTTTAGACTTGTATGCCGTTCACGTACCTAAAAAATAAAAAAAATAATAAAAAAAATTGATTGATTGTATATTAGTCTAAAATGTGAAATATGCGTAATTTAGAGTCTCTATCCCTAGTAGTTCATATTTCTGGTATTGGTGTGTAATAATAAAAATATTATTATTGTAATTCTTGCACGAATTGTAAACTTGCAACCCGTGCGACATTTTACTCGAGTGTCTCAAAACTCGAGTATAACTCGAGTGAGGTAGCAAAATTGATACATCTTTATTTTGCATAGGTCTTCGGAGGCACTTACAAATTGTCAGTTATATATATATATATTTTACACTACCACCGGATCGAAAATTACTCGAATGACTCGAGTCGCAAAATTCTGATCGAGTCGCATCACTAAATGTCTCGTACATTACGTATTGCGTTACGTCATGACGTCAGTAATGTCACCAGTCCATTTAGTCTTTTGCTCCATCAGGGCTCATGCGTGGTCGGGCTCGTAAATCATGTCTTACATAATGGGAGAGTAATGATTCTGAGATTCTTATCTCTATAGTACTAGTTCTATTATAAAAATGTGTTAAGGCAAAACTGTAATGTCGCACAGTGTGGACACAACCTAAGGTCTTGTGATGTAATAAAAAAGAATATATATATATATATATATATATATATATATATATATATATATATATATATATATATACGTGACGAATAGATAACCTCTTTCCTTTGGGAAGTCGGTTAAAAATAGGCGGCAGGTGTTTAATTTTGTATTAAAAAAAAATGTGTGCGTGTACTAGCGTACACTCGTAAGAAGTGAAACTTCTTAATGACGTTATTTTTCAAAAAATAATTTACTATATGCAACTTTACAGAAATTGGTTAAATAAAGTTAAATTAGATAAAGTTTAACAAAAGGCTTTTATTAAACTTTATCTAATAATCTAATCTATAATAATCTAACTAATATCACGCGTGGTAGGGATAAGAAAAAGATGGCGCGTAACGGAATAAGAAAGATGGCGCGTAACGGAAAAAGATGGCGCGTAACGAAAAAAAAGATGGCGCGTAACAGAAAAAGATGGCGCGTAACGAAAAAATGTTACACAAAATTTTTTTCCAACCCCGATAAAGAAGTTTCACTTCAAATATATCCAAAAACTATAAAGATTCGTACATATCGGTATATGTATCATGTGTATTCTAAAAATTAAAAAAAATCCTTTTATGCTTGCGTGATGAGCGCAGGTGGAAGTTGGAAGTATGATTAGTTAGTAGAACCGATGTAATTGTTTGTAGCTTGTTTGACGCGTGTAACTGTGTGAAAAGGTAATGTTTGGAAAGTTTGGTGGTTTGTTTACTATTTGGGACAACTCTGAAAAAATGGTCTGGAAAGATTAAACTAAAACTTTTGTATATCTATTTTGTGTTGTGGCTTAAGCTGTGAAATAATTTTTTTATCTATCTTAGTGGCGCCGTGCTGACCAAAAAAAAACTTTGAGGTGAATAAATAACCTTTTTATTTTTTTTAAACACGCTTTCTACATTCACACTGTCGTGGGTACCATGGACACACACAAGACGAATACATAAACACCCAGACCCAGAACATGAATCTAAACTCATCATTCAGATACTGGCTGGAAATCGAACCCGAGACCCATCGCGCGTCAGACCGGTATGGTAACCGCTCCGCCACGCGGGTCGTCGTTTGTTACCAATTAGCCGTGAAAGCGAGCACCGACACCACTGAGCAGGCGAAGTGGCGAACAATGCAATATTTACGAGTTCAACGCTTTCACTAAACGGCACACGCCCCCAAATTAGCGTAACCTTTGTTATTCAAGCGATACGTGGAAACGAAATGACAAATAGCAATCAGAAAGAGTCCACAAAGAGTCGTCGTCGAGAAATATTTTTGGAGTCGAAACCGTCGATGGCTTGACGTGCGATACAATATAATGAAAGCAAGTCCTAAGATGTCCCAAAATGTCCCAACCGCCAATACTCTAATATAATAATAATGATGACAACAAAACAAAACAAAACATAATAAAAAAATTAAAAAGAAAAAAAAATTGGTCCGACATAGTAAGCTTAGATAACGTTTTCTGTAAAGCCGCCGCTGCCGCCACCGCACACAGCTGGACCCAGCTTACACTGTTACCTAGTTGTGGGCGATGTCGACGGCGAAGGCTCATAGTGGAGCTGTGACAATGACGTGAAGACAAAAATAAAACCATGCTAAAAAAGGGCACGGACGATCTGTCTGTGGAGTCGTAGCTGATAATAAAAAAAGAGTCGTCGTCAACCCATTATTGTCCCACTGCTAGAGCAGTGATAGCCGAATGGAAACTTGCCCTCTCAATCGGGAGGTCCGAGGTTCAAACCCAGGCACGTACCACTGATTTATGTGCGTATTAGAAATTAATTATGAACACTTTTCGGTGAAGGAAAACATCGCGAGGAAACCTACACACCCAAGAGTTCTTTAAAAAAAAGTTCTCGACGGTGTGTGAAGTCCACACCTTAGCCAGAGCGGTGGACTACGGCCTAAAACTCTCATTGTGAGGGAAGACCCGTATCTACACAGAGTAACGAATAGAATTTATAACCTTTGTCTTATTCAAATGTTCAATATGTGGAAAGGAAATGATAAACAGTAATCCGAAATAGATACCTACTTCCAATATCCATGATGAGAATTTGTATAAAACATAGTATAAAACAAAGTCGCTTCCCCTTGTCTGTCCCTATGTATACTTAGATCTTTTAAACTACGTTACGGATTTTAATGCAGGTTTTTTAATAGATAGAGTGATTCAAGAGGAAAGTTTTTATAATACCTGCACAATATAGTGATGGAACACTAATTTTAGCATTTTGACTTTTAGGCGTGACGAAGTTTGCCGGATCAGCTTGTGTAAAATAAATGTAATTTTAATCTTTGTGCGTGTGTACATAGTCATTCGATGGTAACGAATTAGGCCATAATCAAATAGACTATTTAATGCAAAATATATGAGATTATTGTAATAATGACGTTATTAGTATCTCTGTGTGATATGTTTATTTTCTGAATGCATAACATTTCGCGGTGAGTCTAAATTATATAGTAGTATAGTGGTATACAGTATTATATTATTATTATAGTAGTATAGTTACTAAATAGCATATGGATATGTATATAAGTGCCTCACAACGGGTGGGTCTTAAGATGAACATGGACAAAACGAAAATCATGTCTAATGTCCATGTCACACCCGTACCGGTAGTTTTGACGGCACTCCTCTCGAAGTTGTCGACGAGTACATTTACCTCGGACAAACCATCCGGATGGGTAAGTCCAACTTTGAGAGGGAGGTCACATGGATGGAGGTATATAAGTATCTAGTATTATATACCTAAGATCGATTAAAGACGCGTTGATATTTTTATTTTTAATCTAATTATTACAATGAAATAAAATACGTAAATCATTAATTGATATATTGATATTCGTAAATTTTAAGAAAAAGGAATAACATAATATATTTCCCAGAAGGGAATTACATGTCTTTATGGAGTATACTCGCTAAAACGGTTTTAATTACAAAATTGTGACAAGCAAAAAGGTTTCCAACTGCCGGAAGTAGCTATGTAACCTAAGTACGAGTCTAGACAGTCAAATAATGCAGTATTAACAAGCGCGTCTCACTTTCACTGTAATTCAATGTAAACAAGCGATTCACACCAAATACATTAGCGTAACATCTGTGTTTGTTTAATTTTAATTAGTTTAATTGTAATGTTTAATTGGCAACCAGTGAGAGTATAATCACCAGGTATAAAGATAGTGTAATCACTATGGGCCGATGACCTGAAGACAACGGGAAACCGTTGGATTCAGAAGGCACAGGACCGGTTGGAGGCGGCATTTAGGGGAGGCCTATGTCCAGCAGTGGACCTCAAAGGGCTAAGGATGGATGTTTGTATAAATATCACATTCTATAGTATCAGAATAATATTAAAAGCATAAATAACATGACTCATCGACCAGTCTGATTAAAAACAACTTAAAATATATACAAATAGATGACCTTTACAGTCAAATGTCATAATGCAAATTAAATCTGCATTCCTTTTGAGGAATTTAGATTATTTATTCACAAAACTAGATTAAGATACCCATGTTCCATATAAATTCAAGGCAATCAAAATCATTAGTTGAGAATTAATTAATAATCATTAGTTAGTTGTAATGATTAATTAAATGTGTCTGATTAAGTTTCCGCTGACATATTCTCTGGTTATTCTCTGGTTTTATTTTTTCTTTAGCGCGAGAGACATTCCAACGTAGATCTGGCTGGAAATATACGAAATCTAAAGTTATTTCTATGCAGACTTCTAACGTATCTCTAGGCACATCCTGTTTTTCAGTTATGTGTAAATTAGACCATCGCAGCAACCCGTGGCTTAATTAAAAAAGTTCTTAAATGAATGTAAAGTTTGCACATGGCTAGCGCAGTGAACTATGGCCTAAACTCTCAGTTTGATAAATTGGACGGTAACGACTGGAATGCCGTAAGTACGCGAGAAAAATTGACGTGGAGTTACAACCACAGTCAAACCATTAAAAAATCCCATCTTCTAAATGAAACAATTATCTTCAATAACAACAGAATCTCATCAAGATCACAACGAGAAATGTCTCAACTATGCGACTCCGTTTTCCCACAAAAAGCTGCCGATCATATCACTCTCATTAGAAAATGGAAAACCGTGAACAACAAAAACGCTGGCAATAGATTCTACATAGATTCTTGTGATGAACATGGATGTTTTCGTTCAATGAAGAGACTAGCATTTTTAGTAGTTGACTATATGAACACACGGTTTAACCTGCAATAAAAAGTGCAACATATCTTTAAATTGTAATAACGTTTGATATAGAGAATGGACTTTAATAAAACACAGACTAAATGGTAAATGAAATACAAATAAACTTATTACTGTTGGTTTTATGAGATTTCGAACGAAAAACAGACAGACAAAAGATATAAAGTAGTAAGTTAGTTCGTATCCTTTCGCTTTCATTCACACCAGCGCCTATAGGTAGACTTACAGCATGCATGCAACATGCATTTGAACCCAATCCACTGGTACCTATTTTTTATATCTGCCTCATCTTAACTGATTATTACATTACAGATATAAAAGTTCCAGTAACTTTCCGCCATCAAATAGGCCAACTTTCCAAAAAGTTACCATTAAAGTAGTTTTTTTTAATACACAGTAGTAATTGGAACACGCCTACCCTTACCCTTCGTAGCGCGTAGCCCTAAAAAGCTATCCCGCGGTCCACACTGGCAGCTGCAGTCGTTTTATATATAGCCCATGCAATCCGTTGGCCGTTCTAAATTTCCCTACGGTATGTCGTTTATATTTAGAACCACTAGACTTAGTTCACTGTTCACTCTTGTCCGTCAGGCCGCGCCTGTTTTAGATCTCGATACAATTGGACCGCTTCGAGTTTCCGTAGTAACGCGTCGTAACCTGACCGTTGAAGTATTGACAGATAGGACTAAACTGTTTTTGGAATTGTGTGCTGCTAATTTTAGAGCAGTGATAGCTTAATGGTTGAAACTTGCCCTCTCGATCGGTCCGAGGTTCAGAGCCTCGCCAAGAATTTGCCTTATTTACAATTAAGTTTTTTTTAACTTCGAAGGGAAGGCGACGGTTGATCGTCTTTTTATTTGTCGACTATACAATAGCCAAGCTTCTTAATTGTTAAAGACAAAGGTAAAAAAACATTTTGTACAAAATATTTGTAGTATTACAACTACACTTGCAATTACACTCTTTAAATTGCACTAAACCCTTGCATCCACAATAAACATCTAACAATTGGCAAATCACAAAACAGCACAACAATCCTATATCAAACCGGTTCAATACTTCAACCACGGTTCACAATTCGGTACTTCCACGCACACAACGTAAACACCGCGGACCCGACGTTCGGAGCACGTGAACAGCGGCAAGCCACTGCCTTTCGCGCTTTTCCCCGGGGAAAGTAAAACCTCGTATTAATTATCTCATGCGATACGTGGTGATCGAGCCGCCACGGTTGACGGGTTCGGGGTTCCATTACATGTCTAGTGAAAACGGGTGTAAGTCGGATTTTGCGAACTGACTTTTTATAACTAGCTGTACCCTGCGGGCGTTGCTAAGTCATCACTAAAAATACACCAGAAACCTTCGCGAGCGCATGAATAACAACTTCGCTAAAGATCATCACATAATCAAATTAATAGTTTAAGATAGAGGACATACAGATAAACATTCATTTTTATAAAGAAGAAGAAGATTGATAGAAAATCTATCTGATTATATCATATTAATCTATCCATAGATAGAAAAACGAAGATCTTTCAATAGATCTCCGTTTTGGTAGTTTTTTTTTAACTTCGCAAATTTAAACTTGTACCCGTTTTCAATAGTTACAGTTATAGAGTTCATATTTTTAGTATGAATGGTTGTTTTCTCCTATTGATAAGACGAGTAGTTATCTAGATACCGAACCACATAGGGTTCCGTTTGATCCATCTATTGAATTTATATTTGCCTATGTAACCATAAACTGTTTTACATTCACCTTTTTCTAATCTCATTTATTTATTTAATAATACATAGAATCTGTTCTAACTAATTTTGGAACAGGCGGTTCAGTTTTATCGAGATTGGCACAATTTCATCCGTAGTCATGTACGGGTACTTGTCATTTACGATTCTTTCAAAAATAAACTAATACCTCAGACAGCTAAAATCAATTTTTTTACCTTTACCCATAGTACATAAACACTTCTAAATTTAAAAACTTTTCGGTTGTCGATTGATCCTTTGGGATTCCCTGATATAGCTACAAGTACACTGAATAGTCGTTAACGTGTAAAAATATCGCATTGGAGAATGAAATTTGTCATGATTTGATACAGAGGCACATTTACAATAAGAAAATGAAACTACTACTAAATCGATTATTTAAGTTGATCAAAATATTAGTTAAAGATATATTCATCAAGTTTCAGACGCAACGTTTGAAATTGCAAAACGCTCAAAGAAAATAATAGCATCTCACAAAAAACGAAAGTGTCAAATAAACAGTACTTATTATTGAGTCCAAATATTGCATACAGTCAAACATCAACGCGAAACTATTGTCAAAACCAATTCAAATGAATAGCACAAAAACAAAACGGCCATAAAAACATCTAATCACGTACTCTTATCGAACTGAACCCATTATAGAATAAAGCTATTACACTTTACGAACTTTTTCCTAGAATTTTCTCTCGCGTGTGGACGTGCCATTATTTGTCTGACCACGTTTGCTCGTCTAGGGTTGCAAGTTGCTGAAATTGTCGATATTTATAACGAAGGACTCGAATATCGATAATAGATAATATCGAAAGTTGAATCTAGATTGTCTGCGACGAATTTTCAAGATTATTTCTGACTAGTTTTTATTTTTTGCTTTCGTAGTCAACCCATTATTGTCCCACTGCTGGGCACGGGTCTTCTCTCAAAATGAGAGAGTTTAGTCCACTGCGATGGCTTAGAGCCAATTTGTTGGACTTCACACACATCCGAAAACTTTTTTTTAAGAACTTTGGGGTGTGTTTCCTCACGATGTTTTCCTTCACCGAAAAGCAGTGACAATTAATTTCTTTTTCGCTTATTTATTCATAACTTATTGATGTTTGAACTAACTATTGAAGGTAAAACTTCTTTAGTCGCGTTGAGTGATTTTTGGTAGAAGGAAAACTTATGGGTTGACGTCTCCGACAAGCTATGACGTATGCGATATCGTAGTGAACAATGTTACTTACTGTTAGTTTTACTTCTATCGAACCTTTAATTTAATTTTAATCTCGATATTTGTCGTTTTCGACTCGATAATGTCAGCTATGTTTCAATATCGATATTTTTGATCGATACTATTATAACATTCGACATATCGTCGCACCCCTATTCATCAATCGATTATCGTTGACTAGAGCGATTTTCCGCTTGTCAGCCAATCGGCGTACGGTATACTCAACACTAACTTAACTCTTAACGTACATAGAACTAAAGATCTCTTGTGAAATGGCCGTTAATCTGTCCAGATCTTTTTATGTTACGATAATTACAAGTATTTGTCTTATTAATAGCATAAAAAATTAAAATCTATTAACAACGTTATCTGCTCGTAGCGATGATATTAGTGCTATCATTTGTTCAACACTTGCACGTAAGAAGAACACGCGAACATTCACCTGTCATACAAAATCTAACAGATAATATATTAATAGACTACAACAGTTTATATCGTCAACCCATTATTCTCCAACTGCTGGACACGGGTCTTCTCTCAGAATGTGAGAGTTTTAGGCCATAGTCCACCGCGCTGGCCAAGTGCGAATTGGTGGACTTCACACACCTCCGAGAACGTTTCTTTAAAGAACTCTCGTGTGTGTAGGTTTCCTCACGATGTTTCCCTTCACCAAAAAGCAGTGATAATTAATTTCTAAATCGCACATAAATCAGTGGTGCGTGCCTGGATTTGAACCACCGACCTCCCGATTTAGAGGGCAAGTTTAATATTGTTATATTAGGTATTCAAGGCAGCGGAGGTGGGCGATGTACGGCCTCTCAATTGAAGGTTGGAGGTTCAAATCCGCGGCACGCAACACTGATTTTTGTAAAATGATGTGCGTAGCAGTAATAAAATATGACTGCTTTACGATGAATAATTAATTAATGTGAACAAGTCTGCTCACCCGAATTCTTTAACAAAAATTGGCCTAATTACAATCGAATTCGCCAATTTAATATTAGACTGACATGATTTGATTGATATGTATGAGATGTATCGATTAGATTAATAATATATTTGTCTAAGTATTACTTTTATACTATACTATATCAATGCTGGCAAAATTAAACACCTTCCCTACTGCATTAATCCAGCCCAAATTAAGTAATAAATAGTTGACATTAACATAATTAATGTAACGACTCTAAACATTACAACATTATATCCATTAAACATCACCAATTACTATAATAATAATTTTGTTACACAACCAAATATAATTATGAACCAATTAAATAACAGATGGTTCTAGTCTAGTACCAAATAAACATGTTAAATGATGTAAAAACCGATATCTTAACAACTTTCTTTGATGTATTACATTCAGACGACAAGCTTGTAGTGCCTCACGAATGTTAAGCGCTCCGAACTACCGTATTGTGACATAACCAAAGTTTGTTTAACCAAACTGCATACCAGTTTTAATTCATTGGTGTGCAGTTACTCACGTATAAGACATAGATTTCAGAGAAGAACTAAATTATAACAGTTACATTTTACGTCTCTAAGTAAACTACAGTGTTCACTGGATAAATAGGACCATAGGGAACCATACAAATAAAATTAAATAAATATTATTTACATTCGTTATTACTTTATTTGGCGAGGATGGGATAGTAAACTGAAAACCAATATCAGAATTTGAAAAATGTGTAAAAGATTTTAATAACTACCTACTTTTTAGGCTTGTAGTACAAGTTTGTCTGTTTGTCTGACGGTAAGTGGCAAGTGACACCTATGGATATCTGTTGTTAGTAGTATAAGTTTATCACGTTTTCTCAAAACAATCATTGTTTCATTCAATTCATCCATCATGATAATAAGTTGGTTTTACTTTTTGTATTATTTAAATAGCTACTAGCTGACCCGGCAAACGTTGTTTTGCTATATAAAATTTAAAAAAAATGTTAAGGGTGGACGACTCATATCACTACGGGGTATGAAAAATAGATGTTGGCCGATTCTCAGACCTACTGAATAAGCATATAAAATTTGGTAAAAATCGGTCAAGCCGTTTCGGAGGAGTATGGCAACAAAAACTGTGACACGAGAATTTTATATATTAGATAAATATGAGGATCCCAAATGTTTCTTAATTTAAGGTAATATATCAGTACACTTAAAAGTCAAAAATATAATGAATAGTCAAGTATTTATTCTAACTACGCAGTAATTAACTCTTCCATAACAAGTCATAGTCACGAACAGTTTTATAAAATTACGTTTACGTCACGTATTGGTAACAAATTGTGACATTTAGTATACAATAATTATGGTCATGGCTATGGGATTAGCATTTAAAAGTCGTGAGAGTACATTTTCATATGTTTGATGATTTATTGTACAGCAATTAGAAAAAATATGCTATTTATACTTTCTTTAAACGGCTCTCGAAAATCTCATGTTATGTCTGATTGATATACGTTAGTTGTGCGTTATTAGTTATTACTATTTCTGCTGTAGATAAATTAACAAGAAAATTTTACATAAGTCATATTTTCTAAATTTTACGATAAAAATAAAATTACTGTTGAGATCATCATGATGAACATCAGCTTAACAAAAACTGTATCATAATCGGTCTACTCTTTTAGTAACTACATACAGACTCAGACAAACTTATAACACCCTTATTTTTAAAGTAGAATTCAATCAATTGTGGTTGCATTACGACATCCACTGTATCATTCACTTTGGATTGATGTAGAAAAACAAACTATCCTACAAGAAAGACTTGCTTCAAGTATAATAACAAATTTTGAATGCAAATTAGCAATTACCTATATTATTATATATTACCTACGCGATATTTACCCTATATTATATATATATATTACCTATAAATTTGGAGGCCTTATAAGATTGCCCACATACACTGGCTTTGTCAATACTTAGTGCTACTAGCGATTAGTAGCACTAAATATTGACACTTTCATTTTCATCACAATTTTACATAACACAGGTTGCAAACGTGTTTACTACTTCTACGCGATAGACGCAACAATTACTTGCACTATTTAAAAACAATTGTTGCTATATAAAAGTTGAATCAAAGTCAAAAGTTGTTCATAAATAACATACTTACCTGAAACTTGCTTCAGTTGCTTCCGTACTAAGATCAGTTGCTATTATTTTTTATATACTTTTTTTTCACAAAGGACCAATCGTCCCGGCCAAAGCACACAGACTGCGGACGCCTGGTGGTAGCTACATCGCCGCTTTCACCGCTGCGCGCTTATTTGAATGCGGTTCTTATTCCCATAAGCGACGCGATGAATGACAAATAGAGCTTATTTAATTTTTACGCTATAAAACTATTATGCACGTGTATTGTGTAACACCTTTCTAAAGATGTATCGCCCTCCTTATAAATACTGGCGGCCTGATTGGTGGAGCGGTCAATGTGCCTGTTTGGCATGCAGGGATCCAGGTTCGATCTCCGACTAGTAAGGCAAACTCACTCAGATAAATGTTTTGAGTCTGGGTCTTGGTAACGAGGGCGTTAGTGATGAACAGAATATTATAATATTGAACATTGCGAATGCAAATGCGAACGACGTGGCGAATATCCCGTACCGACATTCGCGAGTGCGAATATTCGTTTTTTTTTATTTGAGCCAAAATTGGTGCCGTTAGTAAAAAATGTAGAAGTAGTGTAGGATAGGTAGGATGTCCCTGTGGAGCTGCTAGAGTGGGAGCTCGAGCCGTCCAGCCAAGCGACTCCACATGCCACCGTAAATAACAGAAGGTGCGTTGAGCCTTTTAAAGGTTTCCTCTCGTAAAAAAAGGGGGGCGGTAGGATATAGATTTAGCGACCTTTTTTTAAGTTGACTTAAATTTGTATAGATTTAGCAATCTTCTTTTTATGGTCGTCCAACTGCAGTTATATAGTCACTAAAATATTAAATTACGTACATAAAAATATTAGGGTTTTCATAATCGGGTGTAGAGCACTTATCATACATAGAATCCTAGGTGAAGACATGAGTGGAAATGGCTACTTTCGTAACATCAAATTGTTACCGGAACCATTTTTAATTACGTATATAATCTCGACATTAAGATCTCAAGATACAAACAATAACCGTTTGCGTCTATTAATATACGACTATATAAATAAAAACAATTAAGCAAAAGACATTCCATTTCCGTTCAGTAAACTGGAATATAAAGGAGAATGTACCACTTTTCTTTTTAAAGCTATTTATATTTTAGTTATGCGGATGTTGGTACATGTACTTGTGTGATATTTGCAACGAGTTGAAAATTGCGATCGAAAATAACTAATCGAACTGTTTATAAAAAAACCAAATGTCCAAATATTTGTGTAACCTCATTTTTGTCCAATTCAGGTAGCAAACGAGCATTCTGCCAATTGTGGATACGTTGCTGCTTCCGAGGACTAAGGTAGCAACTACACCCTTCTACCACTCAACTACTTCCCGCTAGAAAAAGGTGTGGTGGTGGTACCACCTTAATAAAAAGCACTACTGACAACAGATAATTTAAGTCTGTGGCGCTACTGTTATTACACGAGTACTTTGCTTAACACCAGCAGACTTAGTTGCCCGTGTAGATGCCGGTTAACTTAAATTCGAGACGACCATCTTAGTTATAACGAGTGGCAACGCATCTGTAATTAACTTCATGTACTACTCTTGTTCTAAATTACAGATGTACATGGGCGTCAGCGACCACTTATTATAAAAAAATAACAACAAATATCCACACCGATAAATATAAATACAACGATTTATATCAAACCAGTGCATTTTTATCACTATAGGCATACTGAAGACATGATTACAAAATCAGATACCATCGCTACCATCGCTTAGATAACAGCAAAAAGTCTGCGGTAGCCGGTAGCACTTTTACAAATAAACCAATGCTTACAACTTTACAAGTAATGCCATGTAGCGCGACGCGCCGCCGGTACTAAGTGTGATCGTTATTACGCGATCGATACACGTACTCATGAGTATGTATGAACGTGTGCTATGCATGTACAACCAAAAAGAAGGGCTTGTGACGATGAGCAATGACACAAACTGGGCGAGGATAAACTTTTTTTATCTAACTAAAGTAGCAAACGAGCATGCAGACCACCTGCTGGTAAGTGGTCACTGCCGCTCCATGGACGTCTGTAATCAACTTCATATAGATGGGTTCCATCTGGAGTCGTTAGATGCGTTGTTACTCCCGAGGACTATGATGGTCGCTTCATGTGAAAGTGTGCCGGCAACCACACCCTTCAAACTTAAAGTAAAACTAATATTTTATAAGCTTACCTCCATGCAATTTTTTACAATTATTTATTTTTGCGTAGTTTTCAGTGTAATTTTATATCTTACTATAATAAAAAAAATCACATCTTTATTAATTACAGCCATTGTTAGATTATAAGTCTGTCGCCTAACAACGTATACTCATTTAACTCTACAGCCAATGTCATCAATTTTAGACATTTTGTATTTTTAAAATCTAAAAATAAAATTGAAACCTTAGAAAAACGCGTGATTACCATAAGCGTGTAACCTACATAACCCGTCTTCCACAAAGATAAAAATATGAGATCGTATTGATAAGGCAGGCTTTGCGATAACGGTCTCTTTAGCCTTTAGCCCAGTATTTCCCAAAGTGGGCGATAACGCCCCCTTGTGGGTGCTGGAGGCCTAGAGGGGGACGATAAGGGGCTTAGAAAAATTGAGGTACGTTGAAGTGGATAAAGGGGGCGATGGGTTCTCCAAGATTTTGCTTTTCCAAAAAGTGGGTCTGAACTTTAACTTTGATTTAAAAGTCGGGACGTCTCGCAACACTCATTTGAAAGAAAATGGGGGGCTACCAAATAACTGATCTTCAAAGTGGGCGTTAGACGAAATTAGTTTGGGAACCTCTGCTTTAGCCAGTAAGCTTAGGTAATTTAAGGTCATACACCTTTTTTCCCAGGTTTGAAACAAATTAAAGTATGTTTATAATTTCTATACAAGGAAATAAAAAAAAACAATACGCCAATTATTACAGATTACGAAGATACTGTTGCTTCTATTTTTACAGCCCGTTATGCTTATTTAATTTAAATTATAGAAATAAAATCTGCATTTATATTCTACTAGTTGACCAGGCGAATTTCGTTCCGCGTAAAAGTAAAATTATCAGTGTTTCTCTACTACATATATTATACACAAAAACCTTCCTTTCGAATCACTCTATTAAAAAAAACTGCATTAAAATCCGTAGTGTAATTTTAAAGATCTAAGCATGCATAGGGACAGACAGCGAGAAACGACTTTGTTGTATAATATGTAGTGAAGCTTTAATTTAAATAAATCTCTACATATAATGTTTAAGTGGTGACACTGGCCGAAATACGCCTAGAAAATATATACGACTTGTTTCAAATGAAAACTAGTGAAATTTAAAAATATTCACAACAGCGTGACATGTCTATAAAAAAAGTGAATTTTAATTTAATTTTACACACATGACTAACAAATACGAAACGTGTTCAGTTTAGGCTATAAAGAACTTTCTGCTAGACTAGTTTCAAATTTTCGATGTTACGTTTCTGCTGAGTAACGAACAAAACTGACAACAAGGTGGTAGAACCAGTGTAGTTCGACCGTGAAGTACCACCGCCACACCTATTCCTAGCGTGAAGCAGTTCTTGCGTTTTGATAGAAGGGTGTGGTTGACGGCACACTTTCACATGACGCTTCCATCATAGTCCTCGGGAGTAGCAACGCATCTGTGAATGACTTCAGATGGAATTCATGTGTTGTATGAGGTTGATTACAAATGTCCATGGGCGGCAGTGGCCACTTACTATCAGGTGGACTGCATGTTCGTTTGCTACTTCAGTCAGTTAAAAAAAAACTCCAATCAAGCGGACGAAAGCTAGTGTAGTCACTCTACATTGTTTCTACTCACGTGAGTGTTATCTCTACATCTCCGCTGTTTTATGTGGATTATCTGTGTATCTAGAAAAGCAAACAATCTCAGCTAATGGAATAAGCCTGATTTCGTTGTACTAGATTATGTTCACGAGTATTTTTACTTTGTATTACAAGAAAATGTTAATCGGTCTGTTTATCTCTTAATACATGCTAACTTTAACATCAATGAAATATACAAATATACCATTATTATTTAACCTAAGTAGCAGGAGGTTTACAAAGTTCCCCTGAGCGTACCCCTCTATATTAAGGCTTTATACTGGCTAAAAGTCTCTATCAATATATAACCTGTCTTCTCTCTCGTTAACCCATTATTGGGCACGGGCACGGGTCTTCTGTCAGAATGAGAGGGTTTAGACCATAGTCCACCGAGCTGGCCGAGTGCGAATTGTTGGACGGTAACGTGTCTTACTTTATATTAATCTGCCACGCTCGAGGTACTTCCAAAACCCCTCTTGGGCTCCCCTACTATAAGTGATCATGGCCGCCCATGGGCATCTGGGATCAACGACGGATAAGATCAGACTAGGCCACTGATGTGTTACTAACCCTGGGAACTAAGATGGAACGGCTGTGATAAGTATTTCCTTTGAGTATGTATAGAGCCTTACTAAGCTTAATTTATAAGTGCTTAAGATCGTTGCTTGGTTTTGTTTGAAATGGATTATGTGCCGTTGTGATATACAATAAGGAAACACGTATTAATCTCCTTATTTACAAACGCTTATACCAGCTTTTTATTCATTATTGCTTTAAGTCTCTTTCGTCAACCGATTATTATCCCACTGCTCGGCATGGTTCATCTCTCAGAATGAGTTTTAGGCCATAGCCCAACGCTCTGGCTAAGTGCGAATTGGTGGACTTCAAACACTTTTGAGAACGTCTTTTTTTTAAAGAACTCTCGGGTGTGTAGGTTTCCTCGCGATATTTTACCTCACCAAAATGCAGTGATAATTAATTTCTATTACGTACTTACTCTCACTCACGCCTCGAGAAAAAAATGTGGGGTTATGAGTATAGAATTCCGTATGCAAGCGAATAAACGGTATGGTACCTATATAATTCTTACAAATCACACAAAAACGTATATCTAGCTATAAGGGACCCTTATCACCACGACGTAAACAGATGGCATAGAGGTGAATGACCACGAATCACAAATATTTATATTACGTATAACGCATTACATCTTGGGCCAGGTTAGGTAATGTTTGGATAAAGAACCTAACTAGGGATTTATTTCAAAATGCGAAAAAACATGTACAACTTCAGGTTTTTTTTTGTTTTTTATTGACTATATTTTGTACAGTACACAGTATGTTTAAAAAAATAACTAGTAACTTATTTATGCTGTTATAAAAATGCTTATTTATGCTATTATATATTTGAAAACGTTTCTTCACGTGAGCTCGTAAATTTATTATGTATTGTTAATGAAATTTAGCAGGTAACTTATACCCTTAGTGCGAGTCATGAATAGCAAATAGCAATGTACGTTGCAGGTTTATGTGTATGTTGTTATACATAAACTCATGAACGTCCTTTAAAGTTGAGTCGCGTCGCGCACCTCTTGTTAGCAACACTACGTTTGATTGCTCTGTCATTTTTTAATAAATATAGTGGTTTTTTTCGAACTTTCCTTATAGTGACTTGTGTATTTATGCGACCAGTGAAAAGTTCTACTAAGTGACACTTTGTTCAATCAAATTGACGCTGTGGTTCAGCAAATAGAAACAAAAACAATTCAAAATTTTGCATTACCGGCCGTGGTACTGACCTACGACAACTCCTGTACCGGCCGCTGCTTGCTCGGCCGCTGCTCGCTCGATCGCTTGGACTTTGTTCGACATCGGTCGATGAATCATCCTAGCAACTGATTGCACTTGCCCGTGATAAACAAAAGGGCCTTGTGCCGCGCAGCTTGGCTTTTTTCTTTTCTTTGGAATTAAAAGATCTGCCATGAATTGTTCTGCGTGTCGAAGTACTATAAAAGACCAAGAGGACTATTTACACTGTACACTAGACAACTGCAGGAAAACTTATCATATTTTATGTTCTGGGATAATAGATGTGACAAAGGACGATAAGACCTTGTGGATATGCCCAGAATGTCAATGTGGTGCTAAGAAAGGTGGAGATAACAGCCTTACTCCTGTAGGTTTGTCCAAGAAGACCAAGGACATGAACATAACATTTAGGAAGAAAACTGTCAAAGTAGTGCAGCCTAGTTATGATGAACCTAGCGAGCTCGCCGCAGAAATTCGCAGTCTGAGATCAGACATGTTGGTGTTAAGAGATCAATTAATAAACGCCGTTGGTCTCATCAGCAGTTATGAATCAAAGCTGGAAAATTATGCTGCGCAAGTAACTAACCTGAGTGCTAAGTTAGAAGAGTTTCAAAGGAATGTTCCCGTAAGGATGTCGAATACATGTTCTCAGACTATACTTACACCAGAAAAACAACAAAAAGCAGTGCCACTGCAAAAGCCTGATTTTAAAAATAACTTTCGACAGGAAAAACCTCTGCCAAATAAGACTGCAGAAGTCACTGCAACGACAACTGCGAACAAAGATATCGAGATACCAACTACTCGTAACAATGATGTAGACACGGGAAATAGTACTCTCCAAGATGGTCCACGATGGTCTGAAATTAGAAAACGAAGCCGTCCCATGTCAAAATGTGGTACGGCTGGACCGACAGTAACTGTGCTTAAAGCTGTGGAACCTGTAAAATATTTTCATTTGTGGAATATGATTTCCGGTTGCGATGAGGTAAAACAATATCTAGAACAGTTGTGCCTGACGGGGACATGCAGTGTTGAAGAACTTAAGTCTAAGGGAAATTATAAATCCTACAAAATAGGTGTTCCAGTGGTTTACTACGAGAAATGCTTTCGACTGATGTTTGGCCCATCAATGCTAGGATTAAGTCCTGGATAAATTTTAGAAAGCCATCTAGAAGTTCCTTGGGGTTGGAGACGATGACAAATGTGGATAAGCAGCCCTTTCGCCGCTCAAAAGGAATGGAATAAATCCACTCAGATTCAAGTGTTTTATCAAAATGTACGGGATTAAAAACAAAGCTCTCCGTTTGGCGTAATAACCTCGCATTACTGGAACACTTAATTGTCGCTGTTACGGAATCCTTCCTTGATGACTCCGTGGAAGATGCAGAACTTACGTGTGTAGACTGGAGTCTGGTGCGTCGCGACAGAGGTGCGCCGTGTGGCGGCGTCTTGCTGGCCGCGCGCGCACCAATTGCGTTACGTCGGAAGCAGAACCTCGAGACGGACTTTGGTGAGGATTTGTGGACTAGCTTTTCCTGGCATGGCCGTACTTTTTACGTATGTGTTGTATATATAAAGCCAAGTGCCAGTGATGACCACTACATGACATGGTTTACTAAAGTTGAAAGTTTTATCCATAATTTAAAAGGAATTGTTATTATTTTTGGTGACTTAAATTTAAATAGTGCTTCAATTAATGTAAATAATTATTATCATTGTTTTTTAACCTTTTGTAACTTAATTGAATCTAATTTTGTAACAAATATGCGTGGCGGAATATTAGATGTAGTTTTGGTGCGGGAGAGTATTGATGTGCGTGAGACTTGTGTTCTAGTTACGGAAGGTTTAGTACCACCTGACGGTTACCACCCTCCCCTTGATATAAGTATAAATATCTTAGCCTCTCGCGACTCAAATCGAATAGAGCCCACAAACATAGAAAGCTCGAGGGATTGGAACTTTAAACGGGTAGACCGTGAATCGCTCAACAAAATACTTAGTAGTACGTCATGGAGTCATCTATATAAGCTGGATAATGCTCAATTATGTACAAATTGTTTTTATGAAACTATTTACAGTATATTTGACTTATGTATACCATACAAAAATAGAGCACTTTCAGTAGATACTCGTTATCCGGTCTGGTTCACTAAAGATATTATCAAAGATATGGGCGTCAAGTTACAACTGCACAAGAAGTGGAAGTTAACTAAATCAGAGAACTCCTATGAGTCTTTTTCTAATATGAGACGTGAGCTAAAGGAACGAACGGCAAGTGCCTATGCTTCCTATTTGTCCAAGGTGGAGCATAACATTAAAACTGACCCGAAGAAGTTCTGGAGTCACATCTCTAGTCTCCGCTCAAAGGGTGGCTTTGAACCCAATGTAGAGTTTAAGGGCAACTATGCGAGTGGAGTTATAGCTGCTGAAGCTTTTGCAGAATTTTTTTCGAGTGTTTTCTTACCAGAGATACCAAGGCTTGACCTTGATAACAAAAGCATAAACAGCCAACACCCGACAAACTCAAGTGGGAATATCGGTATTAATGAGATATCTAAAATAGATGTAGCAATCGGAATCAGAAATTTAAAAACAAGTGCATCAATGGGACCTGATTGCATACCACCTTGGTTCATCAAAGAAGGTAGAGGCTTGCTTATCGATCCAATATGCCATCTATTTAATGTCGCTTTGAAAACTAGACACTACCCATCCCAATGGAAATTATCTCGAGTTACTCCCATTCCAAAAAGTTCTAAGAAATCTAGTGTTGAAGAATATCGCCCTATAGCTTTACTCTGTACCATAGCCAAACTTTTTGAACATGTTATTCATAATAGGCTTTATAAGCAGGTAGAACCATATCTGTGCGATGAACAGCATGGTTTTAGAAGAAGAAGGTCAATAAATACCAATCTCTTAACAGTTGTAGATTTTATTTCTGGCAGTCTTGACCATGGGGGGCAGGTTGATGTCTTATATTTTGACTTCCGGAAGGCGTTTGATAGGGTTAACAATGACATCCTCCTGGAAAAGCTGAATAACCTAGGTTTAACTACAAACCTACTCCAGTTCATCGCTGACTACCTGCGCGATCGTCAGCAGTATGTTAGACTGGGACTCTACGAGTCACAGCCCTATCATACTCGTTCCGGAGTCAGTCAAGGATCAGTCCTCGGTCCTCTACTTTTCATCTTAATGATTAACGATCTTCCTACAGTCGTAAAGTTTGCAAAATGCCTCCTCTATGCAGATGACTTGAAACTATTTATGGAAATTAAAACAGAAGAGGACTGTCTATTACTTCAACGTGACATAGATGCAGTATTCGAATGGGGAATGTGGAACAAAATGGAGTTTAATTCCTCAAAATGTTCGGTGATGACTTTCAGCCGAATGCGACTTCCAATCGAATATAAATATAAACTCGGTGGTGACACGATGTCGAGACTAACGACTACAAAGGACCTGGGAGTCACATTTGACCGCAGGCTCACCTTCCATGACCATATTACTGCAGTAGCTAGAGAGTCATTTAGGCGCTTGGGTTTCGTTTTGCGAAATTCAAAGGATTTCAACAATATGGGAGTAATAAGACTTATTTTTGGAGCTTTGGTTCGTAGCAAGTTGGAAGCAAGTGCGTGTGTGTGGCATCCGCATGAGAGTTCGTATGCGCTTCTACTAGAAAAGGTGCAGAAGGCCTTTTTAAGACATCTATATAAGCGTATGTATGGTTACTACCCATATTTGTACCCAACTAGGTTTCTCCTCGGATGCCTCGGCTACAACTCTCTTGAGGCCAGAAGATGCAGGGATCAATTATTAATTATGTGTAAGATTCTAAGAGGTAAAATCGATTCCCCAGAACTCCACGAAAAGCTTTGTAGACTGTTTGTCCCTAATAACTACAACCGCGCAAGAAAACACGTACTTTTCGCCGTACCGATGTGTCGTACGGTAGCCCGCGCAAGTTCGCCTATTCCGCGTTCCCTCAAAGCCCTCAATGCTCTCCTGGATGCTTCTCCCAATTGTGACCTATTCACGGATGACTGGAACAAAATATTGATGGAGTGTCTGAAGTTTTCTGCCATGAATGCGTGATGTGTGTGTGTACTATTTAATTTTATTTAATTTTATTATGACATTTAATTTTTATAACTTCATTTTAATTTTTGTAATTTGATTTTTATAATGTTGACATTTATTTAATTTCCAATATGTTATTTGATATTTTGTTTTATTTAATTTGTTTTTTTTTCTTTTTATTCTAATATTTGTGTTATTTTGTTAAGTTTAATGTCGTCTATAATTTATTCACATATTGTAATATCATAATAATTAGTGTAATTGGTTTATCCGTGCTAATTAAATAAATAAATAAAATAAAAAAATAAAAATAAATAAACTAACTACCTAACTTCTTGTAACAATGCTGTTGTGTAATAATAAAACTGGTTGATTGCATACACTATATAGTACCGGCCAACACTTACATTTAAAAGGTAAATCTGAAAATTACTCGCTGTATATGTATTTAGAATAATATATAATAATTATGTAAGTTATATTTTCCTCAACCGTCTAGTTGCATTTAGGAAACACCCGTAAACATTATCAGGGTAAACAAACGGTGAGCTGGCTGACCGATAGTGGGGGTCATCGACCGGCCCTTACACTACAACGCTACGTGACCCGACTTGGTCTGCGCGACAACAATTCAATCAAACTAGAACTTTGATTGAATTGATTAAAATACGCTTGTAGAAATAAGTATATGTTTGATAGCGAGGTACCTACTACTCTTATTAATTATTTTTTTAATGTGAAGTAGTTCATGCTTTTCGTTGTCAGGATGTGGTCGCTGGCTCAAATATGAAACTATCATCTTCATCCTAAAGATCTCTTGGTCTTTGGATCGCATTTGTACTTGACTTATTTTCGCATTTTTTATTAATTAGCGCAACACTTACTGCTGTTATAACTTTGGTAGGTAGATAAAAGTTGTAAGGTACCTATTCAAAATAAACATACATGTATTTAGTATTACATAAGCTGGACGCCATGTTCCCATATAGTCAACCAAAGTACATCCAAATTAATGATCATAATTATATTATACTTTTATACTATACTATTTATAATGTAATAAAGGCGAAAGTTTGTAAGTGTGTATGTTTGTTACTTCTTCACGTCTAAACAGCTGGACCGATTTTCATAAAATTTGTTAGGGAGTTAGCTGACACCCTGGATTAACATAAAGGCTACTTTTCATAGGGGAAAATATCTTATTTCCACGGGACAATCGATACATCGATTTTTAATGCGGGCGAAGCTGCGGGATTCCATTAGCTAGCATGTATTAAATCTCAACTACCGGGGTTCTACCCTCGATTTTTTTGCGTAACACATGAACAACCACGATGGTAAACAAAATTAATCAATAAAATTGCGAAATGAATCTTGGCTCGCTAGGGTCTAAGCACCGACGTTCATGGCCCTGTAGGTCAATATAAATCACTCACGCACAAAGCGACCCGGAGGTCGAGCCGGTCGTTCACCCCGCGTATCGGTCACCGCTCACCGTCGAGATAACACATGAGATGACATCTTACACTAATATTATCTTATGCTATCTGATGATTTAATTTTCCATTACCTATATGTGTGGTTCAATTTTTGAGTTTTCACTACATAGTAGGTATAAAACAGCTCGCTTCTCGCTGCCTGTCCCTATGTACGCTTAGATGTTTAAAACTACGCTAAGGATTTTAATGCATTTTGTTTAAGAGATAGAGAGACTCAAGAGGAAGGTTTTTATGTATAATATAGTAAAGAAACACTGTCAATTCTAGATTTTTTAACTTTTAGGCGAAACGAAGATCGCCGGGTCAACTAGTATCTGAATAAAAAAGGGTCCTTACTCGTATTTTATGATATGGAAATAGACAATGAACTTACAGATTGTGAGCCTGATGGTAAGTGGCCACTGCTGCACATGGCAATCTATCAAAAACTCTCGGAAACAAATCACAAAAATGTTCTAGAATCTTCTAAGCATATGTTCTAAATAGTAAATACCTAGTGAGGCTTAAGTAGTGATAATACAGTAGTCTGAAATAATCCTTTAACCCCGATGGTTTGTGGTACAAACCAAACGTACACTTTTGATTTATCTTTAAACAAATTATTTAAAATAATTAAAATAACTTGACACCTGAGCAGTGATAGCCTAATGGTTGAACCTTCCCCTCTCGATTGTGAGGTCCAAGGTTCAAACCCAGGCCAAACCACTGATTTTTCTAATATTATGTGCGTATGAGAAATTAATTATCACTGCTTTTCAATGAAGGAAAACATAGTGAGGAAATCTACACATCCGAGTTCTGTAAAAAAAAAGTTAAAAGTGAATTCCATCAATACGCAGGTGGCCAGCGCGGTGGGCTGTGGCCTAAACTCTCTCATTCTGTGAGAATACCCGTGGCCAGCAGTGGGACAATGGGTTGACGAGAGAAAATAACTTGAGGTAAATAGTTACAGACTTTAACACCAAAGGGAAACATTACGAAGAAACCTCTACTCCTGAGTTGTTTAAAAAAAAATAAAGGCGTGTTTAACCGATCCGCACTTGACCTAAACATCTTCATTCTGAGAGAGAGTTGTGCCCGGAAGCGGAAATCTTCGATAATAATTAACACTAAAAGCAGTTATTTCGAAATACGATAAAGTTAATACATGGATTAAGTTTCGCGTTAGTTCTGCAATGGTCTTTAGAATCTATCAGTGTAATAGTTCTTAAGTATTGGTTAGAAGTTCTAGTATAATCGCTGTATAAATCCTAGTCTACGGTAGCTTAGATAACGTTGGGGTATACCGTCGCAAAATTACTGTAATCCAGGCGCAGTCATTTAGCCCATAAATTCTGATTACGCTCAGTTATGTTTTAATCATCATCATGAAACATATCTCGCTGCTTTTCATGGATAATCAAATAACATTGCACAAGAGAGCACGGTCAAATTCAACAAGGCCTTTCGTTTTTAGCTTTTTAATGAATCAAATTAAGACAATCAAAAATAAAGGGTATTTACCTCAATGGAGTTAGTGGACTAAGTTTAATGAAATTCTAAAATAATATTATTAGAGTGAATGTCCATATATCCTTAAATTTAAATTTGTGAGTTTGGAATCGTACTGATAATATTTAAGCAAATCAGCATGTGTCTATTTTGTTATGTGTATTGTCTTCCTATACAGCCCATAATTCACAACGTAAACAAGTGATTTAAACAAGAATGCCTTTTATTTCGGTAAATAATCTGTTGAACGTAGACAAGTTTACGCCGGCCGAACTCCGCGTTCACTAAAGTCGGACTGAAAACCAGTGGTCGCGGTTCGCCGTTGATGTTATGCTGAGTGTGACCTTTTCCATCTAAGTAGCACTACAATAATTTTAGAATAATTGTTTTTCATCTTCTAACTAATATTTTGTTTCTTTTTTTTATTTGTTGTTTTGTTTAGTTTTAAGTCTTTTATTTTTTACATTGTTTTATTGTAGTGCTACATGGAATAAATGTTTCTTTCTTTCTTTAATTTAAGATTAAGCAAGGCTCTTAGGACTTGGTTTTGGACGTTGTAGTGACGTCATCTCTTCTGTGACAAACGTTTTGGCATTGCCACATTAGCATCATTCTCAGTACCGCCAAATACAATATGTTGTACAAATTATATAATAAGCAATGAAAAGGTTTTATTTATAATAAGCTACAATAACACATCTATTCATAAAACACCCATTAATTCGACGACATGCTTAATCCAAGCGCAGTCGCTCGGCTAATGCGTAAATCGTGCTTAAACAAACACTTGTAGCACCTTTCCACTCGTGTTTACAAAGACCTCTTTCATACATACTTTCTTTAATAACCATGATGTATGTGTTAGGCGGGTTACACACTGAGCTGTCAAAACGTCCAATAGAGAAAAAAAAACACTAATTAAAAAATATACAATACAATACACAAAATATTTACAAAATGAAGCCATGTAAATTATTTAAAACCAAGTTTAAAATCTAATTATGTGATAAATAAACATACAATAATTGTGACAGTCACGTACTTCAAATTCAAATTTAAACAACTTAAAATTCTTTAAAATATATGTCGGCGCGACACCGCGTATCTGTGAAAAACACGTCGCTGATAATAATTATTTATTTAGTTTAAAGATCTAAAGTTGTTTATTGAATTAGCAACATTTAATAATTTTTAGAATTGTAATTTAGTTTACCCTCCATAAATTTGTTATTGTCACACACCAAACATTGTTATAAAAAGGCGAGCGAACGCCGGTAGAAAAAGGATTTCTTGTTTAACCGTCAAAGCGATCGGACCTCGTCAATTGTGAATAAATCGAAGAAGTTTACTCCTGTGTTTTACTTGAAATCTTCAAGAATGGACAGTTATGAAGACCTCGACCATCCTGATGTCACGCCTACTTCGTCGCGCATCTCGCTATCACTTCGTTATATACATGTTTTTGTAACTCATCACTAAATTCCGGCTACGCGTTAAAGGCACAAGTAGAGAAAAAATATATTGAAATTACAATTATTTTGCAAATAAGTTAGAGCTATAACAGAGCTCTTCTCTAATAATAGACTTCTTCTTCTTCTCTTTTTTCTCCTTCACTGGTATTGTGTCCATAGGCGACGGTGACTACTTTCCTTCAGATGGCCTGTCAGCCTTATCGTTAGGTCTAACTATAAAAAAACGTTTCTATCGCTTTATTTTACCGTGTGGAAATAACCTTATTCTAATAAGCTGAGCCTAATACGTTACGTATGCTAGAGGCTTGCCTTTGACGTATTAATTGAATAAAACATTCGGATATTGAGACTTTCACCTTTTTATTAAAAGCCCGAAAGTCATATGACATTATGTTACATCATGAGCCTTGGTTTTGTCTGACTTTAGTATATTGGATTATGGTATCGAAGAACTGAATTAGGTACCTAAATCTGAGTATTAATTCAACTAGACAGACATTGTAAGGTTAACCTTCTAATCAATAATCGATCAACAGTTCGGTAGTTATGTATTTCTTTTTTCGATTCATCAGAATTTTTTTCTGTTTTGATTGACACTGCTGAAATTTAGAGGTATTAATGTTAATGCAAAATGTTTGATTACTACACTACTTGATTAGAGGTCGCTGTTTACAGTGCTTCAAGTATATAACAATAACAATTTTGTTTAATTTTCCAGTTTAACGCTATATTTATAATGCAACTCGTATAAAAAATGTTTTATTTATTTTAATATTTTGTTTTGTATATAGTGTTAATAGATTTGTTATTGAATAACTCGTATATAGACTTCACATTTGGTAAATTTTCTAAAGCACTCGGCTATTAAAAGGAACGTAACATTTATGTTTAACCTTTTGAAGTACAAATTTTTCCATTTCTAATTTGCATGCTTTGACGATCGACTACGTTATCAGTATCTTGAAGTTATATATTATCAACTATCAAGCAACTAGGCAAAAGGAGTACACCCCCCCACCAGGTGGATCGATGACCTGAATAGGACAGCGGGAAACCGTTGGATTCAGAAGGCGGAGGCAGAAGGATTAGAGTGGCGTCATTTATGGGAGGCCTATGTGCAGTGGACCTCAAAAGGCTGATGGATGGATGCATGGATCAAGCAACTCCCTTTCTAACTTTGCGACGTAATATTTCTAAGTTACAAAACAAAAAACCGCCAACTGCGCCAATAGGTTGACGAAACCAGTGACGTGTGAGAGAACAATATAGTATCCAATTACACTGATTACCGCATTTATACGGATTTGTGTCGTAAGCCGGTGTCCGCTTTCGATCGATAGTCGGTCAAGGCGGTCTGTTGTGGACTAATTGTTTCTAATTAGCGTCTAATTTGCATGTCACTATGGGACAAAGGGAAATAGCCGTGTTCCATATTGGGAAATCCGTCTAATTTCCCTGTTTGCGTAAACTGAAGAAATTGTAAAATTGTGCAATTTTTGTGATAATAATAACTTCAAAGTGAAGATTGGCGAATAGTGAAGATCGACGATGAAGAAGGCAGAAAAGTGGAAAGAAAAAGTCATAAATATACTAGGCATAATACTATAAGAAAAATAAATTCAAAATCAGTTATTTACAGAAATGGATAATCACAATATCAATTAAGATAACACCAAAACGCTTAATTTTTTTATAAAAATGAGTATTTGTGAGGATGTGTTTATTAGTTTTTTTGGCAAAAACTATGAGTCAGATTACGCTGAAATTTGGCAGGCAGGTAATTTATGACTTGGATTAACACATAGGATCATGATTTTGGTGTACATCTTTATTTATTTATATTACACCAAAAATGCATATAACAGATATATATCGTAAGGTACAATAGACGCCCTTATCACTTATACCGATCTCTTCCAGGCAACTTTAAAGTAGATAAGAGAAAAATATTACAGATGAAAGGGTAAGTACATATTTGTTATATAGATTTTCATTATTTATCGTAGCGAACCGTAGCGACCGACGCCATCGGAGCTGCGAGAATAAGCTAGTATGCCATAAAACACATACAAGCGTATTAAAGTGTAATTAAGCATACATCTACACATAAAACCATAATCACATAAGCCATACACCACGTTCCAGCTAATCACAGATCACTTCCCATGGTTCAATGGGACAATGGACAATAGAACCGCGACCTTGGCGGAGAAAGTTGCGTATCAGCCATCTGCCCTCGATTTCTTATGATCGAGAATGCGACTTATCTAACAATGTTATGGTTTTTGAGATGATCGTGTTAATCCATTAGTATTTTGATATCCAGATGACATAGGCCTCTTTCCTCTAATGCAGATGCCCAAAGTAATTTCGACTAAAGCCCACTTTGAAAATCAGGTATTTTGTAGCGCCCCTCATGTATTTTCTTCAAAACTTCAATAACATGTTAGTCTCATCTGTAGTTTAATCACACCTTTATGTTTAACGAGAATTTTCCTATCAAGGAAAAGTACATTATTATGCAACTTTCGAATATTTATTTATTTTTTTAACACCATCATAGTCTACATAAATTATAATTACAAATAACATTAATCTAGAATAAGCTAAGTACAACTACATTGTACTTTATCTTTTAAATAAAATAAACCAATAATCAAAATATGCACATCCAATTTTGTTTTAAAACCTTAGGGCCCCCCTCTAGGCTTCCAGTGGCCACAAGGAGGCGTTATCGCCCACTTTGAGATAGATTGCTTTGATGTGAGTTTTTGCTGATATACATTGCTCCTTTCATGTGTTGATCGCAATGTATGTTGGTGTTACAGAAGAAGACGCTGCTACCCATGAACTGATGTTTTTTATTTTTTATTTTGGATTTAATATAATCAGCAATTAAGTTAGTAGTCTCTTAGTATCTCAAGGTCAAAAACTATCTGTATGTTAAGTTTCATCGAAATCGGTTCAGCCGAGTTTGCGTGAAAGTAACATACATACATACATACATACATTGCCGCACACTTTCACATGAGGCGACCCCATCATAGTCCTCGGGAGTAGCAACGCATCTGTGATTGACTTCAGATGGAACCCATGTTCTGTATGTAGTTGATTACAGATGTCCATGGGCGGCAGGGACTATTTACCATCAGGTGGACTGCATGCTCGCTTGCTACTTCAGTCAGATAAAAAAAAATCATCATCGCTTTGGTGGTGGTTACTTATTGATACTTATAGTAGGATAGTGAAGGGATATCGTGTGTACTGTAAGTGTACAAAAATAAGGATACCGTAAGGTATACTAAGAAACCATAACATCTGTTGATTAATAAAAACCTGTTCAAACAGTAAGTCCTCCTCCTTGACCTCGTGAACCAATTTTAAAACGATAATTATTTACACATGGTATTTGTGGAAACAGCTGTTCGTTTATGTCAATATTTTGTGACCACCGATAAAAACGTAAAATGAAAACGTAATTAAAATGTAAGCGTGATGTTCATGAAAATATATTATTTGCATACATAAATGGTTTATAGACAGACTAACATTTTTCATGACCAATACAATGTGACCAATTTGAATACTAAATTTCGTACAAAATGTACTACGTTAAAAAAGAGAACATGTGATAATAACTGTCGTGTTAACGGATTTTAAGATGTTAAAATCACAAACAAATATTATTCGTGACTAACAAATAATTCTACGCTTCGTAAAAATATCGGTAAATTTATTAAGTACAATAAATACACACGTTAACGTAGTGATAACAAATAATGAATGATTAAATTAGCTTTTTTATTTTTGAGGCAAATATTTTAATGAAAACGTCATGTTGTAAAAAATATATTCAATTTTTTTTTATCTGAATGAAGTAGCAAACGAGCATGCAGTCCGCCTGATGGTTAGTGGTCACTGTTGTCCACGGACCTCTGTAATCAGCTACATACAGAACATAGGTTATATCTGTAGTCAATCACAGATGCGTTGCTGCCCCGAAGACTTAGTGGTCGTCTCATGTGAAAGTGTGCCGGCAACCACACCCTTTTATCGAAACGCAAGAAATGCTTCACGCTAGAAGTAGATGTAGCGGTGGTACTTCCCCGGTCGAACTACCCTGGTTCTACCACCTTGAAAAATTTCACAATCATGAAAATAGGTAAATAATAAAATCCGATTAATATGTGACAATGTTACACAAAACCTTTCACGCCAAAAGCCCAGTAAGCTCTGACCAAACCCAGCCATACATAAACAGTAACGATTAAACAAGACATTTCTAAACCAGACTTCAGATTAAGCTCAAACTAGTGCTGCGACTCGAATAGAATTTCGTGACTCGAGTAACTTGAGAAATACTCGAGGTGTGCTCGAGTTATAAGTTTCAAATTCGAGTGAGATTTTTTAGGAACACGTTTATTAATATACGGCAATACTTGGAATATCAAATCAAATCATTTATTATTGTGGAATATGGGTACAATGTAATGGGTACATCAGAATTTTCGCAGTCCTCCATATTCCCGCCACAAACGGGCATACAATATGAAGAAATAAACTTAAAATTATGTAATGGAACAGCATAGATAAAAAATAGAGTCAAGGGATATGTAGTGGCAAACAAATTAAAACACGGAAAGTCGAGTGCATAGATATTCGACTAAAACATTTTTTCAATCGAGTACGAATTCTTTTAATTCACTTGAGTGACTCGAGTATACGACTCGAGTCACACCACTATCTCATACGGAGTCTGTTGAAAGAATTCGGGTCTGGCACGACTTTTAATTTGTCGCGCAGACATTTTTTTATCACCGGCGTTATGTTAATTAAAATTAATTACGACCAGACGCGAATCGAATGTACAAAAAACTTGTAACGCAAAATTCCTCGATTGGACGATTGACAGTTCGAAATGCAATTAATCCGAACACTTTCACAGCTCGTGCAACTTTTTCAAAATTACATGTCGATTTATTGGAGATTCATTTTAGTTTCCACAAAAATATTTAAGATTTATAAACGGAATTTCATTTCACATTTCTCGGATATATGCTTAAGTGTATGAGGGTATGTACTTTAGACATAAATACAGGCACAAATTGTTGAACAATGTTTTGACCCATGGATACAAACCCCGAAACAATGATACTATGATATGATGCAACAATCTATGGCATCACAGATATAGCAAATTATTATGAATAGGATGTAAATTCAAAGTTTTTTTATATGAAATTCGTATACAGAAAACAATTAGTGCAAAATATTATTTAGTAAAAATATTTGCAGAGGAGGCGAGTTATAATTCCTATGTTTAACAGAAATTATATAATACATTTATATTTTATGATAGATGTAATATGCACTAAAATATAAAAAGTACAATAGGTAAGGCTAGAAAAATGCAAACACTAAGAATAATAAGATAACAAACTTGTCGAACGAAACAAAACGTCTAACGATTGTATGCCAATAAAGTGTAAAAAGACGACAATACATAATTTATTATAATACTTAACGGGTACTCACGATATACGGTTTATGAATTCTTATAGAATTCTTTTTGCCGATATTTCGACCCAGTTGCAGGGTTCGTAGTCACGGCCAAACTGCCGTTTGTGTAGGTTAAGTATTATAATGTATCAATTCCGCGATAATACTAGTCTAAAATCATATAATACATAATTTATATTAAAATGTAAAGATACATAAAAAAGATACATATAAAACATATAATAAAACGAGTGGTCTATCTGCATAGTTTCGTCATCTCTGACCATATCATTATCGTGTATTTCCGCGTTGAAGTTTAAAGCTCCCGGCGCCACTCCTTCGAGTGTCGGCGAAAATGTTATACACGCGGATATGTTGTTTTACTGTACATTATTATTTTTAAGCTCAGGTATTTACTGAGACAAGTGAAATACTAGCCGTTGCCCGTGACTATACCAAACATAACGACCATGGCAGAGCGGAAATAATACGGATTCGGGTTCGATCCCTGGCCAGACAAGCATGTGCATGATGAATTTTGATTCTTGTTCTGGGTCTGGGTGTTTGTGTTTCGTCTTTGCGTTTGTCCGTGGCAACCACGACACAGGAGAAAATCTTATCGTAGAGCTATGAGTGTAGAAAGTTTTTATGTATTTAAAACAGCGATGGATTTTATGCTGGATTACATAAATAGTATTTTTTGTGCTGCTTGATGAACTACAACATATAACACATATTTTTATGAAATTGAAGTACCAAAAAAGGCATACAGAATATATATCTGATATGACTGTGAAAGAGTTAGAATGCTGTGTATAAAATATAAGTTATCTGCCCTTATTTCATTTTAAACCAGAACAAAGCAGAGCTTAAGCTGCAGTAAAAAAAATAAAATAGACGTGGTGGTATCACCGGAGTAGCAAACGAGCATGCAGTCCACCTGATCGTAAATGGTCACTGCCGCCTATGAACATCTGTTATCAACTTCATACAGAACATGGGTTCCATCTGAAGTCAAGTACAGGTGCGTACTTCCGAGGACTATGATGGTCGCCTCATGTGAAAGTGTGCCGACAACCCCACCCTACTATCGAAACGTAAGAAATGCTTCACGCTGGAAATAGGTGTGGCGGTGGTACTTCCCCGGTCGGACTACACTGGTTCTACCGCCTTGTTTAAAAGAATACTAATACATCTCTCTCAATTATAATTGGTTTTCGAATAATCTCTGTTGATGTTTGTAACAAACAAACAGCACATCGATATCATATAGGTACGACTTTAACGAAATCTCGACGACTATTTATACAGCGAGTGAGTCATACGGCGAATTATTCAAACATTAGCGCAGATTCCGCGGCGAGCACCCAAAGGTCAAGATCACAAGTGGGTGTTGTGATAAAATTGATAAACAAACTTTTATTACATACCCATATACTTTATCGCCTTTTTGGGTAAAGTGGACTAAAGAATCGATAGAATAGACTTAGTTGTAAAAGTATTTTTTTATTTAATGAACATAGAATTCAAAACGTTATCTATACTATAGCTGGCTTATTTATCATGTGGTATTATTAATATCGGATATGTTTTAAATTATAGAAATAAAATAACATATTTAATGACGTTAATGGTCGTTTCGATGGTAAACGATTGTGACGTAAAAAATCGTATTCTAACTATAATTATATATAAATATATAGAAAGGATTTAAACTCAAAATTCAAGAAAATCGATGACGATAAAAGATCAAGTAACATGAATCTTAATTCAAAATATTTTTAGTAACGCATAAGTTAAGCAGATATTTTGAAGTTTATAAATTTTATAGTTCTGATTGTAGTATGTTAATCCGAGCCAAATAGCATAGTCTGCTGTACTGCAAGTTAGCTAGTTATCTTTTAAATAATACAGAAACAGCAAACGAGCACGCTCGAGTCCTTAATGGCGCTCATAAGACTCACAAGGTTTTGTCGTGTTTTCAAAATATGATTTTTTGACTAATTTTTATGACCTTTGTGGCATTTGTCTTCCATATTTACGGTTATTATAATTCAATGCCTAAATAACACTAACACATTATTAACTTACGCACTGTAACGGGTTCGATCAAATTCGGGTCTGTATTGGACAGACCCGAATTTGATCGAACCCGTAGTTAATAATGTTTAAGTAGGAACTTTTCAAGGTGGTAGAACCAGTGTAGTTCGACCGGGGAAGTACCACCGCCACACCTAATTCTAGCGTGAAGCATTTCCTGCGTTTCGATAGAAGGGTGTGGTTGCCGGCCCACTTTCACATGAGGCGACCATGCTCGTTTGGTACTACAGTCAGATATATAAAAAAAAAAACTTACATATGTTCGGTGGGATGATAAATGTCTGTACATATGCATATGCACATGAGTAGCGAATTCCTCCGCGGTCGCGCTAAGGTCAACCGAGACCGCTGTGGGCGACGCTAAATCAATATTCATATCGGTGTTAATGATATCATAGGTTGATGGTATATAGAAACTAGAGGTTTGATCTGGGTTTTATCTAATATGTAATTATTTAGGCAATAGCTAGGTTTGAAGATATGTAATATCATACTTACTCTCAGGTGGACTGCGGACTCGTTTGTTACATAAAAAAGGATTTTTTGTGATATATAAAAAATATATACATATATATAAATCTTACGTTTACATAATTTTATCTTACTTTTTTGTATATTGCTTTTTTGGTTTTAGTATTGCCGTGCTATACTCATAAACTACAATTTACTTTGCTGTTTTCTAGATTACAAGGACATATTCAAAGTCGAATATATGTATAAACCATAGGACTAGGCGCAGTAAAATAAAAACAACTAGAGCGAGATCGAACCCGGAACTCACTATTGGAGCGGTATTGTGACTAGGTCACGCGTGCTATGAAACAAAAAATAACAATACCTTTAAACGGTTAACTGTTGATTCAGTTAAGACAGCAATTTAATTCTGCACAAATAGTACTGTATGACCAATTTAGAAACTGGGTCAATCCAATCTAATCAAGACTGCCGATACACAGACAGACGGAGAAATGAAACATAATGAAATGGATCTACGTTTTAAATTAACCTGTAATCGGATTAGTTTCGGCTAATGCGTTACATTCAATCTAATGAGAAACTACTTAACAGACGGTTGCCTTTAGCCAGTTTTATTTGAAGTTAAGTATTAGGTTTTTTTTTATCTGATTGAAGTAGCAAACGAGCATTCAGTCCACCTGGTGGTAAGTGGTCACTGCCGCCTGTAATCAACTTCATACAGAACGTGGGTTCTATTTGAAGTCAATCACAGATGCGTTGCTACTCCCGGGGACTATGATGGTCGCCTCATATAAAAGTGTACCGGCAACCACACCCTGCCATCGAAACGCAAGAAATGCTTCACGCTAGAAATAGGTGAGGCGGTGGTACTTCCCCGGTCGAACTACAACGGCTTTACCTTCAACCAACTGAAAATTGAAAAGTAGGAAAGTACGTACGTCAAAGTAATTATGATTTTCTAGTTAAGTTTCATTTAACAAAATTATTGCAATTTAGGAACCCAGATTATTTTAACATACTATATATGTCCGTTATGTAAAAGATTTTTTTTTTAGCAAAATCATTTCACCGCTCAGTGAGGCAAAAGGACGGGGCGATTTCAATAGCTACTGCGACGATATAAATCTAAAGAAAACATTTCTACATATACCAAGATATTAATACCATGGTCACGTTAGTTTCAATAATAGTTCATATAATCTGAAAACAGACGTCTAGGGATCTCGTTACATATACACACAAAGGGCAGCATCACGGAAGCGTCCAATCCCGCCAAATGACACGGGAGCAAAGGCGACGCACTTTCTGTTTCCATGCTTTCATCTCGTTGCGCTTTGATGTTTTTATAATTCTTAAATTGTGCAAGATAACATGAAAGACTGAATAGAATAGAATAGAATATATTTATTTGCAATAATTGTGGTGTAACATGATCTCAGGTCAATATATATAGTACTACACAATTAGCCATATACTTTCATGGCGCGCTGGTGGTCAAAAGGTCTTATTTAAGACATTTTTTGAGTATGCGATTAGGTTGTTCAACTGTAGTCGAATTAATGTAACATTTGTCGTCATATTTGCAAAGTAGGTAGAAACAGTATTGTCCCTGTAGTTCCGGGACCAGGATAGGGCTACGGTATCCCCTTCCTGTCAAAGTTTATGATTCCCCTGCTTTATTTAAGGTTTATGATGGTAAATAAAATTTAGGGATTTATCTACTTTTCAGATATGCAGCATGCAGGTGTGTGTAGGCGAATGATCCGTACTTATACCTACATACATATCACTACATAGTATTAAACAAAGTCGCTTCACGCTGTCTGTCCCTATGTATGCTAAGATCTTTAAAACTACGCTACGGATTTCAATGCAGTTTTTTTAATAGATAGTGATTCAAGAGGAAGATTTTTTTGTATAATATATGCATAATATAGTGGAGGAACACTGATAATTTTAGATTTTTGACTTTTACGCGCACACGAAGTTCGTCGGGTCAACTACATCTATGCTAATCTATACTAATATTATAAAGCTGAAGAGTTTGTTTGTTTGTTTGTTTGTTTGTTTGTTTGTTTGAACGCGCTAATCTCAGGAACTACTGGTTCGAATTGAAAAGTTCTTTTTATGTGGAATAGACCATTTATCGAGGAAGGCTTTAGGCTATATATATATATTATAAACGCGAGTGAAACCGCGGGAACTGCTAGTAGAATATAAACCATCGTAAATTCCTTGTCATTATGTTGCTGAAAGAACGCGTGATACACTTAACAATGTAAAACTAATACAATATTTGTTTTATCTTTCTCAATGACAATTCCCTCACAAAAGTTACCAAGTACAATAGGTCCAAGAACGACCTTCACTACAGACGGCGGATGCTGATTGAAAGATTAAACAATTAAATTCCGTGCCTTTATCTCAGATCTACGGGTCACAGAGTAGGTACGTGTAGAGCGTGCTTAAATTTGTTCAAACCTCATCTGATAATATTTGCCACGAGCATGGAATTTTAACTCGATCAAATAGTTACTTTATTTAGGGTTGAACGTTTAAACTTTTTATCCTAAGTTTGTTGATTATAATATATATAGGTAAGTAGGTAAACGACTAAGTTTAAATTACTGTTGTCGATTTTGTTATATGGATTATAAAGAGATATTAAATTTAAATCATTTATTCTTTACAAAACCTTGTTATTGGTGCATTCATAAGGACCATTTTCATATTTTTTTGTTTTGATCCTTCCTTGCCGAAATATCAACCGAAATACCATTAAATAAATAATTAATATCAGAATTACATTTATGTAAAAAAAACAACCATTATTAATTTTAATACACTGCGTATATGAGTTCGAAGAATGTAGTCATTATATAAATAAGATTGTTCAATGTTCCATGCATTAAATAGTTTCCCCGTCGATCATCAAAGATCTACACGGTTCAAGGTATACGAATGTTGAGTGTAGATTCACGTTTAATCACAATCTAACTTGATGGTAAGTGAGAATCGTAACGTTAACTGGAACAAGTTAGTATAATAAGCTATTAGGTTTATAAATTGAAATCGGTACATTGAGTATTAGGGAAATTAAACACTATTGTCCGTCAAAAATAAAAGAACAGAACTTAAAT
Source organism: Spicauda simplicius (assembly GCA_949699795.1). Lineage (NCBI taxonomy): Eukaryota > Metazoa > Arthropoda > Insecta > Lepidoptera > Hesperiidae > Spicauda > Spicauda simplicius. The sequence continues at coordinate 1,099,294 of OX453074.1, forward strand.
AAAACCTTTATCGCATGAAAAAAAATCAAACGATTTAACATCCTCAACTCGTAATATTTTTTGGAATTGCTAACTCACAAAACTAGTTAATTCATCATTCAGAAACAAGTTCATGTTAAAATTATCATAATTATTAGTATAAGAATGTTTCTCTTATACTAACATCATAATATGTCTAACGATAATACCGTAGCGCCATTATTAAGCGCCACTAGGAATAGTGCCACCTGCGTCGAATGACAAAAGGGTCACCTTTAAAATACAGTAAACTTCAAATCATTGTCTCTACTGATAACTAATCTCTGCGGTAAGGGCGGATTACCGCAGGCTATTGCAGCAACATTGCATTAAACAGTGTTGAAGATCGTTTATCATACAGGAAGTATTGATCTGTGATTGTTTGTGTAGTGGGAAGATCACACCTTCTCACACCTCACAAAACGGAGGAAATCCGTTACTTCAGATGATTGATAAATAAATTGAGGCTATATGAGAGGTTTCGACCAGTGACCTTAAATGTTAAAAAGAACGAAATATGTATGTCGGAAATGGCGGTATTGTGGCAACACCGGAACGCCAGCGCCATCTAGTGGCGTTCGATGAAGTTAGGGTTGTACCAGTTTAATGGCCGACACCTCAGTCTATCGTTGACGGTCGGCCGAAGCAGACAACTCTAAAATCATCCCGCGTTCTTAGTGCTACGATTACTTGCCTACTTAATTAGTTTGATTAATTCAGTGATTGTATCAAGTTTAATTCGGCAATATACTGTGTGTTAAAATCAATTCTGCAATTTATTCTCGTGCTAACATTCCCTATCAGAGCCCACAGTAGGTTATCCTGATACCATGAGCGAAAAAGAACCCCCCCCCCCCTCCGTCATGTATAATACATATCTATATTTTTAAAGATATGGATCATATCTATGTCTTTAAATGTATACGTAATAAAATTTAGGGAATAAACCGTATTTAGATTTACTTACATATCCTATTTAAAATGAAGTCCACAGGTCCATAAATGTGCAATATTTATAATATAAGATACTATAATATAGGAATGATAGAAATATTAAAATATATAATTGAAATGGAGAATACGAGTAAACAAAAAAAAATCAATGCTACTTTTCCATTCCATCGATCTGATTTTTAAACTGTCTTAAATCGCTTTCTTAAAACTCAATTAACTTTTAACTCAATTATATTCAGCCATTAGTTTTTCATTTCATCTGCCACTCAATCACTATTCCTAAATCGTATTCCTTAGACCAGCTCTAAAACCCAGCCATAAACACCAGCAACGTTTACTTAACACCATAATAGTACCGCCCGGAGCCACCACGATTCGCGGAGCCTTGACATAAACAACACATGTTTACATTGAGCAACTGTACCGCCCACTACATGTTAGAAATCTGAAGATTAGACCTTTATCTTACGATCTAATCTGCGATTTCAACTGGAAGTTATAATTAAGCTGGATAGTTTAGTACATATTGGATGTCATGCAGCAACACGCGATACTTATTACTGTTATGAGTATTTAATAGTTTGAACTGTTTGCAAAGAAGTTCTGATTCTATTTATTCATTTATATTTTTTTGAAGTTATACTTCTTTAAGCGAGTTATGAAAAAAATATGAGAGTGAAAATTTAAGATTTGTCACACAAAAGTAACAGCACACAGTATGAAGACGAAGATGAAAATGCTATGCAATAGGTTTACCCCGGCAGTTCCCGAGTGCCGCATGTTTTTTTTTTTTAAATAAACTTCTTTAGGCGCGTTATGAAAAAATGATGAGAAAAAGGCGAAAGGTAAATTTTTTAAAAATATTTGTATCCTGTAACGCGAAATTATAACTTCTACGGTGTGTACATAAGTACACACACACTTTTTGTTTCTTAATTCAATGCATTGATTTGTATAGGAAAAAATTCTATACAAGTAAATGCATTGTATTAAAAAATAAGGTGAAGGGAAATTTCCTTTCAGCGCCTTGCGGGATGACCACCATGCTTTCGAATCAGAAATCATCGCGAGAAGCTCAGTAGGACATAAACAGGTAAACCGTCGCTTCAAAAATCAACACAGAGCTGATATATATGCAAGATGAAAAAAAACTTTTTGATTAAGAATACCGGCACATTCTCGTGATGGGTTTCGAAGTCTCGCATATTACAGCTGTACTTCCAAATTGTTAATTACCCTTCTATTGCATTGGAAAACTACCCTATACAAGTATTAATCGGAGTTTCCTTCTGATAATTGCTCCTCAATTTTGTCTTTTCCTCGTCTCCTACTACATTCACGGAATAAGCGAGGGTAGTCAAGACAACAGAGGGTCTTTTCCAGAACTTTATTACTATACTAAGTGTGAAATAGATATATGTTTTATGTTCGTTATTCACATACATATATCTATTTCTCATCTAAGTGTTTAATATCTACACTATGTAATATTCTAACTAATACGCAGTTGTTTACCGCACTCAGTGTCAATAATGTCGATGATTTATCTGCTTCGGGAAATTTCTTAGAGATAGCAGCCTCACGCCAGTCACAACGTGACACTACGACTTCAGTGTGATAATGATACCGCTAATTAATTGGTACTAAGATAGCTTCGTAACGGTTTACGAGATTAAAGGCTCTATTACGAAGATAAGAAAGGTAGTTGGTTTTGATTTAAAACTAAATAAGTGCATTTCACATGTCACACTGTTTTGCTAACACGCGATGTGTTCTTGTCGTGTTTTTGTCACATTTTAATTTTTCTTGGCATGCGATTTTTAACTTTAAAATTTCATTTGTGTATGAAAGATTCGATAGTATTAAAGAAATTTTAATGACATTTATTGTAAATATTAAGTAAAAGAAAAAACTTAAAAGTAATGACATCACAATCATTAAATCAATATTTTACAAGATAAATTATTATCATTTCGGTGGTATGCTTTTTGTTCGCATGTAGGCTGATTCCATCAGGCATGTTTCAGGTGAAACAATCCTAGGCGGCCATAGTATATGGTAAGAAATAGCAAACTTAGAAAATCGGAGGTGGTAAATCCAGTGTAGTTCGACCGGGGAAATACCAACGCCACACCTATTTCTAGCATAAAGCATTTCTTGCGTTTCGATGTAAGGGTGTGGTTGCCAGCACACTTTCACATGAGGCGACCATAGTCATCGTCCTCGGGAGTAGCAACGCATCTGTGATTGACTTCAGATGGAACCCATGTTCTGTATGAAGTTGATTACTGATGTCCATGGGCGGCAGTGACCACTTACCATCAGGTGGACTGCATGCCCGTTTGCTACTTCTGTCAGATAAAAAAAAAACCCGATTCGCGGCCCCTAACTAATACCTTGAATTCATCGTGATAGGTCTGCTAAACAATTTACGCGGTTTTAACTTAACTGAGAATATAAGTTTAATTTTAATTAGACTTGATATTTTTACTTGTTAGTTAAAGTTAAATTCTCTTCTAATTTTGCTTTTAATTATTACGACTATTTCATTCAAATGAAGTCAAGCAAAGCTTTGAATTAAAATGTTATTAAATAAGAATTCATTGCAAACTGGTTCATATTAATTTATACGGAACACGACAAAAAGAGAAGGAATAAGATAAAGTATGCGACATTTAGCGCCCGTATAAATATTGTTAGGTACATATTGTCACAAGTATGCGGAAGTATTTCAGTATCAATTATCTGCTGCGTTGAATGTTAATCGCTTCAAGTGTTTTCAACGTCTCTAGAGGTTGGAACAATAAGTGAAAACTGTTGAGGGTCGATTGCAATCTTAATTGCGTAACTCGAATGCTGATTGTTTTAAACAGGAACTTTGTAATTAGAATAGCAATGACATTCGTCTAGATTTTCTTTTGAGCTGATCAATGTAGTTTTTTTTCTGACTGAAGTAGCAAACGAGCATGCGGTCCACCTGATAGTAAGTAGTCACTGCCGCTCATGGACATGTGTGATCAACTTCATACAGAACATAGGTTCCATCTGAAGTCGATCACAGATGCGTTGCCACTCCCGAGGACTATGATGGTCGCCTCATGTGAAAGTGTGCCGGCAACCACATCCTAATATTTAAACGCAAGATATGCTTCACGCTAGACATAGGTGTGGCGGTGGTACTTCCCCGGGCGAACTACACTGGTTCTACCACCTTGAAGTATTTGCTCTGCAGATCTAGTTTCTATGGAGATTTATTTTCATTGTAAAAGGAACTTATTGGAAGTCGAATCGATATTGAAACTATCATTAAATATTTAACATGCAATGTTTATAAATGGTAAGTTGGTAGAGGTAGAGTAGGTAGAGCAGTGATAGCCTAATGGTTGAAACTTGCCCTCTCGATCGGGAGGTCCGAGGTTCAAACCCAGGCACGCACCACTGATTTATGTGCGTATTAGAAATTAATTATCACTGCTTTTCGGTGAAGGAAAACATCGTGAGGAAACCTACACACCCGAGAGTTCTTAAAAAAAAAAAAAAAAAGTTCTCGGAGGTGTGTGCAGTCCACCAATCCGCACTTGGCCAGCGCGGTGGACTATGGCCTAACCTCTCTCATTCTGAGAGGAGACCCGTGCCCAGCAGTGGGCCAATAATGGGTTGATGAGAGAGAAGTTGGTCGGGTATGGTTCGTCAGAGTATGCATGTACCAACGCCACACCTAACTCTAGCATGTGGCAGTTTCGGTATAAGAGTGTGGCTCTTTAATTTCATATTCAGTGACCATCCGTAATCTCTGAAGTGTACGTTGAACTTGAGTTGTTGCTGTAATTGCACATCCCCTAACTTTTCAGATAATTCCTGTTCCGTATGAAGTACATGAATCCTATAAAAAGGTACCTCTATATATTAATACGTGGAGCAAAAACCTGTGATCCGTACTTAAGATACCTGTCGCAGACGGAGAAGTATGAAATTACGCACCGTTATAGTTGATGTAGAGAATAGCATCCTACAGAATAGTAGGATTAAGCAATGCTAATATATTTTTCAAAGAATGCATAAAACGTACATAAAATCAACTAAAACATTACACACACTACCTAAAAAAATGGAAGTATCTAAGCACCTAAGTATGTCGTTTCCTTTAACACATCCCAGGTATTTTGAGACGTGATAATTCATTAACCAACAGCACATCACGCTAATTAAACGCCAACTAAAGCACACATACTACAAAATATGTCTCCATTCACTGTCCATCTAAGGATGCGTCAAAACACTTGTGTAACGACTGAGGTACAAGTAACTGTGACAAATTGAGCTAATTAAAAGCACAAAGAAGTGGCTGACAAATTGTATCATACGTGACGTGGCGCAATCGTAGGGGATTTATATAACTGGTGTCAAAGAACTAAGCTAAATTATTATGATGTACCTGCAAGTCGATAGAATAACGCTTTTTACACTCATAGCCCCAAACTAGGATTTTCGGTTCGAGCTCCCACTCTAGCCGCCTGCAACCCCGGAAGCCCCTTTTAATCGCCTCTTACGACAGGCAGAGGATGCCGTAGCCCTATTCTGATCCCGGAACTACAGGGACGATGGTGACATCTCTACCGCTCGGGTCGTCGTAAATGCTTGTTACTATAACATGCAAAAACTGAAAGAACTGACAGACTGTATCATGCAGAAACGAATTGAATAAAATTTGACTCACCGATAGTTAAATATTAATATTATTATTATACGATATATTTACCGTCACAGAATTGACCAATACAGACGACGCTGTAAGAAAACCATTACACAAATATAAACTATAATCTTAATTCAGATCGTATGTAGGTCACAAAATCCACTTCGTAAACTCAAACCATTAATACAACACACGTCTATACAAATTCACCGCACGTTCTGCCATTCTGAACAATACTACGTTAATGAGTCTCTCCAAATATGTCCCGGGTTCGTGACCGCGTCTGATATGTATTTAATTGAAGTAATTATCTCACGATTGATTTGTAATTGATTGATACTGGCATCATTACAATGGAGTTTTGAAATCTATTCTCTATTTTATGGTAATTTGACGTGTGTGAACAATTAGTGTGGTTGCACGATATCTATCGGTGGATAATTGAGAATACTAATATTATTTTTACTTCGCAGTTAATTTTGTTTACTAATTGGTATTACACTCACCTAAGATGTGGTTAGTAAAAAATGTATAGTAATAACTGATATTTAATGGTTATTGGCATCCTAGCATCATCCATATATCAGCCTTTTAGGAACACTGGTAGACATGGCACCCCTCACCAATTGGGGTTTGCCAATAGTCACCGTGCCTGGAGAAACTGCAATGGGTGTTGATGTTACAAAGGAAAACACTGTTGCTCATGTCTTGCATGTAATCTCTTAGGGTGCGTTCCATTAGACGTTCACAAAGCGCACGCTCACGACCGTAGTTTTTCCCGTTCCATTAGCTTGTTAGCTTTACTGACGTATTGTCTACTGGAACGATTACTTCGACCGATTATTAGGTGGGTCGTCGTGAGTGTCGCGTGGGCGTAAGTCATACTCATGGCGTCATGAGTGACGTTTTCGCCGCGACCACAACGACCGCGGTCGTCTTGTGGAACGACGTTTTGGGCGTTTGGGGCTTTGTAAGCATCATCTGGAACGTGCCCTTAGTCTCCTCCTAAGACATCCACTAGAGAAAATATCTTCCTATAATGCTATGCCAGTATGAAAACTTGTCCATAATAAATATTGTAAATGATTATCTCTTTAATGTCAGCACAACTAGGCCTAGTCAATTCCCAGTAAAAGAAACATTACCATGTTTGCCCTTAATGCGATTTCACGTGAACATGAAGCAATGACATAAAATCTAGGCTTCTAGAGCACTAATTAGTATTCATTTATTCAATTTGTGTATGTTGAAAATAATGCAAAAATATGATAGTTACAATAATGACAAACAACTAGTTAAATAGTCTGGTAATAAAACAAAAACGATCTTCAAATATGTTTCTTTTAAAACATGGATTAGGCAAACGAGCAAGCAATCTACGAGATGTTAAGTGGCCTCTGCCACCCATAGATATCCGCTAGGCATGTGGCAGAAACAGTTGCTGCGATGACTCCTTCCTAATCGAATCACAAGATGCATCAAAGACAAATATACTTTCTCCGGATATATTCCTGAGGTGCTATTACATGGGACTCGAAAAGTAAAAAATAAGCGCGAAAAGAGCTCTCCTTTAAAATCGACAATGTATTGGTGTCATGTCTAGTGTTGCAAATGTCCATGGGTAGTGCTGACTACTTTCCATCAGGTAGGTCGTTCGCCTTATCGTTTGTTGTAAGTAATAGGGCGGCTAAAGTGGGTTAACCGCCTAGCCAACAACCCCTGGAAGGACGGCGGCATGTGTGGCTGCATGTTGTCGTACACCGGAAGGCGTAGTGGACAGTGACGCTCCCAAGAGATGAGCCCGTAAGAAGCGCTGCGCTAGGGGGCACTGGTGCGTTCCGTTGGAGATCCCAGGGTCCCCTGCTAGCGCAGAGGAAGGCCAACGAGGAAGTTTTAGTGGGTAAAAATCCCACATAACCCGGAGTCTCTCCCAAGGCTTCTGTGTGCCTTTTGAAGGTTTCCTCCCCGTCACAAAAAAAGGTGTAAGTAATTAAATATAAAAACTGTTTAGATTCAAATTAAAAAAAAATCCCGCCAAAACAGTCTGTATAAACCAAGAGCTGACCCAGTGGAAGCCATACGCGATACATTTACTATTTAGAGCGCACCGTGGAATGCGCCATTTGCATTGCTTAGCGTGCCTTTGACGTGGAGGTATGTTAAGTCAATAAGAGGTGTGCGGAGGACTCCGAAGTCTCCGAAAAGATGAAAAGGAAACTTGAGGAAGGAAATCCCCCGGGTACTTGTGGTGAAACGGAGAGTTCGTCGTATCAGTCAAATGCATGAAGATTTACGTAGATTTATGTTGTCCTAGATGAAATGGAAACGAATATTTTTAATAAGATTTATAACACCAAAGAGCATACCATCCAACTGATAGTTAGTGGTCAGTGAAACCCATGGATAACTGGAAGCAACTTCATATTAATATCAACTTCTTTTGAAGGTGGTAGTACCATCGTAGTTGGACCGGGGGTTACCACCGCTACACCTATATCTAGCGTAAAGAAATTCGTGCGTTTCGTTGGAAGGGTGTGGTTACCGGCACACTTTAATATGAGGGAACCATCTTACTTCTCGGGAGTAGCAACGCATCTGTGATTGGCTTCAGATAGAACCTATGTTCTATATGGGGTTGCTTACAGATGTTCATAGGCAGCAGTGGCCACTTACCATCAGCTGCATGCTCGTTTGTTGCTACAATCAGATGAAAAAAATTGTACAAAGGTCCTATAAGTAGCGATTCCTAGCGTGGTAACTCCCCAGGACTAAGTTGGTCGCTGCATATAAAAGTGAGCCGGTAACTACACCCTTTTACCGTCTTGCTAGACGAAGATGAATACCACTCAAGTATTACGAAAAGAAGTTACTAACAAGCATTCTAACCTTACAAATAATTACATATTATTACCATAATTGACGTAAATCCGATTTCACCTACGAAGATGCGATTTCGCAACGCGCAGTAATATTATAAATTAAACAAATATTAAACTTAGAAATTTCCACACTGACTCAGTTAACAAAAAATCGGTTGCGAATCTGCCATTATATTCATAACAATCTGGATTTATATACAACTAACGGTTTAGATGAAACTGGTAGAAATAACTTGTACCATTACAATAGTACTCGTTCATTTCGTCACATAAAAAGTCCGCGATCTGTCAGTAGTAACGAACGGGTCGTTCTACTTACATTGTTAGGCGCGTGCCGCTATGCGTGTTATGCATGTCTTCAATAACAAACGGCTTAGTATAGCGCATAGTAAAACCTGGAGATTAAGGCTTTATAGGAATAAGGCATAAGGGTGGGTTGGGGGGTTCGGAAGCCCTTAACTTAGAAAATTGGTAAAAAAAAACTACTTTGTTGACAAATTCGGAGTTTATTTCTGCCCCTGGCCTGGCCTTGATTTCGCCGACCGCCTCTGTAGGCTCCTTGTTTAACAAATCTATGCTACGGCCATGCTTTGTTCAGGGTTAAAATCCGGTGCACCCACCAGATATGATAGGTTATCCACATAACAATAAGAAATAACTGCCTTAAACTTCAGAAATAATCGTGAGAAAACCAACAATATCAAATTTCTAAAAAGTTTATCAAGCAGAGAGAGCAGGGCTTACGGCTTAGCCATTTTATCACTTGAGTACATATTAAAACTATAAAGTGCATACTAAAGATTTGCATTATTTACATACACTTATTGCTAGTAAATGTCTCAGGACACATAAAACTACATATCAGTATGTCGGTTTATTGCAGTTGTAAACACCTAATGCAATGTTGTAGAAATAGAACCTTTAGTCAGTTAACATTTTAATTTACCGCCTGAGATAGCAAGTCCAGGTCCTTTTAAAGTATAGGCACCTTTACAAATATTACTTAAGCGAAATAATTAATTTAATGAGCGTAATAAATGACACGCTTGGCGCAGAAACTTACGGCGTCCTGGATTCAATAAATGATTAAGGAAATTGAGAATTAATGATTATTTTATGCTATGGGTCTGGGTGTATTTTTAGTCGTTTTTGTATGTTCATAACACCCATGATTACAATTACAATTTCCTGTGGATCCTCCACAGGAAATTGTAATTGAAGGTTTAATGATATAATAGGCATACGAATCTTTCAGCAGGCATTTCTGTTGAAATAATTTGACATTAAGAACTATATGTAATGAATACTTAGTATACGAGTCAATCATTACTTAGGTACCAATCTATTTTTTGTATAATTATTGAAAGGTAACTAAAATATGAAATAATTTTAGCATTTCCCAAGACTAAATTTAACGCGCAAAGGACTTTAAATACTAGTCAAAAATACATTATCCATGCATCAGCCTTTTGGCTAGTGCTAAAACTTTGGGGTGTTTCGCTAATAGTCACTGCGCCCTGCGTTTGTGTAGGTGACTGGTGCCCACAAATAGTGTTAAGTGTTTAAAACTAAATAAACACGACTATAAACGCAAGCAATCTCTTTAGTATGCTATATAATCTGAAAGAAATAATTATGTGCTTATCACTGGCAGCCGTGACCTCAACAGATAGCACTTTATTACTGTTTACATAAATTAATTTTGTGTTTACATAACAAGCCATATTTGGGTCAAGTACTAAAATGCCTGTGTTTAATGCCTGATTTAGTTCTGTGTCGTGACAAGTACTTTCTCTTTTGTAATAAGAGTGCGTGGTTCGTGGGTGCAGTTCGGTGTAGGTTCGATCTTGGGTATAATGTTACGTTTTTGTAGTGCAAAATACTCATTAAAGCGAAAACTAAAATTGGAACAACAGAATAAAAATAATGTCCTTTTAGTTCAATATCACTACATAGTATAAAACAAAGTCGGTTCCCGCTATCCCTCCCTATGTATGCTTAAATCTGCAAAACTACGCTACCGATTCTAATGCAGTTTTTTTTAATAGAGAGAGTGATTAAGGGGAAGGTTTTAATGTCTAATACGCGCATAATATAGTGGAGGAACACTGATTAGTATTATGTATATAATAGGGATTATTCTTAATCGGGAGAAGCAACGTATCTAGGTTTGACTTCAGGTAAGACACTTGTTCTGTATGGAACTCATCAGGGTTTAACTTCCGATAAAACACTTGTATTATGATAAGTTACTTATACATCCACGAATGGTAGTGACCACTTACCATCAGATTGACGGTACGTTTAAAATTTATAAAAAAAAATAACATTTTATTGAGCATGTTTGGAAGTATTTTCGGATTTTTTTATATTATGCTTACGAAATACGTTAAATACTACTTAATGAAGATTCACCTACATACCAGTATTATTTAACTGCCATCAGCTGCGTCAAATATACGATTGTAATATGATAATATGAGGAAAAGTAAAAACGAGGACGACACAGCGGGGGAGAAATTATTTAATTACTATTAATATGCAAAAACAATCGATTCAGTGTTCATTAACAGCTTATATAAGAATTACATAATTAATGCTTTGATTATGATTATAATAAAGTTAAGTAACAGATTTTATCGAAAAATTAAATACAGTTATGTATTTTTCTGGTTTGTTATTAAATTCATATTGGAGACATTTAGTAGGTCAATTTCTAAAACTAATCAGATTTTTACTTCGGGGTCAAAAGCGTCACGTCTCTTTACATTCGACGATAAAACAGTGGATTAAGCTTTTAAGATTAAGCAGAGATTTTCCATGTGTGTATTTGTTTTGGTAATTAAAAAGAAATTGCTCGTACGTTGACTTCCAAGCAGACTGAGGTTTCATATTTTATTTTCGTTATATATAAAGTACCGACTGAGTAATAGAGTACTTCATATTAATTACAATCTAGCCTTATATAAGGCTATGAGAAATTCTAATCTAACTTAAACTGCTAAATAATTGTTTATTGAAGGAGGCGTCCATTAACACTGCACTTCTTTGTTCTAACATAAAGGACAATAACAATGTGTCTATCACACATTGTTCTTGGGTTCTATAATTTAAATTAAGTCACTATTTCACTAATTCTCATATTATTATGTTTATGTTTAAATCTAGTAATAATAAGGGAGATGAGTCACGTAATGGAAAGTCACCACTTGTGGACAACTAACACGTTGAAGAGAACTCTTTTTACGATTTTCTTAGTTTTTCTAGCCCAGACCTGTGGCGACTCCGTGGCGGCAGATTTATTTTCAACAATGTACTTTGTACAACCCAATCATTAACCAACATCCATCACGTACAATTAGCGGGCAAGAAATGCCAAAACCGTCAACGTTTAGAGCAAACTGAACTGGGTCGATTAGTTTTTGCAGCGTTACAACAGCCACTAGTCACAATCGCGTCATTAAAATGCAATAAGCGGTACATTACGGTGATTTTCTTTTTTCAGTAGCCATCTCGGAAGGAAAGCGCGTTGCGTCACGCGGGCAAATGCGTTGTGGCCGGTTCCGCGCGTCACACTCACGGCGGTTCGAACGACGCGTTTTGTATACGATACGAAGATGTATACGCGTTTTGTACGGATGACAACGCATGATGAGTGGCGTCATCACTACATAGTATTTATAAAACAGAGTCGCATCCCGCTGTCTGTCCTTACGTAAGCTTAGATGTTTAAAACTTAGCTACGAATTTTTATGCACTTTTTTTAAAAGATAGAGTGATTTAAGAGGAAGGTTTTTTTGTATAATACATGCATAATATAGTGGAGGAACAGTGATAAGTTTGATTTTTGACTTTTATGCGTCCGAAGTTCGCTGAGTCAACTAGTTTTAAATAAAATATAGTGGACATCGCAAGATACTAGATTTTTTAAGCACCCTCATAGACTCAAAAACAAATGATTTCTGAAAAGTTGGCGAAAAATAAACTGAGGTTTCGATAAAGCTTGTTTTTAGATTATTTAATTTAAATTTACCTTTACCTTTTAGTATTACTTAGTTCTTAAATGGCATGGTAAAGTGTCATTTTATTATGCCATTAAAGAAAAATTAGACCCACTCTTATTTCACTCTTAATATAAGAACAAGCGTTTTATTGTTGCAGCGTTTTTACAAAACGCCTACAGTCTGTTACAAGGCACAATACTATGAATATCTAATGCGGATATTAGAGACGTGTCTTTTTGTTTTCAACAAGAATATGACACGAATACATTCGTTACGAATACGTCTATATCTATGATTAAATTTCATGTTAGCGATACTTTTACTACCTATAGTATTTTTAGCTCTGCTAAATTTCAGAATCGGTATTAGAACAATAAATTTTAATAATGAAAACCTGAAATACATTCGCCAAGTATGCCCGTACGCACCACGTTGTATGCGTATGTGTACTTTGTGCCGTTGTCTCGTATGTGTTCACATACGAGATCTCTACCTTTAAACCGAGGCCCTTGAATCGAAGCGTTGCAAACGTCAGCGATGACCCTTAAAAACAAATTTATTATATGTATGTGACAGATCTTATTGGTCACGGATTATCCTGTTCATTGTAACGATAGTTGCTGAAATTCGCTTAAAGCTAACGCTTACAGCACCAACCGAATGTTTGTGGTGATCGGGTAAGTCGCACATAAACTAAACTGTTTAGTTAATGTTTATCTTTAAATTAGATGCATATATTATAATAAAATAAAATAAAAAATATTAAACTAAAAAAAACTTAACGTTGAAAGAGTTATATTACCCACGAGATAAATAAAAAAAGTTGTGCTAAATAGCGCATATATTTAACGAGTAACAATTATAAAACATAAACAATTCAATGAACAGTATAATCGTATCGATAAATATTCGGTGACTAAAAGTTAATAGCTAAAGCAACCCAATGACATTTGCTTTCTAGTCGGTTCTGAGTATTGTATTTATCTAAAGACATTTTAATCAGTATAAATCCTTTGACTTAAACGGTACTCTATATAAACATTTAAAATATATAGACACGGTATACTTTCTAATGAATGTCGCTATATTAGTCCACTGAATCGGCACCATTTTTTCCTCTTAATTAAATAGTCATTATGTGCAACACTTCATATCACATATATATGAATTTACCTTATATTTCCATTTAATAGTAAGTATTTAAACCTAACAAAAAACTTTTTTTATTAAAGGTGGTAAGAGTGGTTTGCTGCCGTCCATGGACTCTACAATTAAATCTAGATGGGATTACATTTCTTACCTCAATCACTAATATCAAGAAGTAAACTAACACGTCTCATATACGAGTAATTCTTTGCCTTGCCACCATTTTCAAACCCGAACAAAGCAGCCCATAACAATGTTGTTCTATCTAAGGTAGAAATAGGTGTGTCGATGGTGTGTTTTCGGAGTCAACCCACAAATAATAGGCGTTGTAAATTCTGTTTGTGAAAAATTGTCTGTCAACTTACTAACTTTTCAACGCCTTCTATTTTTTGTCAATTACAAGATATACGACAGATTCTGATATTAGCGATCAGGAAGTACAATGTGATTGTCGCACTTGACCTCGATCGAACTAGTTTTTAGTTGAAAAGAAAGTGACGTTTATTGCTCTGACAATAGGGTGCAATTAGCCGTAGTATATATAGGTCGTGTCACCAATGCATATAAAGTTTGATTGAAAGGAAGGCCACGGGCGACGGCCCGAGTGTTAGTGAGAGCGAGAATCCGCTAGATTCAAAACCGATTATTGACTTCTACAATGTTATTTTAATCCTATTCTTGGGTCAGTCTAAGTTACATATCATACAAAGTTGATGAAGAGAACAATAAAAGGCGATTATACTTTCTAAAAAAAGAAAAGCTATTTTTATTTTTGCCAAGGAATATTATAAGGATTTTTAAAATCGTAGTTTGGAGGTGAATTGTGTAACACATGCACTAAGCTATCTTTGAGCCATTGAGCCACCACCCGAAGAGAGACTGAGATTAATGTCCACACCTTTTAGCCACTTATAAAATACATAATTAAACATATCTGCGGTGATTACAGATGTCCATAAGGGGCTGTGGCCACTTAAAATCAGGTGGACTACTTGCTCGTTTGCTACTACAATATTATAAACCTGGATTCGCCAATCGGTCATTCGAAACCAAAACCTAACCCATTCAAAAGCGAGAACAATCCAATAAAACCAACAAAGGAAAGTCAGGCGGTGGTCAAGGTCTCCTGATTTCTATCGAACAATGCCAGTTACATTTCCGTTGCCGGTCCGTTGATCGTATCTGTTCAGTGGGTGACTTGAACTACGGTTACAAGGTGAAAAGCACAACGAAGACCGAATTAAAGTCATTTAGAATTAAAAATAGTAATACCTATCTTTGTATATATATATGTTTGGAGGTTGTGCAATCTGTGCAAGGTAATAAAACCAGTGTAGTTCGACCGGGGAAGTACCTACCACCGCCACACCTATTTGTAGCGTGCAGCATGTCTTGTGTATCGATAGAAGGGTGTGGTTGCCGGCACTCTTTCACATGAGGCGACCTCAGACTGCAAGTAACAAACGAGCATGCAGTCCACTTGATGGTAAGTGGTCACTGCCACCCTGCGACATCTATAAACAATTTGATATCTGAATAATTGGGTTCTATCTGAAGTCAATCACAGATGCGTTACTACTCCCGAGGACTGAGATGGTCGCCTCATATAGAAGTGTGCCGTGTTTTACGCTAGAAATAGGTGTGGCAGTGGTACTTGCCTGGTTGAACAACACTGGTTCTACCATCTTCAACAACACTGGCTCTACCACCTTCAAAGAACATGACGATAAATATAAAAATATAGGTATAGTTTCTGTTCCAATGACAAATTATTGATAACTAACATTTTATTACTAAGATTTTCCTGCTTTATAATTAGTTTCAGAGCGAAGTCATTTATAGCAACCGTTACACTGACTACTTCTCATTAATTGTCGGTTTTTTGTGAACAATAAATTCTATGGTTACTGTTTATTGGTAAGTAGGTACTATTGTGTGATTCAAAGCGCCTTTTACTACAAAAATTCTTTTAAGCTTATTCTAAGACTATAAACAGACATAGGATCATAAGGTCTTTGGTTCTTTGTCTTTGGTTCACAACGTTTTGCTGTTGACTACACTTTTTGTCTGATATTTCAATGTTACGCATTTTATAGTACGTGACTATATATAGGTAAGAAAAAATGCGTCTATGAAACGCAGTGAAACATCCTTCGATAATGGGCGGTAGAAAAACTCTTTGTTAGTCAATTTTTTTTATCTGTCTGAAGTAGCAAATGAGCATGCAGCCCACCTGATGGTAAGTGGTCACTGCCGCCTATGAACATCTGTAATCAACTTCATACAGAACATGGGTTCCATCTGAAGTCAATCACAGATGCGTTGCTGCTCCCTGATAGTCGCCTCATGTGAAAGTGTGCCGGCAACCATACCCTTCTATCGAAACGCAAGAAATGCTTCACGCTAGAAATATTGGTACACAAGACATACAAAGTGCCGTGCCCAACTTAGTCCTGAGAGGATGCAATGTAAATGCGGTTGCCTTCATATAGAGCGATTTTTATAAGTTCAAGGTCGGCAGGAAAAATATATCCTTGGATCACGTGACCACATTGTAAAATGGTTATATACAAAGAACCGTCGTTTTCGATAGGGTTATTTTTACAACAAACGAAAGATTTTAACGATCTTCACTGCTTCACCTTTAAAGTTTTTGAGCAATTCAGAATTTTCCTATAAAGGAATAAAATATAGTAGAAGTAAATATACTTCAAAAACAAAGGTTGACACTATATGTATATAATGCGTTAGATCTAGGGTGTGGTTATACAAACGCAATTTTACGTCGCTACCCGGTAACAGTATAAACGCACCCGCTGCAACTGTGGCCACGTGCCACAATATTTTTAAACGCACTTACTCCAGTTAGCCAAACCAGTTAAACCAGCTCTGCCCATTGTTTTCTCCAACCGGCACATCGAGATATCGACTCTCTCTTCCTGATATTTTTATTGGCGTGATGGATTGAGGGATATTACTGATATCGAAAACCAGATATAACGGACATGGAACAAAATATTATGTTAAAGAGATTAATAGCGATATCGAAATATAAGTATGAAGTTATGATAATGTCACAATGAAATAAAATATTAAGACTTTATATATTAAGTCTGTTTAACTGACGACGAAGATATATAATTAAAACGCCATATGGCACTGAAAGTAAGTACGATTTTTGTAAAATATATCGGAGTATGTACAAATAAATTGTGCGTTCGAAACTGCAGATTTCGACAACATTATTCTCGAATCCTATGAATGTTTTCTCAATCGAGCGACTTATTTGGGCCATTGTTATATGTCTATCTAATATATAAAATTCTCGTTTCACAGTTTTTGTTGCCAAACTCCTCCGAAACGGCTTGACCGATTTTTACCAAATTTTATATGCTTATTCAGTAGGTCTGAGAATCGGCCAACATCTATTTTTCATACCCCTTAAGGATTGTCCACCCTTAACATTTTATTTTATTTTTTATATGGCAAAACAACGTTTGAAGTAGATGATGTATTGATTTCAAATAACTGGAAACATATAAATATACCAAAAATGCAGTTTTCTAGACTTTAATTTCAAGTTGATAGTAAAAAAGTCCAAAATGAAACTGCAACCGGCACTTAACTTAAATTATGAAGCAGTACAAGTGACCTTTCGATTTTCTTCCTCGTGCGTAAAAAATCTGAATATTATTTTAAATTTTAACATACGACAATATGTTCCGTGGATTAAGTTATTGGCCCTCGCAGTGAAAGGTGGTTGGGACAGCCTTGACGCTTTACAAATTTGTTAATTATTAACTTGAAGTAAAAATAGTAATTAAAAAACATTTCGCAATCCCTTTTTAAGTCGTGTATAATGTTGTCGTTTAAATAGATATATCAAAAGTTGTAGTGGGTTAACCCTTTCGACTGAAATAATTCAGGAGGTGTTCCGGTCTAAACGACCTTGTTCCTTGTATTTGGGTTTTGGAAGATGTTGTATTAAAATATGCTAATGTCGAATTTTGCTCTATTATTTTCTTGTACAATGAGTTTAAGCATCGATATAAAATTATTATTGTTTCGACCTTTAGAATAATTTCTTTACACGTTCTCTTCACTTTGTTCATGGATCACTGGCATTGTTTTTAAAAGTATGTAATGTATGTACCTATAAATTCCAAAAAGATTTCCGTAATACTAATACTACTAGATATAAATGTATTTAAACTAAATTAAAGAGCATGTCTAGCTGTATAGGTCGATTTCTAACAGTAGCACCAATTTTAAATAAATTTTGAGCAAAGAAATGGAGCTTATGTAAAAATTCCAAAAATAATTTACGTACTACTAATATAGGTATTAATGAATTTTAACTAAATTAATGTGCATGTCTAGCTGTATAGAGCCGATTCTAAAACAATAGCACCAATTTTAAATAAAGTTTGAGTTAAGAAAAGGAGCTTACAACCCAAGTGACTGAAGGCCCAGCTATCACTGTGTGTCTAGCAACTCAAATTTTATATAAAGTTGATAATGGTTAAAACATTATTTTTAAAGTCTTCATAAAGAGTGTAAATGAGAGATAAACGCTTGTCTCATTATAAATACGAAATTCCGTCTTAAACTAAATAAACCAGCCAATTCGTTCGGAAGCTTGACAAATAAACCAGTCCAATGTACGAACTATGTAAATGTATCATGTAAGGCGAACCACATGCGGCAAGAGCGGTACATCACGAGAACCGATCGCCAATCCCATTCCGCAATCTCTGCGGAATGCGCGTGCTAGGGCTGCGACACAATGGGACTAAATGTATTACTATGTCTTAGTACTCCGGTGGCGGCGTTATTACGTGTAATAACCGGAAAGTTCCGGGTTCAAGTCTATATCCATCCATCCATTAACCTTTGAATGTCCAGCTGGACATAGGCCTCCACTAATCTGCGCCACTCCGGTCCTGAGCCATCTGAATCCAGCGTTTTACCAAGTCTATATCTAGTGATATTTTTTACAGATCATAACTTTTCTAACATACAATATTAATGTTAAGCAATGTTGGATTCTTGTTCAAAGTTAACACAACGATCTTACTTAGTCGTACGAGGTAGCAACTTATTTATAACCGACTTAGGTTATATAATGTTAATATGTCTACTATGTGAAGAATTATTGGTAGCGCAGATTAATAAATACATTTGGATTTAGTTTTGAAATATATATTTAATGAATATTATATGCCACTCGTTGAAAAAATACCTTTTTACTATATCCTTGCATTGGGGACAACACGTTTTATTTTCAACCCCGTGTTATTTCTAAGCTTTAGAAATAGCTTATCACTTGTTTTCAGAGTATGTACATGAAAACATTTCTAACATGGCAATAATATGAACTAACTAAAGACAGAGTAATGGGTTGATGGTCAAATACGGCTATTTTTAAAGGTGTTAAATTATTCAAGGTGGTAGAACCAATGTAGTTCGACCGGGAAAGTACCACCGCCACACCTATTTCTAGCGTGAAGAATTTCTTGCGTTTCGATAGAAGGGTGTTGTTTGCCGGCATATGAAGAGACCATCATAGCCCTCGGGGCGGTAACGCATCTGTGATTAATTTCAGATGGAACCCATGTTCTGTATGTAGTTGATTACAGATGTCCATGGGCGGCAGTGACCACTTACCATCAGGTGGACTGCATGCTCGTTTGCTACTTCAGTCAGATAAAAATAAAAAGTACCCCAGTGTACCGCCAACCTTAGTATATTTCTGCACCTGCGTGTCTGACATTTGCCTCGTCCGCCAGCGACCTTCGCCGGCCGATTCCTACTCCTCAAATGCTAAGGGTCGCTGTCGAACCGACTTTATTTACATTCCACTGCCTTTGTGTACCTTCCGTGAGTGTAAGCAACAAGTTTTGGTAATTAACAATAGCGTATGTTCATGTACGCCATTGCTGAATTTTACACGTGTAATCAATATTATTAGTTAAAAATGTAATCGTTTTTTTAGTATTCAATATTTATCCATTTTTGTGAATAAATCCTTACAATATTTCAATTCAAATGTTTTTGTAACATTTGTTATTTGATTGAACTTACGTATAACATGAATCTTTGGATACAAAAAATATTTTCTGCTGACTTAATATTTTCAATAATGACTCTTAAGCAAAAAGAGGCTGAGCATGTCGATGAGCAAAAATGTATATCACTGTTAAGACATAACATCATACACGTCTTCATCATCTGTGATTCAACCCTAATAAATCAAAAAAGGTGACCCTACATCGGTTCTTAAAAGTTGATTACTTCATGCATAGAAATTCAAGAAAATTTACTCTACAACGTTCATCAAAACTTATTAAACCCTTTTCATCGACTTGTCCTTATAATTGCAAAAAAACTAAGTAATCTACGATCTGAACTTTAAAGCACGGATCTCCCCAAGCAATGTCAGATACTTTCAATTAATATGACATCATAAAAAGCCGAAATATGGTATGCACATAATTGCTACCACACCGTGGCATAAAAACGAGTAGCAAAAAGCTGATAACATAAATCTATTCAAAACGAACCGGTAGTGACCTTTAATATACGATACAATTTATTAGCGCTAATTTAATTTCCTGCATCAAGCGATTAACGATTAAGAAATCAGCCTATGACTTGTTCTAGAATTTATGAAGTTGCAAATACTTCAGCAGTTCCTTAATCACATTAGACGTTAATGCGTAATTATATTAATTTAATACGAACACAATTTATAGCGGCAAATAACTTTCACGGTTTAACTGAACGCTTAATATTTGTATCAATGTAGCATCTACATAAATAAAGTGGATTCAAGTTATTTCGAAAGCCCCAATTTCTTAGCAACGTGATATGAAAATGATTAAACACGCTTTCTACACTCATAGCCCCACACTAGGATTTTCTCCTGCGTCGTGGGTACCATGGATACACACAAGACGAATACACAACCAGACTCAGAACGTGAATTTAAACTCATCATTCAGATACCTGTCTGGCCGGGAATCGAACCCGGGACCCATTGCGCGTCAAACCGGTATGGTAACCTCTGCGCCACGCGGGTCGTCAGATGTAATGTATAGATATTTCTTAACTTTTTGTTTGTATGAGCTAATTTTGTATCTGCTTGGTTCGGATGGGTCTTCCACTCGGAAAGAGGACTTCGATAGATTTGGTGTAGTTATCTGCGAATGTTTTTGTGCCCGTGACTCAAATTTCAGTGTTATTAATTTCAGTGTTAAGTACGTAAGTATAAAAAAAATATGTACATGATCGATTTAACTAAATAGACACGATAATTCATGTGTATTATTGTATCTGTCTCTGCTACAGTATCTAGGCTTAGTGGTACTCGTATCACTAAGTCGCCAAAAACTTAAATCAATGGTAGCAGATCTAGTTTCCTATAAGATATATTCTTATGGAGATATATTTGATGATCCGCGTGGCCGAGCGGTTACCATACCGGTCTGACGCGCAATGGGATCCGGGTACGATTCCCGACTAGACAGTGATGAGTTTAGATTCCTGTTCTGGGTCTGGGATTTTGTGTATTCGTCTTTGTGTGTGTCCATGGTACCCACGACACAGGAGAAAATCCTAGTGTGAGTGCAGAAAGCGTGTGATATCTGGACTAACAATCCTTACGACCTTATTACGTTACGTCAAAACCATCACCGTTTATGTAGCCTATATATCGAACAAGAGCGAAAACGTAAACGACAGTAGTTTCAAACAAACGTAATAAAGTCGTACTAAGTTAACAGTGCCTGTTTGTCAGAGCAGTTACATTACCTATTGCCAAAAATACAATTATATTTGGGACTCATTTCAATACTACCGTTTCATATTACCGTTGCACGTTCACTAGTTCGAGATCAGTTTATAATATTTCCTTTACACGACCGTTACGTAGCACGGTTCCGACTTTACGACTTTGGGCACTTTATGTTTCCTTTCGTTTTGCGAAATTTCGTCAAATTCTTTTGATAACGCGATGTACCTACGTAGTTGATATACGAGAGTGAGTGAGTATTTCTGCAGAACATAGGTGCAGCTTTCCAGCTCCTAGATTAAAGGAAGTCAATAGTACCGATATTATTATTTTCTGTTGTCCTAAATGTATTGTTACTTGCGCCTATAACATTAAGGTAATACTTGTTTTTGTGTCTTACTAGTTGACCCGGCGAACTTCGTTCCGTCTAAAGGCCATAAATCTTAAATAGACAGTGTTTGTCTACTATATTATATATAAAAAAACCTTTCCTTTGAATCCCCGTCCCTATCTATTTAAATTCTGTAGCGTAGTTTTAAAGATCTAAGAATACAGATAGGGACAGACAGCGAGAAGCGACTTTTTTATACTATGTAGTGATTATACTGACTGCAACTTTTATGAGGATTGAAATACCTAACAAGCACTAGTAAATCTGAGGGACATTGCCACCGATGGCTATTTGTATCAATTTTATAAGAAGAGAGTTTATCTGAAATCAATTAAAGAAGCGTTACTTCTCCTAAGGTCATTGCTAAATTGCTAAGGTCCCCACAAGTGAGTTGGCAACCCCGGCAACTCTCTTGCAGCAATTTTACTCATGAAGTCTAATTTGAACCTTGGATGTAACAAGAAGGTCTGCATATCAACCTTATGAGATAACATTGGTTCTGTTGTTACTATTTAAATAGTAACAGCATAGTCTCGTCAAATTTGAGGACATCCTCGGGTCCGAAAGGAGATACGATTCCGCATTTGTATGTATTCGTGCCGCCGGATATCCGCCTCGGGGTTTACTGAACTATGGTAATTATGGTAACTGGCTGGCGTCGTGAACAAGAAAAACCGGATATTTCGAGGTGTTATGTTGTGATATGATTTGTCAATAACGTCGGTTAACAAATAAATGGTATTGGTCGCCTGTGGTTTAACTCCGGAGGTTCTACTGGCTCACATTTGGTACCTTATTACTTAAGTACTAATCATAAAATTTACATATAATCTATGATTATAACCGCCTTGATCGTCCACTGGTTTTAAGCTCCGTATCGACCTTTTGGTTTTAGGTTCACTATATTCTAAGGATTTTTTTCTTACCTGTATTTAGGTATAAGTACACCAATTCGCACTTGGCCAGCGCGGTGGACCATGGCCTGTAACTCTCTCATTCTGAGAGAAGACCGTGCCCAGCAGAGGGACAATAATGGGTTGACGAAAAGTATAAGTTAAAATTGTTGTTACCTTTACTATAACATTTGTTTCAGGGATTTCGTTTTTTTAATTATATTAAAGTTGAAACTGCTTTGCCAAAAATAAATGCCTCGCCAGGCCCGAGGATCATGCATGAGGAGTAGCCGTGCTCCTACACATAACTCATAGCCTTTATGTATGCAGGATTAGGTAAACTCCCATGGCGTGATTCAGAATACAAGTACCTCTTGTACATCTCTTATTATTATTACTACGTTTTCGCCCGCTTTGACCCTATTGAACTGGATTCGTATGCCATGTGTTAATCCCGGCCATAAATTATACATATGCCAAATATTAGCGAAATGCGATCTGTCAGGTAGTTTTTGTGTGAAAGAGTAACAAACACACATACAAGGTGGTAGAACCAACGTAGTACGACCGGGGAAGTACCACCGCCACACCTATTTCTAGCGTGAAGCATTTCTTGCGTTTTGGTGGAAGGGTGTGGTTGCCGGCACACTTTCTCATGATTTCTCATGAGGCGGCGGCATCATAGTTCTCGGGACTAGCAACACATCTGTAATTGACTTCAGATGGATCCCATTTTCTGTATGAAGTTAATTACCGATGTCACAGGGCGGCAGTGACCACTTATCATCAGTTGGACTGCATGATCGTTTGCTACTTCAGTCACATAATAAAAAAAAAAAATCTCACAAACTTTATCTATAATATTTACACGATATATATTATAATCACAAGTCTTATGTATAATATCAATTCGATATATGTATGTTACGAGTTAAATATCGAATACTTGTCAGGACACTCGACATGCCTCATATGATATCCGTTGCCCTTGGCATGCGACAATTTCGTAGCGAAAGGCAGAAAAAACAAACACCTATGCCACCTTCAACACCACACCTGTATTGCTTATCAGATAAGGTTCAATATACATCATTTTGGTTGTGAATATACTTGTAAACTTGTCGACCTTATAGTACTAATATGAGTAAATCAATGTAAAGCGCCGTTTAAATTTCAATTTCATATCATATAAACTAGCTTTAAGTATTACATAAGTACATAAGTTTTTTTATTTGAATGTTGCCAACGTTTTGAATTTCCCGTTCCGGTGGGAATATCGGGTTTAAAAGTCTAAGTTGCGGAAATGAATATACGGAAACTAAATGAATGGATGAATAGGCATGCAATTATTACTACCCGACTTATTGCTACCCGACTGCTGGGAACAGGTGTTAGTTGAGGAGCTACCTCGGTTTACGCTAATTACATAGTCTATGCTAGTGCAAATTGAGTTTTGAGTAGGTTCCACATCGAACAACCTTTTCAGTGCTTGCAGCCATCAATTTCTTAAGTTTTTCTTCGCCGTTACAATAAATTATAATTTAAACTAATAGTCATATACATATATTAGGCTTCTTCAAGATTCAAACCCGAACTAAACTCAAACTGGTATATGAGGCGAAACTTATTTACTTACTTATTTCTCTAGTTTATGCTGCATATGCTTCACTATATGCAGTTTACAATATAACATACTAAAGGTCGCAGAACGCGTGAGAATCTGGAAAGGATATGCAAATCGTGATTGATTGGTAACATCCTCGACACACGGCGTTTAAATGTAGAACGAACAGTTTACACGTTCGAAATTCAAAATGGAATCGAACGGCATAAAGGCCAAGGCAAATATGTCATACAGCCGATGTTTATTGATATAAAATAATAAAATATCAATTTTAATTAAATTGAATCTTCAATGTAATGAACAACCAATTAGATGTGATGATTTACGTTTTAAAATGTCTAGATATAATTGCTTTAATGATTATTAGATTTAATGTTCTTAAGATTGATGCTTCATGAAAAGCAATCGTATGCATAATATTTTGCAATTTACAAAACATGATTGATTATAAAATGAAATGAAATACTGAATATGCCAATACGGTTGATATTACTTTAGTAGTGTTTTCTATAAATCTATATAATGAACTAAGGGGGTAAAAGCGGTTCTTGCGTTTCGGTCGTAGGGAGTCGGTGCCATCTTAACCCTCGGAAGAAGAGACGCCTAGCACAAGCCTTCTATCTCAAGTCAGTCTTCAGATAAAAGCCTTGTGCTAGGGAGAAAATAAACTCGTATTTTACACCCTAAAACAAAGACTCGACTCAATTTTACAAGACTCTAAATTGAAAACTCGGATGTCGAGACTTAGGACTCGGTTTTGATAGATTTAAAGTTCAAATTTGAAGATACGAAGATTTGAAATTCGAATTTCAGATTTCAATTTCAAATATTGAAATCGTCCAAGTCCTATAGTCGTTTATGACAAAATGAAACTAATACCTATTTTGACATCAATAGTTGACTGGTTTTGAAGTGAAATATTAATAGGTAATCATACTAGTGTACAACTATACCATCCAATAGCAATAGCAATATTTAGCAATAGTTACCATCTACTACTTTATTGAGAAATTTACATTATTACAAGTACCTAAGTTTAATTTCGTTCGCGTACAAAAATGAGAAGAACTATTGAAGAGTAACAAAAGTGAAAGCATTACAGTAACAGTTTCCCTTTACGCATCACTAGCTGTTATAACGTTATAACGATATTTAAACGAATATAAAGCATAGTACGCACTAACCTGTTCGTTTCACAATGAAAAATCAAATCAAAAATAAAATATGTTGATTAGAATCGGCATTTATTTTGTATCCATCAGCCCTTTGATTTCCACTGCTCGACATAGGCTTCCCCTAAATGGCGCCACTCCAACCGGTCCCGTGCCCTCTGAATCCAACGGTTTCCCGCTGTCTTCTTCAGGCCATCGGTCCCCTGGTAGGGGGGCGACCTGTACTCCTTTTGCCTAAACGTAGTCGCCATTTTGTTGTTAGTAGTAACAAAAGTTTTTGACGCCTATCTATTCTAAGTTCTACAATAAATGTTAAAGATTGCCAGTATTTATGTTAATAATAATAACCACATAAGTAAAGTCTTTGTGAAAATAGAAATATGTATTCTTGACCATTATTCACATTATCTCTAAGTTAATCGAAGTCATAAACTAGGTATGTGTGCGTTAAAGTTCAGCGAATTTTGACCGTTAATTTTTGCGAATAGAGTAACAAAAACCAATACATCCCCACAAAACTTGTATAATTATAGCAGTAAAAATATTATAATAATTATTTTTTCCATATTTTATTCGTAATTGTGGTTTACATTTTGCAACCGAAGAAACGATTCCATAATGCACAACACTAAGTTTAAATCATGTTCTTTGGTAGCATAAATTTACGGATAGTGCATAAGCCGTCCATACTTATCTGCAGCCGTGGCTAATCGAAAATTGGCCTCATAGCAACTGCTACAAAAACTTTAGACTAACGCATACTGTTTTTTGCTATTTGTAAATAAATAACGCTTAGCGACTTACTCGACTTGTTTGGAGTGAAAAGTTTAGATTTGATATAATACGTTGAGTAATTGAATTTAAAGTTAATAAGATCTTTTCAGGGCGTATTGTTGGTGAAGTTGATATTGTTAGTATTGTAGTGTAAAGTGAACATTTGTACAATTGTATCGCATTAAGTTTAACAAAGTACTCAATTATCTTCAATAAATAGGTCTTGGTAACTGTAGTTCCGGAACCAAAATAGGGCTACGGTATCACCAGCCTGTCTTAAGAGGTCTAGTTGCCAGGTGTAAAATACCTTTTTTTAAAACACGCTTTTAAAAACACGCTTTCTACACTCATAGCCCCACACTAGGATTTTCTAATGTGTCGTGGATACCATGGACACACACAAGACGAATACACAAACACCCAGAACATGAATCCAAACTCATCATTCAGATACCTGTCTAGCCGGGAATCGAACCCGGGACCCATTGCGCGTCAGACCGATATGATAACCGCTCTGCCACGCGGGTCGTCAAAGTGTGTAAGGGTGGAAGCTCGAGCTGCTCGGTTAGCGATCCCAGGAATGACGGCGGTAGAAGCCGCATATTTTGATAAACACTAGAACAATCGATTCTAGACAAGATTTGCATCCCACCTGAGTTGACTCCAGACACGTTGCTACCCCAAAGGACTAAGTTGGAACGCCTCAGATTACCATAAATTATTTACAAAAGTCCATGAACGTCAATGGTTAATAAATAAGTAGACTACAAACTTTCTTGCTAATCCTTTATTATTTTTACAGATGAACTGCATTCGTCGTCAACCCATTATTGGTCCACTGCTAGGCACAGTTCTTCTTTCAGAATGACAGAGTAATAGGCCACCGCGCTGGCTAAGTGCGAATTGGTAAACTGCATTCACGACTCCTATATTATTAAAAAACAGAAATTGTGTACACGCGTTAGAAGTTATACTTCTTTAGCGTAACAAGATAAAAGTCCTAAACAAACGACACTAACAAACTAAAATGTTGACTATAGCTAACTTCAGGCTGTCGGTTTTTCGTGACGGGGTGAGCGCGCATCGTAAAAATTTACTCTCAGAATTTTTCCCTAACACGCCAAAAGTAGTAAATCTTCAATTTATTTCGACATTCTTTGTATTCGATCTTGTATATATTTTCATGTAATATACTTAAATTACCAATACGGTGCAAAGTAGGTATAATTACCGATCGGCGGATTAACACCGTGCGTCATTGAGAGAAGCCATATGCATTATGATTAAACGGTCACGTACATTACGATACATTCCACTGTTTCTGATGATCTTACAATATGTTTTAGGTATTTCAAACGCTTGTATAGCATTTCTGGAAATGTCACGCTCTGGGCTGTATCTTGTTTATTACGAGAATTACCTTAGGAGCACATAATACTACGAAATTTTTGATATGGTTATGTGAAATTTGTATATGAAACAATTACCGTAAACTGCGTTGTTCTTGAAATTACAAATCAAATACTAGAATAGAATTTTATTTTTTTCGTTACTAAGAATATAATAATTTAGTATCCTTTCTAAGAGATTATAGTAAACATCATCAAAATCGGTTTAGCCATTCGAACTTAAAAGCGTAACAAATTACGTTCTCATTTACCCGCTTAACAAGCAAGGCGTCGGTTACTGTGTGATATGTAGAGTTCCAGGTTCGAATTCCGGGCAGTCAGACATTTAAACTATCGATTTATTATGTCTGTGTAGTATTTACATCTATGTGTACATCTGTATGTATTTACATCTATGTATTTGCCAATGATTCGGTCACCATACCGGTCGGATATGAAGTGGGTTCCGAGGTCGACCCCTGGTCATATTTCTGAATAATGAAATGACTTCTGTTCTGGGTTTGGTTTCTATTTGTCTATGTGTGCGTCCATGGCACCCACGACACAGGAGATAATCCTAGTGTGTAGTCTATGAGTGTAGAAAGCGTTATTTGTTTATATTTCTCCCATTCTTTCTTTCTTCCTTAAATTACTATGAATAAAAGTATTGTCAAAACCACTTACAGCCTTAGAATAACCGCTGCCCGCGCTCCCATCGGACGAGTTGCTGAGTCGCCGCTCGCTGGTCGCGGGCGGCGACCACGTCGCGCCGCTGTCGGACGGCATCTCACGACATAGCACGACACGACACGACACGACACTGCACTGCACTGCACTACACACACTCACCACCACTGGTCATTTTACGCGGTTACCTGGAAAAGGAGAGCTGGTTTAGAAGGGTTTAAGGTAAAATACAAATATTTCACAGTGATATCAAAATTATTAGCTTATTAAAGAATATAGACTTTTAATCGTTTTTGGCGGACTTTGAAAATATTGAACCGATTAATATATAACCGAAAATATAGCACCGATCACTTCAGTTTTTTTTATAAATTTGCATAACATAGTAGCAAAGCGAAGTAGCAAAAAAGCATGCAGTCCACCAGATGGTAAGTGGTCACTGCCGCCCAGGGACATCTATGAGTAACTTTATATATGCAATCTGACGTCAACCACAGATGCGTTGCTACTACCGAGGACTAAGATGGTCGCCTCATATGTGTGCCGGCAACTACACTCTACTACCGAAACGCAAGAACTGCTTCACGCTAGAAATAGGTGTGGCGGTGGTATCTTTCCGGTCAAACTATTGCTCTACCACCTTTAATTGAGTACATAATTATTGCCATTTTGTGAGCATGAGATCAAAGTTAATAACTTTCACTAACACTGAAGCTTAAGAAACAGGGCTAAAATCTTTTGATTTTTGCAAAGGGCTGATAATGTTTTTATAGAATCCACGCTAACGTTATTACAATGTTAATAACAAGGTCAATTTTGAAATTGTAAAAATAGTTCATTTATAACTATGTACATTAATAGTAATTGTATACGCGTACATTTAGAATTACCAATCGAAACAAGACATTAATAAATATCAAAACGTCTAGTTTTTTAGCTGACATAAAAACCGTACAAGGTTCTCCTGGAGCGCAAAAAATATTCAGGTTACAATCAACACGGCTCAGATTACCACTACATTGTCAGTAGAACTGTGATCGAATTATAATTTGACTTGCATGGTAGGCAAAATTTGTTTATACTAGTCACCCGTCACAATCCTACCAAAAAAAACTAAACTTGATATTGTCCAAAGCAGCACAATTAATTCTCAAATTAAATGGAATTTTACTAATTATAAATATATTTTAAAAACACCCGAAAGGTAAAAAGAGGGTTTCTTTAACTGAGCTATATTAAAAAAAACGGGTATTTTGACAGAGACATCTGATATTTTTAATATTACCTATGTGTTTCCATAGTGAAGACGAATTTTTATTTCGTTTATTATTAGTGTTTGTGGGTAGTGTGCGTTATGTATTTTAAGGTAATTTTATGAATGTTTTATGCATTGTTTGAAAAAAATATTAGCATTTCGTAATCGTTCTCTGCATTAGCTATAACCATGCGTAATTTCATACTCCTCCGTCTGCGGCAAGTATCTTTAAACCGGATCCCAAGCTTTTGCTTCACGTATTAATATATAGATTATTTCATTCTAAGTCTCAGCAGTTTATTTAAGGTTAAATTCTATATGTAAAATGCATAGGATTCCGCATGAGTTCCCGCGTTTAAGGGTGCTTGTAAGTTATTTTAAGGTGCTTGTAAGTTACTATTTAGTACCTATCTGTATATTTTTAGAGTATACTTTCGTAATAAAAGTTGTTAAAAATTTACGTACCCAAATATTTTTTATCTCGAAAAGATATTATACATGAGATTAGAAAAGACAATAATTTTGATAATGAAGAATGTTTTCATATAGTATAGTATTTGTACAGATAACCTCATTTAATAAATAAATGGTATCAAACGAGGTTACAGATAAAATCGAAAATGCTAACATAAATATCTCCAGTGCTTATTGTCTGTGAGCGTCGTACTCGTATAAATATATACTTGTATAGATAGATACGTATATAAATGATACATTACTATGAATAAAAATGCAAGTGAAATAAAAAACTAAAATACGTATCTATATCATGACAAAGAACGAAGTAAGGGCTCACTGATTTGGTTCCAGGAGCAAAGCATCAGAGATTGATAGAACCCATGTGTTTATGGAGTTGTGTACAATTGTCCATGGGCGGCATTGACCATTAACCAGAAGCACGCTTGTTTCCAGATTCCAATCATAAAAGATATATGAACTAAATTTTTGTGAATGTTTTTTTTTCACACTATCAAAATGATATAAAAAAGGTAATAGGTGTTATCAGTGAAGCTTGAATCTGTCTCATTGTGTCAAGATATGATAACACCATGTCTAAAATCAGCTGTTTATCTTTGATAACATATTCGATTGTGAAATAAACGTCTTACAGAAGTGTACACAATATTTTATAAGTATAAACTATGAAAGTTTGTGACAAAGGATTGAAGGCAATACGTAAGTATAGGTATTTCATAACTTAAAGCAATGAGATCTACAACGCAATTAGTTGTTTAGTCACGTAAACTTAGAAACACTTAAAGATTAATCAGTTGAAACTGCTTCATTATAGATGATCCTCATTATTCCAATTTACTTTCAATACTAATAACTAACACAAAACGTATCCTAGGTGTGCTTGAACTAATTATAATTAACGTTTAAGAAAAAGATTGAGTCATTTTATCAATATTTTCGTCCAAATATCTCCACGCAACGTCCACCAACATTATAATCCGAAAATGCTAAAACGAAATCAATGAATGCTATTTTGAATTCAGAAACTAACAGAAACAATAATTTGCTTGGCCTTGATAACAATACTTTTGGACAATGGACAATCTAGTTTACAAACAAAGATTATGATAAAAAGGCAAGAGTATTTGTATAAGTCGCCAACCCAAATCTAATAGACAATACGGGCCAGTAATCCTCAGGTAAAGATCCCATTGATTAGATAGACACAATCCGACTTCAGGAGATCTTTCTAGATGCATTTTTGCGATTCGTGACGCTGATAACTCAGAGGCGATTACGTCAATATTAACAATGTGCGATAGTTCTATTACGGTTGACGGCTTTTGGTTAAATATTTTATAAACAGTTAATCCTTTTAAAAGACAAAAGTGAGTACCATAAATATAAAACGAGCACAGGACATATGCATAAGCATATTATCCTTAAGCCGTGAAAACTAAAATTACATTGGTTTCTATGTTATATACACACAATATTCATACGAGATTGCTGGAAGGTGGCAATAGATAAACATAGTCCTAAATTTTCAATACTGACGTAGAAGCCCTTGACGCTTTTTCATCTTCAATTTCGTTTAAATTAGTAAGCAGTATATTGTTATTGAAATAATTATTGCTTTTAAAGAATACATATTCATTATTTTCTGCTATAGTTTAAAGATGCATTAACACCACGGCCATTTAACATTGTTCGACCACGGAGAGATCGCGACATTGCAACGTTTATGACAGCGTTTATTTTTTCAACGCGCAGGTAACAGAAAATTAATCATAACTGAGAGTAAACCCAAACCGTAGACGATCCAATCCGAACACTTTTACTATACACGTCAACAAACACTGCAAATTGGTAGCACGCAACACGAAATGGCATGGATGGTTTATATAACAGAGCTAATTACCCAAATTTAGGTGATTCAACACACACGTAACGCGGAAACAATGAGGTTTACAATCGCTCGGATATTCAGTCGATACCCGCCGTTGTATACGTCCGCTCTGAAGCGCGGTTCGCTCTAAACTGCGCGCGCGCACAGATCTCTCGGTCACCACCGACCGATAGTAATTTCTTAATCGATATAATATTAAATGTAATGGCGCTGTTTGTTAGTCTATAGTTCTATAGCTATGTATTTGATATGACATTATGAAGGTGGGAAATTATCCTGTAAAGTTTCCAAACAACCTTTTTAAGTTGTTAATAAGAGGTATTGGGCATGGTTTTAATTCATATTTTGATATAATCTAATGTACATAAACATAAGAGTTAATCCAAGCGAAGTCGATAACAAAACCTAGCATCTATTCACAGAATGTTGTCATAAAACGTTTTGCTGTTTCATAATACAATGAACTGTTCTAAAATTTTATTTTATCTCGATATGTAGGTATTTTCTTTGTTGTTGAAGCGATTAATCGATTAAAATGTTTCGTCAGGCGTTTATCGAGTCAAGAACAAGTGGTATCGGCGTGGAGAATTTTTATATGATTATGGTTCGGATAAATTACAAATACAGGGAACGTTTCGATCCACATGCATTCTGTATTATATTTTATATTGAAATGTACGTATTCGTGTAAATTATCATTACATGAACAACAAGAGTACAACTGTAGTGAAAAAAAAATTTTAAACAAAAAATACAACCGACTTCCATGCCACATAAAAGTAAAAAATAATTTAAATACATGTTGGTTTAGAGCAAACACAGTTCTTAGTACATAGTCCCGAAGTCGGCGCTCACCATATTTTGCTGGATCATGACGAAACTACATGTATCTTATATGAGCGCCGACTTCGGGACTATGTACTAAGAACTGTGTTTGCTCTAAACCAACATGTATTTAAATTATTTTTTACTTTTATGTGGCATGGAAGTCGGTTGTATTTTTTGTTTAAAATTTTTTTTTTCACGCTTTTCAGTCACAATAAAATCAGTTATGGCTGTTGCTAGTCGTCCGCTAACCGGATGAATAAAATTAATTATTCGTCCGATTTTCGGATGAATAAAATTATGTGATGACGTCATCATATAAAAATAGACTTCTTTGACACAACCGGTCGGGGGCGCTACCGCGCCCCCTCCCTTAGATTCTGAATTGGAAAAATCTGTTCGAACCTAACCTAACCGAATAAAACAACTTTTTCTGAGTAAACATTTATTTAAAGAATAGACCTATAATTATCAATATTTAAAGTAGAAAAAGTAATATAAACCTTATAACTAAGAGTATAATTCAACTGATACTGATAAAAATAACCCATCCAATTTAAAAAGGTTGGTAGTACTCTTGCATCTTACAGGTAATTGTATTCAAAGTGGAATTTTTGATCATAATTATATCCTCTCCGAAACTCATTGTTGGTATTGTGAACAACAACATTATGTATACGTAAGCACAATATGGCCGATGCCTACGGTTTAAACTTGAAGGACCCCAGCATTATCAGGGTTGAGGAGTTGAAGGTCAAAATTATCATGTCATATCTTTGCTTAGTAATCTCATTACATATACGTAAGCACCATATGGCCGATGCTTATGGTTTAAACTTGCAGTACCCTGCATCATCAGGGTTGAGGAGTTGAAGGTCAATTTTCTTATCATACGTCTTTGCTTTGTAAATATATTCCATATCCATAAGTATCAAATGGCCAACGCCTATGGTTTAAGCCTGAAGTACCCCTGCATCATCAGGGCCGAAGAGTTGAAGGTCAAAATTATCATGTCATATCTTTTCTATGTAATCTCATCGCATGCACGTAAGCAACAGATCCCCAACTTCTATGGCTTGGGCTTACAGTACCCTGCATCATCAGGGTTGAGGAGTTGAAGGTCAACTTTTTTATCATACGTCTTCGCTTTGTAAATATATTACATACCCATAAGCATCAAATGGCCAACGCCTATAGTTTAAGCCTGAAGTACCCCTGCATCATCAGAGTTGAGGAGTTGAAGGTCAAATTTTTCATTTTATATCTTTGCTTAGTAATCTTATCAGATATACGTAGCGATCATGTAGCTAACGCCTATAGTTTAAGCTTGAAGCACCCCAGCATCATCAGGATTGAGGAGTTGAAGGTCCAATTTTCCACCGTATACAACCATTTTTCTAATGTTTTACCTTACATTTTTTTAAATATCATTTTGAATGCGTAAGATTGAAATAGCTAAGTTTTATGGCTTAGGCATTCAATACCCCTGCATCATCAGGATTGAGGAGTTGAAGGTCCAATTTTTCGTCGTATACCTTTGCTTAGCAATGTTATTACAAATCCGTGAGCAACAAATGTCTAACGTTTATGGTTTAAGCCTGCAGTACCCCTGCATCATCAGGGTTGAGGAGTTGAAGGTCAAATTTGTCATCGTACATCTTTGCCTTGCTATCTTATTATATATCCGTTAGCACTAAATGGCCATCACCTACGGCTTGGGCTTACAGCACCCTGCATCATCAGGGTCGAGGAGTTGAAGGTCATTTTTTTTATAATATGTCTTTGCTTAGTATTGTTATAACATACCCATAAGCACCAAATGGTCAACCCCTATGGTTTAGGCTTGAGGCACCCCTGCATCATCAGGATTGAGGAGTTGAAGGTCAAATTTTCATCACATGTCTCTGCTTAGTAGTCTTGTTACATATATGTAAGCACCAAATAG
Organism: Spicauda simplicius; assembly: GCA_949699795.1. Taxonomy (NCBI): domain Eukaryota; kingdom Metazoa; phylum Arthropoda; class Insecta; order Lepidoptera; family Hesperiidae; genus Spicauda; species Spicauda simplicius. The sequence continues at coordinate 1,134,102 of OX453074.1, forward strand.
CTAATGTTATAGTTTAGGATAGCTGTAACCCTGCATCATCAGGATCGAAGAGTTGAAGGTCAAATTTTTCGTCAACCTATATAAGCATAGATATATAATACCTATTCCAAGTTTCATAAGAATCGATTCGGCAGAAGCCGAGTTATCTCAAATTATCTAAAAAACTTGAGGAGTGGTGGTGGTTTCCACCCCATAACTCAAAGAGTTAAGCATCACAGCATACCCATGTCCAAGAGAAAAAGTTGCGTGACGAAATTTCCTATCAAATGAAAGAAAGAAAATGGAAATCGGTTTATAAACACCCAAGTTATTCAAGATTTTAAGAAACCGACATTTTCCAATTTTCCGGGAAAACCGCCGGAAGGTTTTCATTTTCCTCAATATGGGACTGCCTGTGAAACTAGTCGCATACAATGTCGTATGAATCGTGTCGGTAGGTTGACGATTTCTAGCCATTTCGCCCGAACATACATAAAAAAAAAAAAAAAAAAAAAAAAAAAAAATATACGTGACGAATAGATAACCTCTTTCCTTTGGGAAGTCGGTTAAAAACATCGCCTGTAGTGAAAAGCATGCAGTCCACCTGAAGGTAAGTGGTACATATAGAACATGGGTTCTATATGAATTCAATCACAGATGCGTTGCTACTCCCGAGGACTATGATGGTCGCCTCATATAAAAGTGTGCCGGTAACCACACCCTTCCATCGAAACGCAAGAAATGCTTCACGCTAGAAATAGGTGTGGCGGTGGTACCACCTTCTTTTGGCGTTGTCGAGTAAAAATTTACTCCACTTATCTTTGAAGGAAATGCACCTACTCGCCTGGTTTTGCTTAAAGTGTAAGCAGGATTTTCTCCTGTGTCATGGGCGCCATGGATACACACAAGACGAATACACAAACACCCAGACCCAGAACACGAATCTAAACTCATCATTCAGATACCAGTCTGGCCAGGAATCGAACCCGGAACCCACTGCGCGTCAGACCGATATGGTAACCCTGCCACACGGGTCGTTTTTGAATGGAAAGAGTATTCGAGTCTTGTAGTAGACACACACTTAAATATCTATTGCACATTGTATCATAATTTATTTTTAATTACACTTACGCCTACCACGGTAATGAGTATCCTGTGTGTTAATGCAGCTCATGAAATATGTGTGTGCCAAATTTTAGCTAAATCCGATAGATAGTTTTAACTTGACAGAGTAACAAATAGTTTCATTATATTATATTCTCAAGGTGTTAGAACCAGTGCGGTTCGACAGAGGAAGCACCACCGTCACACCTATTTCTAGCGTGAAGCATTTCTTGCGTTTCGGTGCAAGAGTGTGGTTGCCGGCACACTTTCACATGAGGCGACCATCATAGTCCTCGAGAGTTGCAACCCATCTGTGATTGGCGTCAGATGGAACCCAAGTTCTGTATGAAGTTGATTACAAATGTCCATAGGCGGCAGTGACCACTTACTATCAGGTGGACTGCATGCTCGTTTGTTACTTCAGTCAGATAAAAAAATGATAATCCAAAACCATACGTGACTAAAATACACCTTGAAAGTTATTTAAGGAACAGAATCCAAACATTTGAATATTTTATCTGGAGTAATCTTGCCTCGGGACCATGAATCAGATAGGCCGAGAGCTCATTTGCCACAACCTTATCGGCTTCGATTAAATTGTTTCCTCTATCAGCAAGAGTATTTTATGTTTAATTGGGTTTAGTATAATGAAGCTAATTAAATGAATCCTCTTACTAATCTACAGATATAAATAAAATTTTAGTACCTATTCGTGATTTTAAAATAAATGCATTTTCTTAGGGTCTTCGTGATATTAGAAGTCATACGACCGTTTTGCAGACTTGTCTTTGAGTCGGTAGATAATTTTCAATAAGTCCAGGAGTATAGGATGAAGAAGAAACAAATGAGTTGGGAAGTTTTATAAAAAGTACATATTTTTGTAATTTTCATTAGATACTTGTTAACTAAAATACTAAGATGTATATGAAACTTGCCTTCTTTTGCCCCCAAAATGAAGTATTAATGACTATTCGTCTGGTCTCTAGTAGGATTCCTTACTGCTGTCATAGTTCTGTTTCTACTGTCATAGGTGTGATTGATACATAAAGGAATACACTCTCTGCTACCCAGACCCAGAATACAAATTATAACCCACTAAATCACTTGACCAAGAATCGAACTTGATACCTTACGACTGTACGTTGATTACTTCAATTCATACATAAATGTTAGATTACTTGACCAAGCACCAAACTTAGAACCTTAGGCCTATACGGCGTACGTTGACCGTTTCGTCCACAAAACTACTACTAAAGCTTGTTAGCGAACACGACGTGACAGCGACGTGAGCCAATTCGCCAGCGCGTGGTCAATTACCACTCGCGACACAGTGAACCCGCGACAATAGGACACCCGGCCGACGGTCGAGCGGACAACTTGTTCACCACACTGTTTAACTTTTTTCGGATGTCCGGTATTGTTATTGTTGTACAGTTGACTGATAGTTGTTCAGAACTGTCATTTCATGTCTTGCAGTATGCCATTTTAAATTAAATTTATATGAAAATTTTAACGTGGTATTAAGATTTAAACCAATGATTAAATTATAGAGTTCTATCATGTATCATACATGTATCGTATATAGTTTCGCATACGTAAGAAACATGTGCGCTAATAACAGTGTCCAGAGTAGAATATTAAAAGTAATTATGATTATTAAGATGATACGTAAATATAATTTAAAAACCCCTAGAAAAAACTAGTTTTTTTTTAATAATTAGTAGAATGTGAGCTACACATTCTACTCATTAATATAGAACAGTCTCTCAGTTGGACTGTTCTATATTGAAGCCGTCATTTCAAGACACGCAATTCCAAGACTGTCCTACAAAACCTGAACAAGCCGTCACTCTACAATGGGACACTTTCTACGTTGCAACACGACACTAGATAACTCGGATGGTGTACTGAATTAATATCGCGGGCCTTATTACGATAGCCGCAGAGTTCGTATTGCCCGAAGGTTCCGGTCATTGTCCTAAGGACCCAGAGAAATCGGTCGCCGTCCTTATTCGTGGATTTGCTATGATTCAGAGAGAAAATGTAATTGTGCCCTAAATTTAACGATTTCGCGAAAGGGTCCCTTTGATGTTTGATTCAATGTAAACTGTCCAATAAATTGTATTGTGCTGTTAAAAGTTAAGCATTATTTTGATTCAGTCTGAAGTAAGCGCTTTGTTAATCCTTTTTTTCAATATTTCTGAATTTTGTGATTACCTACGAGTGATATACTAATAAAAAAAAAATATAGTAGATATTTACTTAGTCCTCCTTTTTTAACTTATGGGATGTACAGACACGCAAAACTTCCTTATTTGTTATATGTATGGAAAATATTAGTGTAGCATTAAAATGGTAATAAAAAGTAAAAACACAGCTACATGTGATTCTATCACGTTAAGGATTCAGTATCACCGTAAAATGTTCCTTAACACTATTGTTTTCATTTTTTAAACACGTATGAGGGTTCCGTACCACATCATGTTGATTTGTACCACTATATATCACTTATTGTATTTTTTCTTAGATTTTGAGATTCTCAGCACTAGCCGAACTCACACTTGGCCGGTTATTCCAGACATCGCAGATGGAGAGCCGTGTCCAGCAGTGGATTGACCAAACATCCTCATTTGCATTTACCAACAATACAATAAGCAGCGCGTGCGAGCGGGACAAAGCGCATAGCTGTACTGCGCAAAAACGCTAGGTAACGGGATGCGCACGCGCACCGCATACCGCCGGACTGCCCGCCACGTTTTTGTGTTAATGCACAAAAACTACTATAAAGTCATTTTGGAGATCTTCATAATAGAAGTAACAAATGAAGATTTGTCGTTAAATAGTTACTACAGCTGCATTTCGTTACTACGTCTCAGATGAAGTTGAAATGACTCATATACGTCTTTCTCACCACATCCCTTACACATGAGCACCGCAAAGCTTAATGCCGCTGTTATTAGGCAGAAATAGGTGTTGCCACACCTACCTTTTTTTTATATAAATGAAGTAGCAAACGAGCATGCAATCCATCTGATGGTGGTCACTGCTGTCCATGGACTGTAAACAACTTTAGATAGAACGTGAGTTCTATCTAAAGTCAATCACAGTTGCATTGTTACTCCCGAGGACTAAGATGGTCACCTCATATAGAAGTGTGCCGGCAACCACACCCTTCCATCGAAACTTCTTCTCTATTTTATACAAGTGACGTATCATGCAGATTTGACGGGAAATGGTTACTACTGTTAAAATTACTATCAGTCCCAGACAGAACTCGAGTTACAGAAAAGTTACTACACCTTGGATGAAGTGGTAATTTCTTGTATGCGTCGTTCTTTGCCACCTCTTACACCGGAGTGGTGACTTTGCTTAGTGACGCTGTTATTAGGCAGAAATAGATGTGGCAGTGGTGCCACCTAAGTCGATAATGAAGGGTTCTACCATCTCCAAGCTACTCGTGAGTTAATTGTAGTATGATGTTGTGGGACGTTACGCATAAGATCCGTGCTTTAGAATCGCTGGTGTTAGAAGTTACATTAGAAGTTAATTATAACTTGATTCAACATTAATGTAAGACATCGTGAGAAATGTATGTGAGGTCTACCAATCTACAATCTACGCGCTTTGTAGAAGAGATGGATTATGGAATAATGATTAAGCCTTATCTCTTATCATCCTGCAATAAGACCTTTTTTTTGTTACGGGGAGGAAACCTTCAAAAGGTACACCGAATCCTTGGGAGAAATTCAGGGTTATGTGGAATTTTTACCCACTAAAACCTCCTCGGTGGCCTTCCTCAGCGCTTGTAGTAGGGGACTCGGAAACTCCAACGGAACGAACCGGTGGCCTCTAGCGCAGTGCCCCTCACGGGCTCATTCTTGGGGGACGTGTACCATCCCCCTTCATCATCCGGTGCTTACGGCGAGATGCAGCCACACATACCGCCGTCGTTCTCGGGGTTGTTTGTTGGACGGTTCGTGCTCCCACTCTAGCCGTCCACAACCCCAGAGGCCCCCTGTTAGTCGCCTCTTACGACAAGCAGGGGATACCGTAGCCGTATTCTACTCCCCGACTACAGGCTCATGCAATAAGACCTGGGCCCTAGTAGGTATTTGAATTCTCTGTTTGACGATACACAGACTTGTGTCCTTTGTCTAAAAGTGGAACGAACAGCATGTTCCTTGATGTGCGAAATCGGAAATAAAATTACAAGGATTCGTCGAAAAGATTTGAGTCATAGAACTATATCTAAAGAAAGATTAAAGTATCAAGCAAGCACCAGAGTAGACACAATACAGAACAAGGGCTCTATCTGAAATCAATAACACATGCTACTTACGAGGTTCAAGATGGTTACCTCATAGAAGTGAGGCTATAACCTTTCTACCAAAACGCAAGAAATAGGTATTGCTTGTATCGAAGCGTACTGGTTTTTCCACCTTTCAAAGACTGGTCTTAAGATAGATCGCATTCTCCTTTGCTTCTACTAAATAAACGTCTGGTTACTATATATTTACAGAATCCGGTTAAACAAATAGACCGTTCAAATAGGTCAGTATTTTATTAGAACACCCATAAACTATTGGCAGTTTATTCTCAATAAATAGCCTCATTGATTTGCAACGTATGACATAATTGCTGTTTTGTATGTGCATCCAGTCGCTTGAGTCACGAACTGAGGCCGTAGCTTCTGGTGCTCTAAATACTAAAGCCGAGGAAATATATGGCATCGATATGTTAAATGAGGATAAGTATGTGTTACAAGGATAAAGGTTAATATTTCGATGCTTAATATGAGAAGAGCATCTTAGCTTTCAAAAGCGGGAATGTATCTGGTGAATTCAGAAGTCCTTGGATGACAGGGACCACGTAATATCTGGACTGCATATTCGTCGGCAACATCAATTAAAAAAGACTGAAAGCCATAAACTGAAGAACAATCATTACTTAGTTAAAGTAACGAAACTTTATTAGGTTTGAAGTTACTTTAGACTTGATAGTATCGCGTGTAAAGATGACTTGTCGATAAGTGACGACTCTGTTAGTTTCTTTTTTCATTCTTTGTCTTCTGACAAAGAAAGTCAGAAGACAAAGAAAGACAAAACCAAACATACAGAGGTATTTGATCAGGTTCTGTACTTGATAGGCTAAACTATTAACTCGAAAACAGATTATTTCAGATCATGCCAAAAGTCACCTGGAATGGCAGAGTTTACGTGCCGTTTTTGAGATCACATGAAGGCGAATCATTCTCATTTACGTCATTATGTAATTAGTATACATTTTATGTATCGCAACATTTCATGTATTTAAAAATAAAAAATACATAGTTATCAAATTAATAAGAGAGCGGAAACAATTACTCGAACTCAAAGGAGACTACCACAGGAAACAAAACCAATCTACCACGTTTGGCTATGTGCAGGCACTTCCGTTCATGTTGTATACAAATTTTCCCTGATTTAAATTCATATTTATCGATAGCAATATTGCATGTTTACATATCTCGTTTACATATCAATATGGCTGGTCGATTAATCATTAAGTAATATATTTTTTTTCGTAGATGTACCTACTTGCTTTGCTTATTGGTAATTAGGAGGCGGTCACCGTATCGGATTGACATGCACTTGCAAAGATGTCATTTTCATATATTAGCATAAAGACCGACAAGCTTTTCATACGATTTGGATGGTAATTTAAATAAAAAATTTGGAGAGACTATTTTTCAATTGTTAGTTTTCGTTTAGTTCAGTTGGTCATTTCTTACAACTACTTAAACGTACGGCCGTGTGGACTTCAATACCTCCACGCCGTCATTTCTCGTGGATGTCGTAGAAGGCGACTATAGAACAACATTCGGAAGTCCGCGGGTAACAACTTCTTCCAGTGTATCGTCCATTGCGGTCACCAAAACTCATGTCAGGCGCAGTAACTATTGGTTAACTACCAATAAGGGAGGTCTAGGAACAGCGCGCATAAAATGGCTGATCGCTGGATGGATAATTTAACAACGGATAAACAACAAACTCATTTAGAACCATTTACCTATCCTGCACTCCAAAGAGTTGATCAAAGATCTTATGGCGTTAATTCGGAAATTTCTAACAATTTTTGGTTTATCGGTCGAGGTGTAAACGTTATTAATGTTATTATTTAATATTATTCAATAAACAAGTCGTGCAGGCCCATTGAATATCTAAAATTTCAACACCGAAGAAAGTTAAGGTCAAACAACTCATAAACTTGAAAAGTTGTATCAAGCGAGTTTCCCGCTTTACTAAAGTGTCACACCCTATACCGATAAACGATATGCTTAAATTATTATTCGCAAATAGTAATAATTGTAGTAATACAGGTGTATTATAATTATTTATATACACACAGGTATAATTATTTTTAATTGTTTTCTCTTAAAAGTGTCAGTAAGATATGATTTACCTTAATGAATTAGCACTTATTAAAAAAAAAAGTGTGTGTGTGTACTTATGTACACGCGTTATACGTTATACTTCTTTGGCGTAACAAGATAAAAATCTTTTAAAAAGTTATCTTTTTTACTTATCTTATCTTACGCGCCTAAAGAAGTATAACTTCAAAAAAAAAAAACGTGCGGCACTCGGGGACTGCGACAGTAAAGCTATTGCATAGTATTTTTATTTTCCTTTCTCATATCAACTTTATACTGTGACTTTTGTGTGATGAATCTTAAAATTTCACTCTCATAATTTTTTCATAACGCGCCTAAAGGAGTATAACTTCAAAAACTCTTCATCGATGCCATATAAGTGATAATAGCACACATAAGCTCTTGTAATTCAACCGCAACAGAATTGGAATAATTTTAACTACTCTACTATAGGAGTATTTCGATAATCTCTTAGTAGAAAAAAAAACAAAATATTTCGAAGCTTTTTGTTTTCTATTTCAATCTGATGTACAAAAAGGCATAATGTTACATCTCAGGAGTAAAAAACACTATGTCCTAATTGAATCTTCATAAAAAACACGGATTTTTGTTTCACACCTACTAAATTTTTGTGCCCATTGACATTTGACGACTGATTTTCGCGAGAAACTTTGCGTTGCGATTGGCAAATGAGTCTGCGTACTCTTGTACCCCAGGCAGTCTGGCCCCACCCTATCCTACATTTCTTCGCTTGAATCTTCTAGCCAACTATACAACAAGTACCTCAACATCGCTTCGGTGCAAGAAGGTGTCGTACTTCGTTATGTTACAAAAGAACTTGAATTCTGAGATGACGAAAAATATTAACATTCCATTTATACAAGAGATTATAAAACACAATGAAACAAATGAGACAACTCAAAAATTCGTCGGAATAAATAAGGTGTCAAAGAATAAAAATATCGGCGATAAATAACACAGACAGCAAAACGAGACAAAAGGAAAATTTGAAAAGATAAATGATGCTATACTAAATCTGAAGGTTAACTTACAGATTGTTGCAAAAATGGAAATTATTTAAACAAGTTGCGATATTAGAAAAATGATTACAGATGGTGGTCAGGTCTAAATGCAAATTATGACTTGATGATGAATTGACATGGTAGATAATGCAGTATTATTAAGAATGCAGAGTAAACGACTGCAGGTACTGATTTTAAAGTTAATCAAGGATTAACTGTTCCAAAAGGGACTGCAAATTATTTTTTAAGTATAGAGAATATCAATGATGTTGTAACAAACTTTAATAGATATGAAACAGAATCTTGCATAATGTTATTATTTTGATTTACTATGAAAGTGCTGTTAATAGTTGTTACAACGGAAATATTTAATGATATACCTAACAGTGAAATTAGGAAAATAATTTCAAAATTTATATGATATAAACCTATATGAATAACTAAAGGATTCGTCGCCAAGTGAACTGAAGCTTGTAGTTAATAAAGCCATAACCCTTACTATTAACACTTACTTTCAATCCCGATATACCACTTTCGCTGCACTTTCATCCATCTCACCGTTTCGGGTGCTGTTGTCGAAAGAAACTCGTGCCGTTTAATATTTAAATCAGAACCAGATAAGAGGTAACTCGCGACAACTTTCGATTTTGTAGCCCTTAATTAGAATGTACGAGAATGTTAATATTAGGATTGTCTTACTCATAGACCTGTGAATACATGATGCATTCCAATCATATGTATCTTACTTAACTGCTAGATGTTTATCGTATTAAAATTATAAAAGAATTAGATTCGAAAGATTTAGATATTTGTTACTCTTTAACGCAAAACCTACTAGTTGGATTTTGCTGAGACTTACACAAACAAATAGGTTATAATCCGGATTAACACATTATTGTGGTAAACGTGACCGAAGTTGGCAGAGTGGCGAGATTAATTTAGTTTTATATACCTAAGAGGTCAGACTAGATTTAAAGAATTAACATCAAAATCAATATACTATGTAGTACGTGTGTATATCAAAAAATACGATATGACAATGTGCACGTTTTTATGCATTAATAAAATAAGTGTGACACTCGCGCTTAACTTTAAGTTAATCTATTTCAATAGTACATTCATTATACAAATAAAATTACACTTTATTACTAGTCGAACCTGAATTCACTCCTAAAGCTGCCGTAGCAACTGGGACGGTAATAAAAATTCAGCTGAATAGGCCCCTCTAAATTGTTGGCATGTCCTTAAAAAGCGTTATCCGTTGCTTATTTTCTGGGCCTTAAATGGTGTTGGCACATGTCGTCCCACCCGGTGCCGGCATCTAGTATCTGATAGCATTCCGGTGACGAAATCAGCTTGAAGTTACTGCTTTGGAACGTAACTAACAACAAGCACACTCAATTCAGTTCGAAGATTTTACACGCAGATTCGGAGCCAAGAGAATGTTTTGGTTGTTTGCATTAAATTTCTACAACTACAAATACTACAATGTACGTTCATTATAAGTAAAGATTTTCCTGTAAATAATCAATTATTGTCGTAATATTTTTATAATCACCACAAAGTTGTTATTGAAGTATTTTTTCAAGGTTGGTATGCTAATTATAAACACTCCATTAAGTCTAGCGAATCATTAAAAATCAAATTGGACGCAGACAACAAATTACATTATAGTAAATGTCATCAAAACATGTTTACTTAACGGTGAGTGATTAATTAAATAAAATTTGGAAATGACAGCCACCGAATAGTAGTGATTTCAAAATTCAAAAGGCAAAATTGCGAAATTTATTAAGTTCATCGCATTAATCTTTGTCAGTTACCAAATTTATGAAACCGCTAAATAGTTTTAGTTGTAAAATTGACATTCGCGAGACAAGAAACGCGTTATTCAAATTTGAGATAACAATCATTGAAATACCGAGGCAAAGCCGGATCGGACACAAGCGAGTAAGCTAACGTAACCTATCATTTCGGCTGGCCAACAGAAAAAACATTTGCAAAAAAGAACACAACACATGGCCCCAACGACCTTTGAAATTCCTTACTGTGGCGCAGAGAAAAAGCGACCGAAAATTTTTGATCCAAAGTTGTTTACTGCTCGGAATGGGTCGGCGGTTAAGCCGTTTAATGGTAGCGAGGAAGAAAGGTGATACAAAAAGAAGAGAATAAGATTGTGAAGCGGTACCCAAACGACCTTGGGTTTTACTGTAGGCCACGTCCCGGCTGTTGCTCCTACAGATATGTGTAGCCGGTTCTGTTTTTGTGGGACTGAGTCGTGTTTTGATGGATTGGTTGAGGCCCTTGAATTTCGAGTGTTCTCCATTGTGCGTACTGTGATGATTTCAATAATGTCGTGCTCCTTTGCCTCGCGTTAATTTATGATGTTTATGTTGCTGTAATTATAAGTAATGATTTTATACGGACTAATACGTTCATATATTTTTAAACGATTCGATACTAATAGTGCTGCGAAACCCTTTTGTTAATTAATTTAAAAGTACTCCGTACAGTCATGTAATAAGAGTGACTTTTTTTACCCATATGTTTATATATGGCATATACGTATTAGATACAGTACCATATTTTTGTATGTTTCGTATTACTTAACATGTTTTATTTCGAGGCAACTATACTTCTTTCTTCAAAACAAGTTTCTCGTTAAAAGTGTAACGTTGCAAGACTTTAATATAGGTTTATTTATTTTGGTTCTTCTTTATTCGAGCACGTTGCAACTATTTTGTAAAGTATAAAAGCATTATCGTCGGGTGACAGGAAAAACTCACTAATTACAAAATATGCAACATGAAGTTATCAGCATTTAATAATATTTTGATCACAAAATTTCATTTATATGAAATGTCCTGAAGTTATATCATTACATAAAATATCGTACAGGTTATTGTATCCATATATTATTTACGTTATAATAATGTATTGTTAAAGAATAGTGTATTAAGTGAATAAATCGGGATTATACAAATTTGTAGTTAGTGACTTTTTCTTGTCACCCGACGTTATGTAGACTGATGTTTGTATGATGTGATGACCATGGGTTTTCTGTTACACCCAAACACGACAACGTTTTGGCATATCTAGCAATTACGAACTTTTACTTGTAAGATTCCATCGTTATTTAACCTCTGTAGGTAATTTCACTCCCAAACATTTACGATGTCCGTAAGCCATTTGGACATAATCTGTACCATGTCCACTTTGCAGCGACTTTCTTTCAAAGTTTCGGTAAAACATGTTTTATGTTACAACTAATAACAACTAATTACACATTTAAGAAAAATACTTTGTTTTGTGATTTATATTAATAAAATAAGCCTAGTTACTATCTAACGTTCAAATATCTACAAACAGATAATTCAAACAAGTGTAAAAGTTAATATTTGAAATAAAATTTAGTTATGAAACATAGGAGTAAAGATAGCGGCATCGACAAAGAATTTAGCAATAACCACATGGTTTATCAGCAAAACACGTATTGTAACACATTGTTATATAGATCACTAATCTTGAATAAGGATTACGTGTAGTTGATCATGATAAATTTACGTCAGATAGCTATTGTACATAGAAGTAGCTATTGTACATAGCTACTTCATTACAAAAATAAACCAAATTTAACCTAAATGTATGAATGAAAATGTCTATCAACGTTATGATATGCAATTAATGATTTGGCTAATCGCAGGACAGAGCATATTAATAAAAATAAACCAAAATGACAAACAACAGGCTAATATTATTAATATTATTGAAAGTTTGTGTTTGAGAAAAACAGTTTTTTACTTGTCTTTAATCCATTGTCAACTAAACTAGACAATGGGATCCAGTATTTAAGATATAGATAGACAGTTGACTTCGCTAAGAGTTATGAGTGGTTAGTTTGCTTTGCACACCCTAACGGAGCTCGTGACAAGGGGAGCAGGATGCAAAAACTAACGACAGATAGAAATTAAAATAAACATGGCGGAAGTAGCGAGAAAGTCCCAGATCGTGGTCGTGCGGGGAAATTTAGACAAGCGATAACCATCGCTGTTTACATAGCGAGATTTGAGGTTATCACAATTATTGTGCTGTTGAAATATTCATTCCAGAGTAGGGTTACCAGCTGTGAGGAAGGCTAGGACTTTCTGTTTTTAAGCATCGGTTGTAATGCCTCGCTAAAAATATCTATTTATTTATTTATTTGAACACCAACATAATGTACACCAATTACAGCATAAGCAGAAGATAACATTAGGAAAACGACAAGTGTCATTATAATTATAGGTGTAGACTGCATGCTCAGAAAGCAAGTGTAAACTAATGAGAAAAAAATACAAATTATTACAAATTAATTACAAATTATATCAGCTAATTCAAAATAAAATAACAATGTAGGTGGTAAAACGGTGGTAAATGAATTCACCGGTATATAAAGATAAATTGAAAATAAAATGATTCTAATTGATTTGTGAAATAAAATAATAAAAGAAGTCAATTAAAGTAATAAAATTAGTCAATTAAAAATAATTATAAGTGCAATTATGAAATAATAAAAAAGAAAAAATGTATTGAATATGCATTAAAAACAAAACATAATTAATTTAAATAAAAACGAAGTTAATCAGCAGATGGACATGAAGAAAGGTATTTAATAATATTTATTATCGGCTAATTATATCTTACTTTATGGTGCAGCTCCGCTTACTAATATTTTGGATGTAACAAAAGTAAAGAACATCGAAATTCGGTAAAGTCATTGTCCGGAGGACTTGCGACTTTTTTATGATCTGTTATCTGACTGCAAGATCGCTTCCTGGGGCCTAAAAATGTTTCTGAATATATATAAATGTACATGAACGTTAAATTAAATTAATAAATAAACTTTATTTTCTATACTTATAAAATTAAAAGATTAGAGTTATTATGCAAGAAACAGTAAAAATAACATTTAAGACAACTATTATTGTATAAATTGGAAATAAATGTTTTGGTTAATTGTCAAGGTGGCAGAACCAGTGTAGTTCGACCGGGGAAGTACCACCGCCACATCTATTTCTAGCGTGAAGCATTTCTTGAGTTCTCATAGAAGGGTGTGGTTGCCGGCACACTTTCACATGAAACGATTATCATAGTCCTCGGGAGTAGCAACGCATCTGTGATTGACTTCAGATAGAATCCATGTTCTGTATGAAGTTGATTACAAATTTCCATAGGCGGCAATGACCTACCATTAGGTGGATTGCATGCTCGTTTGCTACTTCAGAAAATAAAAAACATCATACATTTCAATACCTATAATACTATGTCTCATTTTTTATTTTTTTCTAATTACTCATTTAGAATTTCCCGTAAAACCGAGCATCAAGGTTGGCTAGCCCATTGCAAACGGTAGGCTGGTCACGCTTCTCAGTTCTTGGCAGTGAACGAAGATAAGCAGCTTGTAATAGATTAAACTGTGACTGAAATGCTCGGACTTGGTGTGGCTAATTTTACGGTTAATATTGTCATTGTTTATAAATAGTTGTGTATTAGTCATTTTTTTCTTCCAAGAATAATCTGATAAAACGGCTGAAGCTTTTGTTGTGCTTTTAAAAAATCTAATGCAATTAATTTCCGACCTAAGTGTAAACAATATTGAACTGTCTATTAAGAGGAACATATAAATGTCGGAGGAAGGGATGAATACAACTTAGAAGTAACTGAAGATGGCTAGGCTTACATTAACATTCATAGTTTACCGAATAATTTAATTATTGATTATAGATTAGACTAAGTAACCATAGTTTTGAAGTGAAACTTCTTTAGGCGCATGAGGGTAAAATTTTTACAGATGAAACGTCACGCCCGTATGCAACGGAAGTGTCGGAAAAGAGAGAGAGAGTGATCGAGACCGATTGAGAAAGCGAGTGAGAAAGATTGAGAGAAAAAGTGAGACAGAGCGAACGTCGTATCACGCCTTTTTCCCTTCCTCTTAATCTTGGAAATTTAAAGTTTTAGATTTGTATAAATATAAACAAGATTTATAAATTAGTTCGCCAAAGAAGTTTCACTTCTGACATGTGTACTTTGTACGCACGCATGTTTTTTATATTGTGTTTGAGTTATATTGTCACGGTGTATGATTTACAATCAGAGCAGAGACTTTTAAGAAGTCTCTAGTGGAGTCGAGATATGTGGCCGCACGGTGGGGAAACATTGATAAATACTGATGTGAGCGATTGAGGAAGATCATAACTTCGTTGTGTGTTGCAGTGTGCGGTCACTGTCTTGAACCCGCTGCTCAAATAGCTTAATTGTATTAGATTATAACCTACGTGTATTTAAAATCATTATTTTGTGGAACTCTGAATATAAAGTGTCAAGAACAATTAATGATGTATTTGTGCCCGCATTTACCCTTCAATGTCGCCCACAAAATCCACTAATTATTAAAGATGTCGATGAGAATGGAATAATCTCCGACATATACATTCAATTCGTTTAATTTGTGGTAGGTAGTGTTATGAATTTCAATCTTTCGCTAGTGTATATAGGTTTCCAGAGATACGTAATTAGCCCCTTTTTTTAATGTAGTATTCATGTTATTTAATAATTAACTGACTGAACGAAATATGAACGAACTGAAATATGTATAAATGATTACGTATAATTAGTACGTAAATGCAAGTTTTTATAAATGCAGACTAGCACACTATAGTCTCGTCTAAACTCTCATTCTAAAATGATACCTAATAAGCAATGGGACGGTAATGGTTTAATGAAGAAGACAAATGTCTTAACTTTGTAAGCTATTTCTCGTCAACCCACTGCTGGGCACGGATCTTCTCTTAAAACGAGAGGATTTTAGGCCATAGTCCACCACGCTGACCTAGTGCGAATTGATAGACTTCACACATCTTTGAGAATTTTTTTTCAACTTCAACAACTGTCCTGTTTGCAGATTGCCTCGCGATGTTTTCCTTCACGGTAAAGCAGTGGTAATTAATACCAAATACGCAAATAAATAATTTAATAAATTAGTGGCCTGGCATATGAACCTGGACCCTCCAAATCGAAGAGGCATTTTTCAACCATTAGGCTATCACAGCTCCTAAACTTTGTAAGCTAAATGCTCATATTCCCATAAAGTAGCTGTGGAAACGTTTCGAGCGGTTGCCTTCGGACGAAATCGCAAAATGCCACGGTATTGTTATTAAATTAACACAGAACAATTTAAGCAACGGTGCCCATTAAATACAGTTAGAGGTAATTTGACTAGTGCCCTACCTGTCGGTCACTTGGGCATTCGGGCCTTCTACTGTAGCATTGTATATTTCAAGAACTTCAAGATTATGAACGTTTTCTCTCGAATATTATTTTTAAATACGTTATTTTTTGTACTTAGATCCGAGATTTTTTGGGACTCCTCTGGTGTTACAAATGTCCATTAACAGTGACTAGATAAAGTCAGCTAACCCGTCAATCTATTCGCTTAATTGTTAAGTGACTATGCTTAATAATAAACAATGTCTGCAAAGCGAACTATTGGCGTATTACTGACATGTTAACTACGCCTTAGTATAAATAATCATAAAAAATAGTGAAGATACAAAAGAGACCAAACTTTGATCATTAATCAATACGCCAGCAATATAGGTATATAGAACTTTAAAAATATATTGAAGTTTGGAGATTAATCTTAAGCAGCACGGTGCTAACGCAAACCGTTTGCATCAAAAAAATGGATCAAACAATTACTTTGACGACCCGCGTGGCGGAGCGGTTACCATACTGGTCTGACGCGCAATGGGTCCCAGGTTCGATTCCCGGCCAGACAGGTATCTGAATTTAGAGTTTAGATTCATGTTCTGGGTCTGGGTATTTGTGTATTCATCTTGTGTGTGTCCATGGTACCTACGACACAGGAGAAAATCCTAGTGTGGGGCTATAAGTGAAGAAAGCGTTAAAGCGTAAAGCGTACTTTGAAAACATGTGAAAAAAACACCAACTAATTTAAAGTATCGTTAATTCCTTTCCTTCAGATTGATTGCTAGTCAGCCTCAATTCCCATTTACATAGATATCAAAAAGCCATTACAGCTATTACTGTCCACAGCACGATTGCAATTACACAATTGGAGCGTGTATTGAATTGGTAGGTGATCTACATTCACGCGAATTAAGATATCCATGTCAACGACTATGATTAGTGGGATGGCATTGAGTAATACCCATTATATGAATTATGGGATATCACGCACTGATGGGATACGGTAATTTGTAGTTTATATGAGTATAAGCTTCCGATGGCTATGTTGAGAAATATTATGGACGATATTATTAGTAACATTGATTGTGCATATAAACTTTCGAAAGGCAGAGCCATATAGTTTATCAGGGCAGGTTAATCGATGACACTAATATCACATTTCTAATGACAAAACTCTCATCCCAAGAGAAGACCCGAGCCTAGCAGTGGGACAATAATGGGTTAACGAGAATGACATAACGAAACGAAAGTTCGTAAAGTAAAAAAAAATAACCGCGCCAACAAATCGATATGCAGAAATTTGTTAGAAATGTTCTTTAAAAAACTTCGAAACACAAAAAAGCAATTGAGTGGAGCAAAAATCTTCGACAATAATTGAATATCTATGAGTCTCTCATGCCAAGCGTTACCATGTGTTGTCAAAAACATCCTCAAGTACCCATGATAAATGGCATGCCACGCCATGATGACTTAAACATAAGATATTTGGAGATTTTTTATATATATCCCGATGATGACACTGAACTGCTTAGTGTTAAAAGCTTTATTGCGGCCACTCGTAACATCGGTGGAGGTCAGGTATATATAGGTCATAGTATATGAAAAATTACCAATTTACAGTATGAAGGAATGAAACCATACTGTAAATTGATAATTTGGTTCTAGGGGCCCGTGTAAATGTCCATGAGCGGCTGTGACCACTTACCATGACCGATCATGAATGACTGATGCTCACTTGCTACATCGATCCTATAATAGAAAAAAAAAGAACCCAGGCAATAAAACAAGTAAGGATACCATCTGTAAAACTGTTGATGTTATAAGCCCCACCAATATCCTAAGTCCAGTATTATCGCTAGAACTAGACGTAGGGTAGATAGGTTAATTTACCACTAGTGCTTGTCAACGGTTTCTCCCCGCTACCGCAGTTTGGCCGTGACCACGATCCATGCAACTGGGTCGAAATATCGGCAAAAAGAATTCTATAAGAATTCATAAACCGCATATCGTGAGTACCCGTTAAGTATTATAATCCTAAGTCCATGCAAAAAGCTAAAAGCTCTAAGCGATTTAAATGAACGGTTTATACTCATACCCAAAATAAGTAATTCTCAAGAAACCGGATCTACCGTGGGAGACGCGAATCCTTGGTATCGAAGGTTAACCTCTCCTACATAAAGGATTTGTACTTATTGCGTTGCACAATATCGTTTATCACCTAAGGGCGTTCCCATAGACTCTATAGAACCGATCGATAAATTCAGTAATGAGTAATTTAAGCAGATGTGAATGTGTAGTTTTGTATGGGTTGATAGGTCTCATAATGTAGTATTTTTTGTCATCACTACATAGTATAAAACTTAGTCGCTTCTCGCTGAATGCATGTATGCCTAGATCTTTAAGACTACGCCACGTATTTCAATGCAGCTTTTTTAATAGATGAGTGGTTCAAGAGGAAGGTTTTATGTATAATACACGTATAATATAGTAGAGAAACACTGATAAGTTAACTAGTACATTAATAAATTAAATGATTCTAATGGTGCTTCTGTCTTACGGTATATAATTATATTTTCTTTTCGTATATGTTTATAATTTTAGTGGTACTTTTCAATGAAAGACATCGTTTTATACGTAGTCTTAGCGGAATACCAATAGCTACTTTTTTCAAAGAATATTAGGGACTTGAGGACATAAGCGTATCAAAGTTTTAAAATGTTTAAGAAAACCGATTACTTACTGCTTTCTTTAATTCGACAGGGTACCGGTAACGGCTATAATTTTTTAATACGCGTAACTATTTCACACTTTTTTTATAATAAACCCAGTAGAATAACAGTAATTTTGATCACAAGTTTTTCGGCAGCAGACGTATATGAATTCAGATCTACTTATTTACAGCATTAATTTAATATATGTAATCAGTAATCTGTATCATATAAAAATTCGTCGGTTGATATCTTAATACCAAAGCTTGTGCCACAAACATATTAAATAAAATATTCGTTAATAACTAACTTATAGACGGTGTTACATTTACAAACACGAGTATTATTACAGATTTTATAATTCATTTTATTATGTAACGTAATATAATGTAGTTCTCACGATAAGCAGTTTTAATTTCTTTATTGCCGAAATTTCGACCCGGTTATGTATCTCGTTCACAGCGAAAATACGGTGGCGGGGAGAACTGATGACAATTACTAGTGGTAGATACTAATTATAATAGGTATATCTAGTCCGTTTTTATTTTAGCTTCCATATCAGACACAACACAACTCTATATTACCCACCGAACGTAGGACAATTTGTGATATCAATAAAGTAACAAATTCATTTTACATGTTTGCTAACTTACTACCATGTTGTCGGTTTAAGTCAGTACCACGTAAAAAAACATGATTGTAATTATATAAAAAAAATGGACATAAATAACAAAAAAACATGCGTGCGTACAAAGTACACATGTCAGAGGTGAAACTTCTTTGGCGAACTAATTTATAAATCTTGTTTATATTTATACAAATCTAAAACTTTAAATTTCCAAGATTAAGAGGAAGGGAAAAAGGCGTGATACGACGTTCGCTCTGTCTCACTTTTTCTCTCAATCTTTCTCACTCGCTTGCTCCCTACTCTCACTCCACGGCTAGTTGCTCATGCTACGTTCGCCCTGTCTTACTCTCTCTCAATCGGTCTCGATCACTCTCTCTCTCTTTTCCGACACTTCCGTTGCATACCGGCGTGACGTTTCATCTGTAAAAATTTTACCCTCATGCGCCTAAAGAAGTTTCACTTCAAAAAGACAAATCCGCTGAGTTTCTTGCCGGATCTTCTTAGTTGAGGTCGTATTCCAACCCGGTGGTAGTGTAAGAAAAAAATGTAACTGACAATTTGTAAGTGCCCCCCTAGGCCTATACAAAAGACATTTCGTTTTATTTCTAAATCTATAAAGTATATTTTTTGTATACAGTAGGTACATACAACAGCCAGCCAATGTACATAGTGTAGGTCACATTACTTTCCATTAACATACTGTCAGAACCACCTACTGTCCGAACCTATTAATAATTCAGATATAAATGTGCCTCAAATTAACATTCAAGACAATAAACCACAATAAACTCCTGAGACAGTTGATCAATAAATAGCAACGGACAATGGCCCCAAATGTAGTGAAATAGAGAAACCAGATAATGTCCTAAACATGCCACATTAGATACATAGTTATGCTGTTGAAATTCGTTCAATTGGACCAGGAATTAATGGATATCGTTTCAATGAACAGTTCCTTAAATACGAGATATGGCGGCGTGTTCCAGTTCAAAATCGTTAAAATTAGAGACAATAAAGATTGCTGTTTGGCGCCAAAACCAATTAGTGGCCTCAATTTGGAAAGTCCCCATTTTGCTTAAAGATTGTTCCGAAATTAAACCCAGTTTTGACATGATCACTAAGTACCTTAACATAAACAAAGTATTATATGAGATCTTGTCGTATGATCATTCTATACTTATCTATGCTCGAAATATTTAAACATAATTATTTTTTATGATCCGAATGCTTTATATAGAACTCAACTATGACAAGGCAAAGCATTTAAAAACTGAATATTCATTTTATACGAATTCATTTGACTTACAATGCATGCATCCCACGCTACGACCTTCGTGAACGGTAGACTAGACAATTCCTTCAAACCTCAAGCGGAACATAAAAATAACAGTTTTGTAGTTCATGACTCCGATAACATCAGAATGTAGGGTTATGTTGCGAAATAGCGCAGATTATGTCAGGCTTCGGGCATTTTGCCATTTGGATTGCTTGCGACACCCCGTGGTGTGATACAGAAACGTAGCCTGAATACGAACGATTGTTAAAAAACAAATTTTTTGAATATTTCATGGCACGCTCACGTTCAAAGGACGTGTAAAATTTACGGAAGTTAAGTAAGAGTTACGTACGATTATGGGGCGGTTTGAGTTATGTGGAGCACAGCTGCGCCAATGTTGTGATTTGCGAGCTCGCTTTCTCAATGGGTTCCGTTTCATTGATATTGATAGCAGAAATTCTAAGTTGAGTAACATGAGTACTTGCGGGGTGAAATAGCTAAAAACCAAAGGAAATAAGTGCAATAGTTAAGAAACGATTAGAAAGTTTGAGTATTTATACTCTAGCAGAATAAACAAGAAATCGTTTGGATGTGAGCAGCAAAATACCAAATTTTCTAATAAATAGAACCTTGAACACAAATTTATTAACGTTAACAAGGGTTTTTATGAAAGTTTTTGCTCTATACTTACTTTAGAATTGCAACATATCCACTACACCGTTAATAGAGAAACCTCGCAATAAAAAATTGTTAGGTTCGTGCCACAAATTGAACAAATAGTGTATATTGAGTGTTAAGTAAGGGTTTTTGTCGGTTTGTGAATAGCACAGATAGCGGCTTTAATCAAATTGGCTGTTTCGTAACCCTTTGTGGGATTAAATGAGAAGTTACGAATTCACAATGCATCATGAGTTTATTGCAGCCTGTCAAATCTGGCAAATAAGGAGTGATTGTTCACAGGATAATGACTCTTATTACAAAAGAGTAAGGTGGGTGGTGTTGTGGGTAACGTATCAAGTTAATTCGGTTCCCCGAAGGTTGGCTGATCCGATATCCGTGTCAAATATTGGATTTTCGTAATTCGAATTACGCTACTAAGCTACCTAGTTCTACTCCAACCGAGTAAACTACATGCGATGAACTATTTCCCGTCAACTACAAACAATTATGAATAAAAAACACGAATAAGACAAAATTCGTAAGGATACAACTAATGTTGTGTATCGTGATATAGAATCTAAAAAAGACCTAACGAATAGGATGTAAAAAAAATAAGTTTATCTACCAGTACTTGTCAACGGTTTCTCCCTGGTGCCGCAGTTCGGCAGTGACCACGACCGAAACAACTGAATCGAAATATCGATAAATAAAAATCAAAAACATAACGTAAGCACCAATCAAAAATAAAAATGTAAAAAAGTTAGTGTTATATAACTTAATTAAACATTCATTTATTCTATAAACTATGTATTATGATCTCGCTTAAGTTGCTGTTATTAAGTTAATGTTATTCGCTAAGTGGTTATCAAGCCCATACCTTATTCGAGTTAAGTTATAATAAAGCCTTATTACTTTAAGGCTTTTATATAGGTGTAGGGTTAACGACTTGTCAACGAGGTTGAAGCTAGTGCTCATATGGTTATGAGAGGTAACCGGTGACTCATAAATAACTTTGTCAACAATGTTGCTTCTGACATTAACGTGAGAACGCAGATTTCAACACATTGTCTCATCGTTACAGATGAAATATTGATGAGAATATTAATAGAATACTCTGTATCGTCAGCACACATAAAATCCAACTGCGTCATGGATGTTAAACTGAAGGCTGATATTACTTAATGTTTTGTGGAATCTGAAGAGATTAAAGGTTAATGGAATATTTAAGCAAATTAAACAGAAGGGTAAAATAAACCCATGATGATTTTTGATTTTGGATAAATTATTCATTAAAATGGAATCGGATTTAATTTGTCATCGGCACTGAATGTGTGTACACACCGTAAACAGCAAAAGACAGCTAAACAACTAATCCATTCAGAATAATCGGAATAGACTTGTACAAAGAAATCAATTCCGATTCTTAATTCGGTGTACGGTATTCCATTACCCAAATATAGCCAACACAATAAGAAAAAATCAAAACGCCTCAGGTCGTAAACGTTGGTTAGTTTGATTTGATCTGTTACGTTAATGACGGACTGACCATAGAGAATGTTAATTTTTGTTGCGAACGCTAGGCAAAGTTCATTACCCCGACATCCGACCATAGACCATGGTACTGTTACCAGAGCATGACCATAACAACAAAGGCCTCGCATTTGATTGTGATTTGAGTGTGTTCAGGTTTTCGACGGATCACTGGTTATTTGATTTTTTGTAGTTTTGTACGATTTTGAATGTGAATTTAGTATAACCGTAGGTAAATTACTAAATATGTGTATCACAGAGAACGTTTTTAAAAAAAGTAAACCACAATAACGAAATCAAAATCTTAGCAGTACATAGATTGTTAATTAATGATTGGTTATTTGGCAAATAATAAAATATATCTTTATTACCAAACGATATCTTAAAACAGCAAATCAATTATTAAACTTCAAATTTATATGATTATGAAGATAATATTAGCGTCGAAAACTCAAATTAACCATAAATATCACAACTTCGTTCAAAACAAGTTTTATGGACTATAATTGTAAGCCTATTTCAATAAACTATTATGAGAATTAAATTAGAAAATCGGGTGTTAAAATAATTTGACCTCAGAATATGTATCTAAAATTGACAAAAACAAACGTTCCAGATTGCCTTGGCGTGTCCTTATCACTCTGGTTTGCGAAATTATTAATAACAATAAAGAATATTGTATTATTGCAGAATCTCTTTGGAAATAAAACGTCTCAATTTATATTCAAAAGCAGATTCGTCCTCAATGCTATCATGGTGATCTGAAATAACATTTTAAAGTAATATAAATTAACAACAACGGGCACAAATTAATTTGAGTAAAAACGTTGAAACTGTAGACTATGTATTATGCTATTTTATCAATGACATTATTTATACCGATCACAAAATTATTAGAAATGATTTATTAAGTAGCGTCAAAATATGTAAATGATAATGAGTACCTTTACGTACTATTAAAGTTTCATATTCTGATAGATTTCCATCGGATGGCATAAATCGTCGGACTTTATTTATGCATAAAACTTGGTATTACTTCATTGATTCTGCATCGGATTAGCATATGTCTAATGTTGCTTGCGAATCGAGGCGCCTTATTTGTATTTCGACGTAGTACACGATCCATCGAGAAATTTATCGTATGTCTTGGCCATATCCATATCATAACTTCCAGAATTGGCAGTGCCATTACCCACTCTTCCTTATACACTGACGACTTACATATGAAAGAGCGTGTGGGAGAAATTTATAACCTTAGCCATATTAAAATAAACCCATCTGGTACTGCATCTCTAGTAGTGCAGAGTAGTTATGTTCTTAAACAAATATAGTATGCATTGAATATAGGAAACCAACCCAATGACCTGGAGAGATTGACCGAAGGCATTTTCATACATTCAAATGTTTGGTGATACCAAATATTAATTGCTTGAGATTTTTCTAAAGGACATCTAGAAAAACTAGGATACAAAACATAAACAGAAGGGATGTCAACAAATAGCCATAGTTGATTTACCGTCAGCCATTACCGCAAAGGTAGCAAGCCGCCTTATTTCGATATGTTTTTTTTAATCTGTTTGGATGTTATTTATTATATTAATACGTGAAGCAAAAATTTGTGACGGATTTTTAAGTAATATGCCGCGAACGGATTAGTATGAAATTTTGCACGGTTATAGTGGACGTAGAGAAGGAGTGCAGAATGTTAATATTTTTTTCAAATAATGCATTTTTCATACATAAAATCAACTAAAAACACATTACACACACTGCCTTGCATTTGTCACAAACACATATGTACTTAGTAAATGAAAATGAAAAGACACAACGTCAAGAATGTCAGATGACATTTGATTTTTAATTTAAATTACGGTCGAATTTCGGCCGATGCTACGGGTGACTAGTTAATAGTAATGTCACACGTTAAATAATTTAAACCAATTGGATACTTATATGTCATTCACTGTTGTATACCAATATAATTAAAATTCCTTTAAAATTCATTTCAAATATTAAACAAAATGTATAGCTATAACAACTTAATAAACTTAGAGATATATCAGAAAGATCGTAGTTAAATAAGTGAACTATCTCGATATAAAGCTACATAATTTGTTTGGGCGTTGACTATAAGAATTTATGTCAGACGATAAAAAGCATGTCGCAGCCCGTCCACCTACTCCAGCACATATTTGTACTTTATGAGTAAGAATGGTTGAAGTAAAGATACTGAGTGCAATAAGATGAATCACGAAGACCATTTATAAATATTACATAGGATATATTCTACGCGAGTAGAATCGTTCGAACCACTATTTTCTTTAAAGGATGCCATATCCATTTCAATTACTACTGATATAATTTTGATTCATGTCCTAAAACTTTTGTTTAAGAAGACATGCTCAAGCTGAAACAAAAAATGATTAACGCCTTCTAGTTTATCACCTCCGAGATTCGTGCTGTGGATTTTCGCAATACTATTATCTTTTTTGTTCCAGTCGATTCACTTTTTATTCGTGGCGTAGCAAGAGTATTGTTAAAATCAAGGCAGCGGCAACGAACGTGCCAATTAATTTTCATTGTAAAAATGTCAGTGATATAAGGTATCTACTTTTAGAATGTGGGTCGATAGGTTCGGCCGGACCTGTATGGCGGGATAACATTCCGTAGATAAACATACGATTAAAATCAACTCCGAAGGATTTCTAACTGGTCGCCGCCAAGTACAATCTGGTTGACAGCGCACCCTTTTTACGGTTTTTACGATATATGATAATTGAAAACGGTGCTAAACTTGCAGTCTAATCTGTAATGCCTCCATTAGTAATTTAATTTGAGTAAGAATTTGCGTACATTCAAAATAATTGAATGAATTATGAACGCAAAAAAACGATTACTTGTATTACAGCCAGTATCGATCCTACTGCATTTAGATTGGCAAGGTATCTACGGTATACTCATATATCGAGTCCTTGCACAAAAACATTATGAGTGCTGTAGTCCTTTAAATCACATCTTACGAAATACTCTCTTAATAGCTGATAAATTCCCCACTTAGGAATGCGAATGAAAATTTTGCAACGCACTTTGTTTCGCTGTTCTGCGTTTTATGAATCGTTACAAAATTTGACGAATCATCTACAATGGCTATAGAAGTCTCTACCGTTCTTTGAGCTTGACAATCAAATTTCCTCTGTATGGTGGAGTGCTATGGAGTAAAATTGCTTGGTTCACGTGATGGTGTAACGCTATAACGCTGACGTCTATATCTTTGTACCGATGACTCAATTGTCATTCGCATATTTTATCCTCAGTTGCCTCAGTCCTTATGAATTCGGAAACATCTGAAGTGTATTCTGTTCAAACTGAATGAGTGTTGCTAGTTTGATTTGCTTCTACTTTTTTAAAACCATTTCATTTATCCTTTTATCGGACAGTTTGACATCTAATTCAAAAAGTTATTCATGTTTTGTTGATCAAATGTCAAATCTGAAATTAAAAATATTTTAACATTGTAATAGTTTGTAACGTTTTGAATGCAGATTATAACAGACATCTTTCTAAATCAACAAAACGTGAAGAATAAATAAAAATAAACTCAGGAAATGCATTGCAAAGCGAAAGACAAATAGCATACCATTAGTGTTCTTAGCGATTACTATCCAAGATACCATCTGTACGAGTGATTACAGCTCGATCGTTCTGTTGTTGATAGTTCTAACAGTTTCGACACCTCTAGTTGTTGCGTATGACATAATTAGCATTGTTTTTTTAACGGAATACAATACGTAATGACTGATATCTTGATAGCTCCTATTTCCGAAGTTTTAAATAGTTCTTAAATGATATGTCTTATCTAAATCTATTATAATCACACCTTCGCAATATTAACAAAAGGGAACAAATAGTGAAAATAATACGTTTACTTATTTTTTTCTATATATCTAAAAATTCATACTCACTATTGTTATTTTTTCACGTCTAAACCGGCATCAGCATCAAATAGGAGACATGTGTATTTCACTTGAAGTCAATGAAACCGACTGGGAGTTTTTTTTGTGGATTGTGGTTATTTGAATTAGGTCGTATATCAAATATTTATTTTTACTCATGATGACTAACAACGATGAAATCAGGATACGAAGTATAATATGTATAGCGCCATGTAGCAAGATATCTAAGAAAGCTATGAAGCAAAAGCTAAACTGTGTTTTAGCGATTATTGATATGATCTCGATTACGAATGCCTACAATTGTATCGCGGAGCTTAGCGAGTAGTTTCGACACCTTGAGTTGTTATAATTATGACATAATTGATACCGTCCGACTGGGAACGTTTCGTGTGCTCTGGCTTCCTAGTTGTGCCTTTCACGTTGCAAGTGTGTTGAATGCAAATCACTGTTTTAGATATTGTTTATCACTTCAACAGCAAACTCATGCTAGTGAAAACGAGCATGAGCTAGATTTTTGATAAATTGAAAAACGGTAATCAATCGATAGGTCGTTTTTTTTTTCAAATCGAGATCTATTAATTAATATCCGTGTTATAGATCTTTGTTAATCAAAGATATTCATGGATGCTGACATGATGATCTTATTATTACTTGAACGGTAGAATTTTTGCTACTCTACATTCATTTAATACGAGAAAACTTATTTCTTTTTGTCTTGTGACGACTCGCGTGGTGCAGCGGTTACCATACCAGTCTGACACACAGTGGGTCCCGGGTTCGATTCCCGGCCAGACAGGTATCTAAATGATAAATTTAGATTCTTGTTCTGGGTAGTATAGAAAGCATTTTTTTCTTGTCTTCCCTAGTGTGAATTATGTACATTTTTACTAACAATGTAAGGTTCGACTGGGGAGGAATCACCCTCACATGCATTTTATATTAAGCAGTCCTGTTTTTCTGTAATAATCGTCCTAATCCACATATACTATGCATTCGTGATCTACTTCACGTAGAAGCCAATTCCACTTAACATGAGGTGGATTGCCGATTTGCTACTTCCTATCATAACAAACCATTGTCACTTCTCATAGATAAGCTGAAGTATACAAGCATGAATAATTATTCCCATAATTGCTGCGAGTTGATCACCACCATCCAATATGCCATTTCCAGCTTTATTGCAATACAGATCAACGTTAAATTCGATTGGAGGTAGAATGCAATAATCTTGTCGCGATGAAAGTGGTATTATCAGTACGTGCTTATCAGTGACACCCACTTACAGATTACGACAGTATCGCGCACTTCGATACATATTTATGGATGCTTTTTGTGTAAACTAACTGTTCGCAATTAAACCACGTCAATAATTGTTGTACATTTATATCTTACATTACTGGTTGTAGTAAATGTTTATTGCGCCCACTTGATTATCTACTGCACTTTTTATACACGTTTAAAATGCGGTCAATCGATGGATAAGATCATTGTACAATTTAACATCCTGTTTCTGTCCAATGTTGTCCTGTTTTTGTCCAACGATTTTGTACATTGCAAACTGGAGGTATGGCCAAAAACGGAAACGCAAGCGTTATAGCCACATTTTATTTTACCAATAATTGTAGTAGCAATAAAGTATGTAGTCTACCTGATGGTGGCCATTGCCGCCCATGGACTGTAAACAACTTCATATATAATAGTGGTTGAATATAGTCAGTCACAGTGGTGTTGCTACTCTGCTTCATACAAAAATGGCCCGACAACCACACCCTTCCATCAAAACGCAAACTTTACGCTAGAAATGAGTGTTATTGCCATTGCAATATGTGGGCGGAAACGTAAATTATAATCGTTTTAAGGAAACCTAAGGGAACATTCGCACCTGAAACAGTTAAAATAGCAATAAAAAAGTAGTGGCGCCTCAATGAAACCACATAGACATCGACAATGTCCGATGTGGTCACCTGATCGATATTTCCGATAAGGACAAAGAAAGTCTGTGATATATTATATGCATTGGATAAAGTTTCAGCTTTCTATCTAGAGAGTTATTATGCATATGACGTGAACCATTTAATTTCCTGGTCGACGTATGCATGTGAGTGACAATGGGCTCATAAATAACACTTGGTTACGTATTGAATGCCATTTCGGTTTGATTTACTGAAATAAGCATGAAAATATAAATCTGCTTCTAAAATTAAGGTTTCCTTATTGTTGGCTTAGATTGCAGTGATAACAACGGTAGTCACTTAGTTCAACGCCCTGTAGTTCCGGGATCAGAATAGGGCTACGGCATCCCCTGCCTGTCGTAAGAGACGACTAAAAGGGGCTTCCGGGGTTCGGTCAGGCAATCCCGGGAAGGACGGAGCCCAGCCGCCCATCTGGGAGGAGCCCGATGGGGCAACGCGCTCGGAGGATTTCGGTTGAAGTCGTTTCGAGATCCCGGAGTCCTCCTTTTCAGCGCCGAGGACGGCCACTGGGGGGTTTTAATGCGGTAAAAATCCCACATAACCCTGCGCCGCTTCCACGGCGTCGGGTACCTTTTGAAGGTTTCCCCCTCGAAAACAAAAAAAAAAAAAAAGTCACTTAGTTCAAATGTGTATTTAGGGAAAGAGGCCATGCTACTTAGCACTGATGAAAACTCGCTTTATCTATAGGATTAAAGTAGCAAACGAGCATGCTTTCACCTGATGGTAAGTTAAACTGCCGCCTATGGACAATAGCAATTTGATAAGGAACAAAGGTTCTATCTAAATTCAATCACGATGTTTTGCTACTTCCGCGGACTAAGATGGTCCCCTCCCCACGCTTTTTCCAATGGTGAGCGAGAATCTTCTTAACGAAAGGCGAATTCACTTTTATACCCCTCTCTTACTTTTATACCACTCTCTTTCACCACACCAAAAACCACTGAAATCCCCGAGCTACGTTTTTCAAGGTCTCTTTGTGAGTTTTAGAACAAATCTTATTAATTCCCTTTTATGCCGAGACGTCAGTTTTGTCAATGATTGACGAATTAATGGTAGCGTTAATAGGTAGTCCGATATAACAACTTATTTGTTTAGTTCAAAAAGCAGTAGTGCAAAAACAGCAATACAAAGCGTGGCAGACAATTAATTTGCCGTTGACCCGAAGATGACAATCATATTTATAATTTTATTTCATGGTGATCTGAAATATAATTGAGTTTACAGTGTAGTAATCTTGTCCACACTCCGCCGGCACCGCGGTTGTTTAGCCTAATTAAAAAGATTTTTACGGCCAAACACCATACGTCATCTATGGACACTGGCAACACCGAATTCTCACTTCTTTTTCGCGCTTTTATGGCATCGCGCTATTATTTTTTCAAAGTTTTGTAAAATGTGTAAAACTAAGCAAAACTTATGGAAAAATGGAAGAAAATGGAAAGTGACAAAGAAAAGCCAGGACGGAATAGTGGAAATCGCAGGAGCAGGACTCTACAAAGCAATTTCTCAGACCGGAGGATTCATTGGTTATGTTTCAACAAAAAGGTATGTAAGAAAATAATGATTTACTGTAATAGTAACAATACATAAGTGTGAACAATATAATAAACAATAACTTAAGAACTCGTACTTCAAGTTACAAATTCTGTAAGCGGACTTGGAACTGTAATGTCAGAACTAATAAAGTACTCACTGGATATTTTGTCAATTTGTTGACACAATATTTTGCTAATATTCAATAATGAATAAAATGCAATATACTTAACTTAATATGCAACAAATATTTTTATATATTACGCACCAGAGTCATAAAATACGAGGCGCTCGTATCAATTCGACAAAAAATAGTGCTATGAATATAATATAGGTAGGTACCTAAAGTGATATTGTTTGCATAAGGAGCATGCAAGTTGTAATATTGTTTTCAGGTAGCAAATGTGTTAAAACACTGCTCACCATAACCATTGAGTACGAGATACTCGTGTGTTGCATTGCCAACACTAAATGGTTTTCATATTAACCATTAAGCACGAGATGCTTGCGCTAACATATCTATGTGGCAAATGGTGAATATGTAACGCACCTGGACCGTCGAGTACGAGATACTCTTAGTGTTACATTGTTGACACTAAACGGTTCTCTCATTCGCCATTGGGTACGAGATACCTGTGTTAACATTTTTATGTGACAAATGGCTTGAATGCTTACTTCACTCTAACTGTACAAGCAATCACACAGCACAAGAAAAGGTTTGCTATCCATGGATGACCCACACCATGCTATACCTAATGGAACATTAAACTAGCTCTGTCATGCTTACATTATTAAGCAACCATTAAGAGAGTCAGAATGCCTTCATGATGCCATTGCAAAACAAAAACATGTGGCTACTGTCAAAAGAGATAAATTAAAGTTTATCCACATCGGGGACATTGGTACCTATACTATATGGAAAACTTTCAACCATCTGAGATCTCTAAAATTGGCCAACTTGTGGGTAGCAACTGTACAAGTGATATACTGTAATGGAATATTTAGTACAAGTATAAAATAACAATAAATGGGGTAAAATAACAAAAAATAGTTATTCTATAACAGGTGTATTAACTTCAAAGCAAATGTAACTTATAATATAACAATCTTAACGAGGCTCACCGGACAGCATTAATGTTATATTCATGCAACAGAATCATTCTGGAAGTCTGATATCTGCATTACTATTCTACAATTGCTTGGAACTTAATTTTTACTTCATTAAATAACTTTACAAAGCATATTTAAACATGGAAGTGATATATTGTAATACTATTGCATTCATATTACCTGTAATAGTAGTTGCGCTAGTGTGTAAAAATGAATAAATATTGGTTGATATTGACCTATACATAAATATAAAGCAATATACTTTCCTGATACTTTTGAGTTACATCTACTGTGTTAAAAATTGAACTAGAAAGTGATAAAACATATTCTAATTCATAAAATTTGCATTTATAATACAACAAAGTTCAGTTCAATGAAACTCATCAGAAGTATTTACCTGTGACAGCTAAGGGTATTTAAAATAAAACCACTAGCATTAACCATTCCAGAAAGAAGATATTTGGTTAACAACAGAATAAACAACATTTTATATGTATCAGGTGACTGGGCTATGTACAAAATTATTCTTTTTGCAGCAATATAAAGTGAAGTTAATGCAATTTTTTCAGATTTCTGACTGTAGTAGGTTGTGTTATCTATTTTGTAGTATCCCTACCACAGCATTGGTTCTGCAGAATAAATTAGGTCATAGATGGGACTACAGTTACCTCTACCTAATCTGATCTACCAGTAAGTTCAAGCAGGCACATTCATTGGGCTTATCAATGAATATGCTATCCATGTAGATGGGTTTCATGGAATTTAATTTTTACTGACTTACATGTACATGTCACAAAAATAAAACTTTGCAGTTATATAAAGTTGGATTTCGTACATTAAACCAAAATCTATATCAGTACAGTCTTAAGGGTCCTAAGGGTGTAAAGAGAAATATTAATGACAGTTACCTATATCATATAAGTACCCATATTGCAAATAACCTTAGCATTGGGTTCGAAGTAAAATCAAGTTAGAAGTATTTAATTGGAATAAACCATTTAAAAGTTAATTAACTCCATAAATACCTATAATGTAATAGTTGACAGTGGAAATTACCTCTGGAGACTGTCCTGGGAGACAAAAGACTGTCATAATTATTATAAATTTCAAATGTCACCATCATCTAGTTCTGGAGCATATAATTAACTTACATAAAATAGTTAATTCCCACGTGAATATCAAGTCTTGTTATCAAATATATGCTTACACCTATTGTACTCAGATTTAGACTGTCATACCTTCATATTTAATGGTCAGGAATAATCACAGGGCTGGAAACTCAGTCTTATAACTTATGGGACAAGTTTAACATCTGCAAATAATCCCTACTTACATCATTGTAAAACATAATTATGATAATAACATGATGTATAATTCCACCAGCATCACAAGTATATAGAAATTAAATAGACAAATCTCATACCATCTCTAGTAAACTAATTTTAATTTCAAATTAACAGTTTAACAATTCATTTAGCAATATTGATTACAGATAACAACATTTATCGTATATTTAGGCACTTGTCATCAAAGTAGCATATTATGTAACAGACCATCAACTCTGACATACAAATAGGGCAATCTTATGAAGATACCCAGTCCCTTAAATTTTAGTTTGAGGAAAAATAATAATAATAAAAAAAAAAAAAAAAAACAAATCTGCTTTGTTTGCTAGCAAAACTTAAGTTACGAAACATTATTTGCATCACAAACTCACATCAAACATGTATGTGATTATAATACAATAATAATAATGTTATTACATTTCTGTATATTGGTCCAGTGATTACCTAAATATTTTGCAGAGGCACAGAGTTTGAACACTAGGTGTCTGTATGAGATTTAAAACAAGAGAACAAATATGATGTCAGTGTATTTAGTATACAAATCAAACACTGGTGGAATTTACAGAGGAAATTATAATAATTATACTTATTGATATTTCAACATCACTACATCTTTTTATTTTCCAGGAAAATAGTGCTACATCGCTTCATTCATATGGATTCATAAGATGTGAAACTTCTTCGGACTGGAATATGGGAAAATATATGTCAAGATATAAAGGAATGATCTGCATTAATACAAAAATGATAAACATGAAGAATACATAAGTAACAACTTTATTATTGTCAGTCATTATGTATGTAACTATTGAAGAGCCATGGATTCCTGTCTTCAGGGATCCTTATAGACTATAAAAGTCATACCCCATGTAAGTAAAACTGTTTAACTAAATCACCATGCAGTACTGAATGACCTCATGAGGGATTAAAACAATTCAGTACTATGGGGACTGAAAATATTATATACATTAAGAATGATAATACAACTAACATCTAATACATATTACTGAAAGGTATGAATATTTTATTAACACTACAGCTGGAACTTATTATGCGCCTCACTGAGACTGGATACACATTATAATCATGTGGATACACTATTTGAGTCTACACATAATTAAGTTAATATTGCCAAAATATAACCAACATATGTACAAGTAAGACTACATAAGTTCAGCATATAACAAATTGGTTATTAAGCATTAAGAATCCTTTACTATATAAACAAATATATATTATTCTATCTATTCATAAATATTCAAGGAGTGTATCAATAAGCACTAAGACCAGCTTTGTAAAAGATAGCTTTAGATCATTCATTTATATATAAGATAGTATGGAAATTATACTTACTAGCAATGAATTTAGATAGTTATAATAAACTATTATCTGTACACATATGGATAATACTTTTATATTCTTAGTATACAGCCATATGATAAGTAATTTAAATTTACATTGTAGTTCATACATACTTACCAGATCTAATTTGATCTGAATAGTTCGGAAGTGCTGTAATAAATTATGACAAAATTTTTTTTTTTTGAGATTTACTGCAGGATAGGTTCTTATTGAGATCAACTTGATCACATTAATTACATTAATTATTGTTCTATATTAAATTATTTACATAGTTGTATACATATATTATGACATTATTTATAAAATTTATGTAATGCAGTTATTTTTCTTTTTCTATTTTTAATAAAGAAAGGAAAACAATATTATCTAGACAAGGAAATTATCCATTAAATTCAATTCTATTTACAAATGTTGTATAATGCATTATGATTATGCTATCACATTTGTTTCATCAAAATTTGTGGACGTTAAGACATAAGCCTAGAGCAGTAAACATTCCTAAATTAATCATTATTACTGCCTTTCGCAGTATTAAATTAAACCATTTTTTTAGTAAAGCACATATTGATTGTCATCATTGGCATTCATTTTATGTCTAGTTATTATATTGTAAATATTTAATGTGAGTTTCCCTATTATGGATTTTAGAATATCTTTTACCCATAAGATACCGTAACAATAAATGTTTAATTATTTGAATTAGTTTAATTCCATTAAATATATATATTGTTGCAGCAGACTCTAAACATCTACACTGTAAACTCAATTATATTTCAGATCACCATGAAATAAAATTGAGAATTAGACGAGCTTACCTGTAAGTGAAGTCTGATTCTAATTTTATGAATGGTGATCTGAAATATAATCACCCACCCACCCAAATCGAATAAATCGATACCCAAACTGCAACAATAAAAGATATTATAATTCACAACTGCTTATTATGTAATATAACTCAATTACATTATTAAATCATATAATTCAACAGTAAACAGTAAAGTGTCTCCTTGATGAGGAAATGGATATCATCAAGGATAGCAAGGGGAAATAATACTCTCTAAAGCAAGTGAGAATTCGGTGTTGCCAGTGTCCATAGATGACGTATGGTGTTTGGCCGTAAAAATCTTTTTAATTAGGCTAAACAACCGCGGTGCCGGCGGAGTGTGGACAAGATTACTACACTGTAAACTCAATTATATTTCAGATCACCATTCATAAAATTAGAATCAGACTTCACTTACAGGTAAGCTCGTCTAATTCTCAATTGTTATCGTAAAATCATTGTGGAACAAAGATAAGTGATCAAATGTTGACAATACCGGCGCGGGCAACATCACGCGCTTTGTAGCTCGTCACAACACAAACTGACATTATATTCTGGATTGTTATACCTTGTTCCTGTGTGCATAGAAATAAGTAACGGGTAAATTTATGTACAATAAAAAAATACTAAGCGTTTTTGTGACAAAATGATAGACAGACTTACAAATTAGTTAAATGTTTTCAGTTTATATTCTATCTACAAAATGAATGCACATGATGTTATATTTCATCTGTCTGAAAAAAAACTTACCTTAGAACCGTTTGCTCTTATTTATAATTTTATCTCCACCGGGAATTAGTAAGCCATAAGCTTGTTTTTACTCCCGAAATATTTAGGGCGTATAGGAATAGTATTGGGGACTTATGCGAGCGGAAATTAGAGCGAAACTGAAGTCTTAACCATAGCAGTACCAGTAACTAGTACATGTAATAGTTGTGATAGTATAAGTAATAACAAACACACTCCCACAAACATGCACATACTGAAACTTGAAGGTGGTAGAACCAGTGTAGTTCGACCGAGGAAGTACCACCGCCACACCTATTCCTAGCGTGAAGGAGTTCTTGCATTTCGATCGAAGGGTGTGGTTGCCGGCACACTTTTTTATGAGGCGACCATCATAGTCCTCGGAAGTAGCAACGCATCTGTGATTGACTTCAGAGGGAACCCATGTTCTGTATTACAGAAGTTCATGAGCACCAGTGACCACTTACCATCAGGTGGACTGCATGTCCGTTTGCTACTTCAGTCAGATAAAAAAGAAACTTACGCACGCACGCAGAAATGAACGCATAGCAATATCATTTGCGTGCATGCTTCAGGTTACAGGATACCATCGTTGGACCATTTGCGCACACGTTTTAGGACACACATAATACCATCGGTGGAAGTGACTAGTTATCTTCAGCAATTATGTAGCTGAGTAAAGACCTTTTTACCCGAGTGCGTCAGGAGGGAATTTTTTTTGGTAAATGTTTCGTCAACCCATTGATGTTCCACTGCTGGGCACGGGTCTTCTCTCATAATGAGAGAGTTTAGGTCATAGTCCACCGCGCTGGCCAAGTGCGTATTGGTGGACTTCACACACCTCCGAGAACTTTTTTTATTTTATTTTTTAAAAACTCTCGTGTTGTAGGTTTACTCACGATGTTTTTCTTCACCGAAAAGCTGTGATAATTAATTTCTAATACATAATTTTAGAAAAATCAGTGGTGCGTGCCTGGATTTGAACTCAATCGAGAGGCTGTTTCGACCATTATTCTATCACTGCTCCAAAATTGCTGCTGCTTGGTAAATGTAATGTAATGTAATATAAATATTAGTAATTTAGTATTACAAAGCAGAAGCAGCATCAGTAGTAGCCAAGGTCACGACCTAACCCTAGATGTCAATCGTTCCTTAGATGAAGCTAACAATCCTAAAGCTTCATAGGTACCATCAAAATGACAAAAATAATGTGCAGGAACGAACCCGTAGTCCACCATTGTCAACGGTCACGGGCCCCGCACGCGCAGCCGCCGTGACGTGCATTTGATATGCCATTGTAGCTTGGATGCTGATAATTGTATGAATTAGATATTTTTTGAGTTTGTGGTTAGATCGTAATGTAATATGAGTTATGCGTGAGACTCGCTTTCAAGTGGTTTCACTTTTATGTGGTTGCAACCCTTTTATGTTGGATAGGGCGTCGAAATCTCTTAATGCTTTCCTTTACAGATTACAATTTTGACGACATGATAAGTGATACACCGTGTGACCACGTGACTTGTTTCTGACAAATAAATAGTGTCAAAATTGTAAGAGCAAAAAACATATTTTTTATTGGGTGCATTAAATTATATAAATGCAATATAATAAAATGGTCCTGTAATTATTCACCGTAAAACGCATTGAGATCATTATCTATGTAACAAAAATGTTATCATTACACGACTCTAATCTATCATAATATCTTCCTTATCAAGAAGTTTGTTCATGCAAATATAACGCTTATGTAATTGC
Source organism: Spicauda simplicius (assembly GCA_949699795.1). Lineage (NCBI taxonomy): Eukaryota > Metazoa > Arthropoda > Insecta > Lepidoptera > Hesperiidae > Spicauda > Spicauda simplicius. The sequence goes on from OX453074.1 coordinate 1,171,268, forward strand.
TGCACATTAAACAAAGTTACATGAACTATTGTTCAGCATGATAAAATGTAATTATTTGCCTCCTTCACGCAAACATAGGCTTTATACCACCGTAATATGTGCGAAAGCTGTGTAACAGAAAGCCAGGGGAATTAAAATGGCTTGCACAAACATGGCATAGTTTTGGAGCATACATTACCAAGCAAATGTTTCCGTCGGTATGAAAACATTTATCTCTATCTTCAAGGGGTCAACGTACCTGTAAAGAAAACGGTTATTAGCAGATAAAAACAAGTTATTTTGTATATGTTTACGCAAACATCCAAGTGGAAATTCTATTTTCCACGTTAAAAATAAGGTTGTTACAGTATTTTTATTTATTAAAAACCTGTTTATTGATTTTCCAACTGGTGTTTTGAGTTCGTTTGTATTCGCTTTGCGTAAAAACACCGGAATTCAGGACAATATAACTTTTCTTTTTTTCTTTTTATCTGACTGAAGTAGCGAACGAGGATGAAGTCCTGATGGTAAGTGGTAACATTTGTAATCAACTTCATACAGAACATTTCATAACTATATTCCATTTGAGATAAAATACTAATTCGATCGGACCTGAAATCAGGATCGGTCTCCAATAAAAGATGAGCCAGAAGGATGCAATATAAATAAGCCAAAACATTTTAAAGATAATTAAATTATTATTAGTTTGCTAGACGACCGACACAACACAGCAAAATGATATGTGCTGTGTCGTGTCGGTCGTCTATAGCACCACTCCATGCCTTCTCGTGGATATGGTAGGACTAAATACAGAACATGGGTAAGAGCACCTTCCTGTGTAACATTATCACCATTAAGCATGTCAGATGCCATGTCTGACGGAAAAAAAACATTATTACCTTATTATATAAATGGTCATGTAAAAAAATTCTACTTTTACTGACTTGAGAAAAGGTATTAAGCATTTATAATTAAAGGAAGTCATATTTTGAGCACATGGCGAAAATACTTTTGTAAAAAAATATTATAGTAGCTTTTTTATCTGATTGAAGTAGCAAACGAGCATGCAGTCCACCTGATGGCAAGTCACTGCCTTCCATGGACAACTGTAAGCAATTTCAAATAGAACATGGGTTTCATCTGAAGTCAATCACACATGCGTTGCTACTCCCGAAGACTATGATGGTAGCCTTATATAAAAGCTCGCAACTATATTATACTTCTGAAGGTGGTAGAGCCAGTGTAGTTCGACCGGGGTAGTACCACCGCCACACCTATTTCTAGCGTAAAGCATTTCTTGCGTTTCGATGGAAGAGTGTGGTTGCCGGCACACTTTTATATGAGGCGACCATCATAGTCTTCGGGAGTAGCAACGCATCTGTGATTGACTTCAGATAACACCCCATGTAGCATGTATGTATGTAGCATGTATGAAGTTGCTTACAGATGTCCATGGGCGGCAGTGACCACTTACCATCAGGTGAATTCCATGCTCGTTTGCTACTTCAGCCAGATAAATAAAATATATGGGTATAGTAATGTATACTAGAATTTAATTTAGCGTCAACAAAAATACGTGCATATATTATTGTGAGTGGCAGAAATTCCAACAACAATAGAATCCGAAACATGCCCGTTTGCTAGCAAACGTAAACATTATCGATGTATTGTTACCACTTGAATTTCTAAAACAAAACAACGGATGATTTATACGTAAACGCTATTGTATCGAATATGATTGAAAATTCTCTATGAAATGCAGAAATATGTGTGCTTTAAATCGTTCTTTTACAGATTATTCCTAGTGTATGTGTAGATATACATGAAGATTAAGAATAAATATCTAGCAGTGTGCATTATTGGCTGGCGCTGGCGGACCTAACAGTCGAATCCCTGGCACGCAAGTGTGATTTTTCGAAAATATGTGTATGAAAAAAAAAGAATTCATAGCGTTGAAATCTGCAGCCTAAGATTTCCTTGCTTAATTTCTCAGTTGGAAAATCTTAAAGATACCAATCCGGTGACCGGCCTAGACTGATACCTGATGGACTGTGGCTTTGACATTTGGCGGAGTGGTCACCGCATGGTGGTTCGGAGTTTAATCTTTGCCCAGACAGACATTTCAAATTGTCGTTCAAGAACTGGGTGTTTGTGTAATTTTTCTTGTACGTTCATAGCACTTTTAACACAGGAGATAATACTACGGAGGGCTATGTTTGTAAAGCCTCCTTTCCTCATGTTTCGAGGAAACATAATAAACTCGTACTCCGTACTGTAGACAGACATGTCACGTTACATCAGAGATAGCATTCGCCAACAGGTACATACGACCAGTGTTCCGGCTCATCTGGACAAACTAAACATAGCCAGTGCATTGCCCTTGAAAGTTTATTTTGTCGGCTAAATGTAGCCACGAAGCAACGATAAATACGTCCGTTCGTCTATACAAAGCAATATAAACAGCCGAATCTTCATTCTCTAAGGTTCCCGATTCGGGAGGCGTCTTTCGGTGAATAATTTTAAGGAATAAACAAAGTTAACGAGGAACATTTGTTTCTTCAAACTCTTTAACCGGAGTAATATATTGTTTGTTTGAATGTTGGATCTTATTTCCGTTTCCGCTGTATTTGTGTTACATTTTATAAATGAAAGCGTGACTCATACAACGGAATTGTTCTTGAATGGAAGTTGCATCTTTTCTTATTTGTTATTAATATAAATGTGAAGGTTTGTGTGTTTGCTTCTCTTCCACAAGGATTGACACAAAGACTCATTACTGTCGTAGACGTTAACGAAGCGAACAAAGCTACGGGAATAACCTAGTGCATTATAAGTATTTCCTGGCTTTCTGGCTGGTGTGGTTGCCGGCACATTTTCACATGAGGCGATCATCTTAATCCTCGGGAGTAGCAACGCATCTTTGATTTACTTTAGATGGAACCCATGTTCTGTATGAAGTTGAAAACAGATGTCCATAGGCGGCAGTGGCCACTTACCATCAGGTGGACTGCATGTTCGTTTGCTACTTCAGTCAGATAAAAAAAAACACCGAATCTACTTTTTACTGAGTTTTCTTAACAAGTAGGTTATCTCTAATATGTCGGTACAAAAACACTCCAACGATAAACCACTCTCAGATATCAATCACACAAAAAGTCAACAATGAGATCCGAAGCACGTTGCTTCGCCTCATTCTTCGCCGACTCATTGAAAATGGGACATGTAAACTTTCCCCCAAATACATGTAAATAAAAAGGTAAGTTATCTATTTTTACGATTGAATGCTCGTTTAATACAAACCAGCATTTATTCAATGCCATCCATGGACACCTGATAGCCTCTTTGGAGGTAAGAACCTGTGTAGTTCGACTGGAAAGGTTCCATCGCTACCCTTATTTCTAGTATATAACAGTTCTTGCGTTTTACTGGAAGAGTGTGGTTGCCGGCTCACATATAAGGATCGACTATCTTCGTCCTCAAGAGTAGCAACGCATCTGCCATTGACTTTAAATTGAACCCCTGTTCTATATATTGCCCCCTGTTACACATATGTATACATGTGAGTAAGTACATGGGCGACAGTTACCACTTACTATCAGGTAGATTGCATGTTCATTTATTACTTCAATCGGATAAAAAATGACAGTTAATCATGGCCTTGTATATTTTGGTCATAACTTGGCCCTGCGCACTGTCGTGCGTACAACAAAATAGGTAAACGTGAAAAGGAGTTCATCAGTACACATACACGCCCCCACTCGCTAATTCGAGAAGAGGCCTCTCTTTGTGAACGCACTAAACACTTAACTGTAGTAACTGTACTCGTAATTAAGATGTGAGGTTTTGTTCATAGTTGGAATTCAGGATATAAAGATGATTTTAAGCTTTAGATAAAGCTGGATGAGAAATTAAATATGATTACCGCTAAAATTTAGAAAACAGATTTAACATAATATCGCTCCGGGGAAACCTTTGTGTATGTACATATTACATACATATTACATATGTACCGGAGCGATACTACGTGTACTCTTTGTAGCTTAAGGCTGTGTCCCCAGGAGGCAAATTGTTAGCGGCGTACTGAATTTGCGACGTATCGGGTTTAGTACGCCTTTCCATATATTTGAAATGGAGTGTCCAAAGTATGCTAGTTTGCGCTCACTGTACGCAGTTTGCAGCGTACAGCGGCTTCTAAAATACGGACTAACGGACAATCCGGAGTATACGTATCTAGAAACATAGCCACACAGTAGGATTTCCTCCTGGGTCGTGGGTACCATGCACACACACAAGACGAATACACAAACACCTAGACCCAGAACACGAATCTAAACTCATCATTCAGATATCTGTCTGGACGAGAATCGAACCCGGGACCCATTGCGCAGACCGGGTATGGTAAGCACTCCGCCACGCGGGTCGTCAAAAATGATATGATGCGTATACAATACTAACCATATCAAATTTCGTTTGTAGTACCGCTCAATTTGTACGTTAATTGCTAAAAGCACACAAATTCGAAAAACCGTAAGATCTTCCATAAGACGACCTATATTAGCACTGATACCGTCTATCTTATCTTCTTTCTTAGGTAAAAACAACGGTAAAATGTCCAAGCACCTTATCAAATTGAATGCATGGATATCTTAATTCCGGAGATAATCCCTTAATAAGGTCGGAACGGCCCTCAAGACCTCTTAGGGAATTCAATTGTACTGCAATAAAACAAATCACGCTCAAACAACAATGGGGTCGGAGCTTATTAGAGAATAATAAGGGCTATGTCTCATTAAAAACGATATTCGTTTATAATGAGACATAGCCTTTAAACGTATTCCTAGGAATTTCATCAAAATTATTTAATGGCTTATTTTCCGTAAATATTACCACTTTTTAGATGGGACTGAAATGAAATGACATGTCTTTCTTTTGTATAGGCATTTTTTTTCTTCTCGGGGGGGGGGGGGGGGGGGGAACCTTCAAAAGGTACCCGACGCAGTAGGAGCGACCCAGGGTTATGTGGGATTTTTACCGCACTAAAACCTCCCGGTGGCCGTCCTCGGCGCTACAAAGAGGACTCTGGGAACTCCAAAGGACCGTAACCGGAGTCCTCTGATCGCGTTGCCCCATCGGGCTCATCACAGATGGGCGGCTGGGCCCGCCGCTCCGTCTAGTCTTTCCATAAGGGTAATTTATTATAGTGTAAAACGTTAAAATGTAGGTAATTGGGTACATGTTAATTATAAATTACAATTAATGAAATGAAATGTCTTTATTTTGTATAGGCCTACGGGGCCCTTACAATTTGTCGGCTACATTTGTTTCTTACACTACCACCGGATCGGACTCCTAACAATATCAATGTAAATATTTGTGGTTTTAGATTATTGTCTCACAAAATGTTTCTGTAAATGTACAATGCCAATATTAGTAGTTTAAAAAAAAACATTACATTTTTTATTAATTCCATAATCTTTTGGAATTTAAGTATCGAAATTAAAGCATTCTACGAGGTTAGTAGTTCCTTATGAGTTAAAAACGGTCAAACCGGCTCATAGCTTGTATCCGAAGTACCTTTGTTTCATGTACCTCGTTTTTCAAAGTAATGTGCTTATTAGAAATTAATTATCATTTACTTTGACATTGAAGGACAACCTCATATAAAAGGCTGATCCATACTTAATATTATAAATGTGAAAGTGTGTTTATTTGTTCCTCTTTCACGTCGCCAGATAGCCATCATGGGATATTGTTTATATGTTGGGAGATAGTTAGGAGGACGGAGTGACGTAGGCTACTTTTTACAACGATCTCTCATTCCCATGAGAATATCGATGTTTTGTAAGTTGATATATATTTAGTAGTTCCAGACGTTGTTAAAATAGATGGCGTTAGTGAAATTTATTTGCATGTTCTGGATCACGCTATCAAATGCTAATGTTATTTCCCTTTGACCGTGCGGGCAAAGCCGCGGGTAAGAGCTAGTATTTCATATACGCAATTCCTATTGGTCTTATAAATTGACAATTATACCGATCCGGTTGGCTCGCTGATTTGCCTTGCTGATATCAAAGAGAAAAAATATCGCTTATCGCCTACCAGCAGACGATGAGCCACATCGGTAACTCACCGTTCAATTAGGGGCACTTCGGATAGCTATTGAGGAAGTAGGACTTATAAATCTGAGTCCGGCAATACACTGTTACTGGCATTCTGTTACTGTCTGTCGAGTGGATAATGAACGCGAAATGTTGGCCGTGAAATGTAATTGCTGTTATAAATGTCCTTTGTGGAGGTATTTCTATTACTGTATAGGTATTTCTATTTATATATAATTAATTTGCGATACGACTTGTTTTTATAGGCATTCGATATCAAAACTCTGTCTTGCCATACATTTAAAACTTAAAAAAAGGAGTATATTTAGTGTCACAACAGTCTTACTACCTTATACATATAGTTGCATAATTTGAATAATAATAATAAAACACGAAAACGATAATTTAATAGGAAAGCCAAGTTAAAATTAAACTATGCACTTTGTTTTTATAGGATCAAGTTAGATTAATAAATAAAGCACCAAGTTTTCAATTGTTGGTATTTTTGAATAAAACTGTATCTTCACTTGTTGTCGTAAACCCATTATTGTCCCACTGTGTCCAGCAGTAGGACAATAATGGGTGGGTCTTCTCTCAGAATGAGAGAGCTTTAGGCCATAGTCCACCGCTCTGGCCAAGTGCGAATTGGTGGACTTCACACACCTCCGATAAATTTTTTTTTAAAGAACTCTCGGGTGTGTAATTTTCCTCAGAATGTTTTCCTTCTCCGAAAAGCAGTGATAATTAATTTCTAATACGCACATAATTTTAGAAAATTCTGTGGTATGTGCCTGGGTTTGAACCTCTGACCTCCCGATCGAGAGGGCAAGTTTCAACTATTAGGCTATCACTGCTCTATATCATCTTTCACCTTAAATTGATTAATTTTGAAATATGGTTATTTATGCAAAGCAGCGATATATTTATTACAAGGAGCTTATATAGACAATTACGAGCTTTTAACGCAGGTGTTAAGACGTGGATATCTGATCAATCTGATCTTGTCTACACCTACATTGTTATCTGCAGTTTAGTATTCTGCTGGAGTTCTTAAGTGGAACCGATAATGAACTCGATCCAAGATTGACAGACAAATGGACGGTTTATACAGTTTATTAGAAGTAATATACATAGATAAATCAGGGCCGTATTCATCATTCCTTGAAGTTGCAGTGAAGTTCGTAGTTTATTGCATTACGATCTAATTAGCATTAATAGGACATAATTATGTCTATATTGAAATGCTGAATGTATTATTTTATATACAGCTAAGTTATTATTCAATGTTGTATTTTAACGGTTGTAAAGGATGGTAGACCGTATTGTGATCTTTAATATACTTACGGGTGAATAGATAACGATTGAATTTTAACATCGGATAATAAGCCGCTTGATATTTTTAATTGTACCGCTAAAATGAGACAAAATTATACGTTAGTGTAAAACAATTGAGTACACATAGTAGTAGTAGTGTAGAGGGCATATGCCTCTACACACAAAACAAAGAAAGATGGTAGAACAAGTTAGTGGTGGTGGTGGTTTCAGCAGGTGATAGCTGAAGGGTGTGGTTGCCGGCACACTTTTATATCAGGCGACCATCACAGTCCTCGCGAGTAGCAACGCATCTGTGATTGACTCCAGATAGAACTTACCATCAGGTGGACTGCATGCTCGTTTGCTACTTCAATCAGATAAAAATAAAAAAACAAAGACGCTAATCTCACAGGAGAGCAAGTTTAAATTTTCAATATGAAAATTAACAGGCAACCCCATTGCATTTGCAGTATGAAGGTTACAATTTTAGACCTTATTCGGCTGTGAGTTAAGGTCACTACTCAGTATCGGGTAAGCAAAAAAAAGATCAATCTCAAATGTAGTATCAAGTACATTTTACGCGTCTATATCAATAGACATCTAATCACTAGTACCAATTGTCCCAAATAAACCATCCTTTGTCAACAAAGATATCAGCATTACATGTCCTATATGCCTAATTGTTCAATCGCAATAGAAACGGCAGGCTTTCATATTAACAGGCAATTTCAATAATCCTAGTACCGCGCCTAATGGATTCAGTCAATGGATTCAATTACATCATGAAAGGGCCCGCCGGCCTGATGACATAATACATCACAGCGGCACTTTGTGCTTTTGCTACAACCTCTTCATTGTATTTGACTGATCACTGTGAATACACAGCATCCATATAAGTTTTGGCTTTTTGATAACTAATTTACGATGACACTATCTATATATTAATACGTGAAGCAAAAACTCGTGATCCGTTTTTAAGATACTTGCCGCAGGCGGAGGAGTATGAAATTACGCACGATTATAGTTGATGAAGAGAAGGATTGCGCAATGCTAATATTTTTTTCAAATAATGCATAAAACATGCATAAAATCAACTAAAACATATTACACACACTACCTTGCATTTGACACAAACACAAACATAATAAACGAAATAGAACATTAAATATCTTACTATGAAAACACATAACGTCAAAAATGTCAGATGTCTTTGTCAAAATACCCGCTATTGCTTTTAAGTGCAGCTTGGCTAATTAAACCTCTTTTTACCTATAACGGGTGCGTTGAAAATAACTTACAAATTTCTACAATTTATTTGAATTTGAGAAATATTCGTGCTACTTTGGACAATATAAAGTTTAGTTTTTTAATTTAAATTACGGTCGAATTTCGACCGTTGCGTCAAGTACTAGTATGCTCACATAGCTATCGCTCCACCTTTCATAATATAAAAGTAGTAAATGCAATAGACCTAGTGGGATGTCGGCACAGCCAGCCATGGATATCTTTTATCAACCCATAATAAAATTAACCAATCCCGATAAGATTGGTCACAGATCCGTTGCTATGTCTGACGATTAAACTAAAATGCCTTGTATGTTTCTTTTACAACAACCTTCAAACCAGAAAATTAGGTGTTAAAGTGTAGCTGATATTAGGCAAAAACAGATAAAGCAGTGGTGCTTCCTAAGTCAATCCAAAATCAATTCTACCCTTTATTGGCGCATTTTAACAGCAATGCTGTTTTATTTTGGCTTGAACAATAAATCATTCTATCCTACAGTGTTAAGGAAAGTGTATCTGCTTGCCGTAACGCAAATTGCGTTTCAATCCAAGCTTAGTTTTAGGGGTAGCAATTAATTATTAGACAACCTTAAAAAAATATTAGATACTTCATTCCTATCTGAGATTAATTTCACATTTCTACAGGTAACAGTACCTATTTACCAATAAGTGAACTGTATGCTCGTTTTCCTAAATTAAACCTTAAACATAAACAAATCTATAGCAAAATTTAAAACAGATATAAACTCTCATTTTAATGAATATTTAGGTTCAACTCTGAATTTTCAAAGTGTTTGGTGTAAGAAAAACGTGTCTCCCGAGATGGTCCAAAGTAAACGTAACGGAACATAAGGTTGCAGAGAAGTTACGAGTATGTGTAACTTTTCAGAGCTGCGCGCAAGGTCGCAGTGCAACCGTCACGCATACTTCGGTTTAAACGGTGGTGCAAGTCATGAACTATAAGAAAGGACTAAGGGCTTTAAGGGCCATAGAACTCAGTTCAATTGCTGTGGAATGTGCAGAAGTGGTTTGTGCGGAAAGGTGTTGAAGGCATATTATTCAATCTTAGTCGAAACGACTGTTTTCAATCAATATATTAGCTGAAAGATTTTCTTACGGTAGTTTGAAAAATATTCTTGCACTGGTGTGATACGGCCGGTAACTATTTTCCTTTGAATGATACGTGAATTATACGAGATTTCATATCGCAAACTCCTGAAGCATCATTTAAATAATAATACATAATAATATTCATGCCACAAAGACTTTTCCAATAGTCTACAAAAAATGTACCTATATATTGCTAATCTTCGAAGTACCTACTTATTACAACAAAAAAGTGCCAACAACTCGCCAGCCGCTTTACACTTACACCACACCTCGCACGGTTAAACCGTAATAAATAGTTGAGAATTATGAACAGTACGCGCAGTTTGTCGTCCAAACGGTACACATAGGCGTTTGATGTGGATGGCGAGACATCAAAGGTAGTGTTGCCCAAATTCAGTCTTGGTCTTGCAGTCTTGGTCTTGTTCTTGCGTTTTTGCAAGACCAAGACCAAGAACAAGACCGCGTATTTTTAGCAAGACCAAGACCAAGACTGACCGTGCAAGACTTGAGCAAGAACAAGACATAGCCTGCAAGACTCTTGCGTCTTGCAGCTAGGACTTAGCGCTATTTCACTGAGTAGTTAGGTGTAACAGTTCGGTGTATAGGTAGGTACGCTTAGGAATTCTATGAGACGCAAAAAACTGTATCAAAGAATATGAAAAACTGGACCTATGCGCATTACGACTAATACCATAAACATAGCGAATAAAAAAATATCTATTAAAATCAATGCATGCACTCAGATGCATAGTTATGTTTTAACCATCGGCACTTTAATAATGCGGCATCAAAGGTTTTGTACTTACTTCTCAAAGAAATTTGCCGCTTTTCGGAAGTACATGGTTATGATACACGCGCCGGCGGCTTCTTTTGAAATCTAAAACAATCGTTGCCGCCAAGCCGAAATCATAACATTTGACACTATTTGATTTCCGCCATAGGGCGTAGGTATACTCATGCAAAATAATTTCGAATTTTAAGAGTACCTACAGGTGTTCCAAAGAATAAATAAGTTTCAGAGTACTTAGAATGAAAATGAATACATTATACTGATCACGCAAGTAGTATTATGATTGGGATAAAATGGTAAGGATAGGTAGTAGATGTCATATTAATTCATTCTAGTAAGTATACATTATATTATTGATTATTACTTATATGGTTTTAAACGAATTACTTAGGTACTATTATTGTACATTTAGTCATTATATTTCTTAAGTTTTTACAAGAAAAAATAGCAAAAAAGTGTTCAAATATCACCCCGCACCCGTTTAATAAATATTGTAGCCACTTTTAAATATACTTGAAACGTGTAAAAAAATTCTACAAAACTAATATAATAATATAAAAAAGCGTAGGTACTTACCTACTAATAAAATAAAAATTGCAAGACTTGCAAGACTCTTGCTGCAAGACCAAGACCAAGACCAAGACTGGGAGCGCAAGACCAAGACCAAGACCAAGACCAGGTGTATTGGCGCAAGACCAAGACCAAGACTGGCTAAGTCTCGTCTTGTTCTTGCATTTGGGCAACACTAATCAAAGGCTGTTGATAAGTATCTGCTTAATGTGCGGACTGCTCAAATGGTAAACATTTCAATGAGGCGTGCGGCTCATGTGCTTTGCATGAATAACCAGATAATTCAACTTCATTAACTTAAGGTAAACTCTCAAGTAGGCCTAGAATCACGACGTCGAACGTCGAACGTCGACGTCGAAGCGCGACGTCCATTGGCCGCAGCGCCCTTACAGTTGGCGGTACCGACAACGCCGGCGGCGCCGGAGACCTGGACAACCGTCGTGGGGAGGAAATCAAGGGCAAGGAATCGCCCCGCCCTTGTAGAGTCGGCGGTAAAGGGTACCTCCCAGCTGCGTCCGGCAGCCAGAGCGGTGCAGGCGCCGTCGCACCCTGCGCCCAAATCGGCGCAGTCCAAGAGGAAGGCGGCGAAGCGGAAGCTTCCCAAAGTGCCGAAGTCGGCGGCCGTGACAGTGACGGTGCCCGAGGGTTCCAACGTCACGTACGCCGACGTTATGAAAACGGCCAAGGGGAGCATTAAGCTCGCCGACCTTGGCATCACCGAGGTCAGGCCGAAGAAGGCCATTAATGGCGGCCTTCTCCTCGAAATTGCCGGAGAGGACTGCGCCGAAAAGGCTGACGCTCTGGCAGCACGTATGCAGGCTGTCGTCGCCGAGCTTGGCGTGAAGGTGGCGAGGCCCACCAAGCAGGGGGAAGCCAGGGTGATGGATCTGGATGACTCCGTTACGCAGGAGGATATCGCCAGTGCCATCGCCGCCTCCTGCGGGTGTCTCGCCACCGACGTCAGGGTCGGAGAGGTGCGAAAGCGGCCGTCGACTTTGGGGACCGCTTGGGTGCGATGTCCCTTGACTGCCATTCATAAACTGGCCGCCGCAAAGAGGCTTCTTGTTGGCTGGGTGTCTGCAAGAGTGGAGGTATTGCCCGCCCGTTCCCTGCAATGTTTTCGCTGCCTCGAATTTGGGCACGCGCGGCATGTGTGCACCAGCGCCAAGGACAGGAGCGACCTGTGCTACGCATGTGGCGAGCCTGGGCATAGAGCGAGGCAGTGTGTAGCCCAGACGCCGAGATGCGCCGTGTGCGCAGACCTTGGACGCCCGGCCGACCACCGCCTTGGTGGCCGTAAATGCAAGCCCCCGAAGAGGCGGCAGCGAGGCAGTGGAGCGGGTGGGGTGGCAGTCCCGACCGGCTCCCAGAGGACCGGCGGGCCAGTGCACCCCAGCGCGTCGCCCCGTCGTCCGCCAGCGGAAGCTATGGAATCTTAATGGCCACATCTCCGTCACTTAAGATCCTCCAGGGAAACTTGAACCATTGCCGCGGGGCGCAGGACTTGCTCCAGCAATGTCTCGTGGACTGCTCGGTTTCCCTGGCGGTGGTGGCGGAACCATATAGGGTTCCAGAGCATCCGCGCTGGGCTGGTGACGACGCGCACACCGTTGGTGTGTACTGGGCGGGAGGCGAGGGAGATCCTCCGTGCACTAGACTCCATTCCGAGCGGGGTATTGTCGCAGTGGAGTGGGGTCCGCTCGCGGTGCTGGGAGTGTACGTCTCCCCTAACTGCAGTCTGACGGCGTACGAGGCGTTCCTCGACAGGGTGGCGGAATGCGTTCGCTCCTGTCTTCCCCGGCCGGTGATCGTTCTGGGCGATTTCAACGCCCACTCACGGGCCTGGGGAGGCAGGCGCGACTGCGCCAGAGGTCGCGCCACTCTCGAGTGGGCAGCCGGGCTGGACCTTCGCCTGCTGAATCGTGGCGGGGTCAGTACATGCGTGCGCTGGCAGGGAGAGTCGATCGTAGACCTTTCGTGGGCGACTCTCTCTGCCGAGCGACTGGTCGTAGGCTGGAGAGTGGCCGAAGATCTGATCACGCTGTCTGACCATCGCCACATTTTGCTGGACGTAGCGTTGAGACCTCCGGCTGCGAACGCCCGCCGCGCGAACGACCGTCCACGGCGATGGGCTCTGAGGCGTCTCGACGGAGACTTGCTCGTCGCTGCCGCCCACGTTATGGACTGGTCCAGCGCTGCGGAGGGGGATGACGTACTCGATCCCGACGAGGAGACGATCCGGCTGAGGGATGACATGACGGCCATTTGCGATACCGCGATGCCGCGTGTCAGACCCGGCAGGAGGCGTCCGGTGTACTGGTGGTCAGAGGACATTGCACGGCTGCGTACAGCATGCCTGCGTGCGCGACGCCAGTACACCAGGGCTCGGCGACGCCGCTCAGCCGACGCCGCGGAAAGGGAGGAAGCGTACGCGGAGTACCGGGCCGCAACAATGTTGCTCCAAGGTGCAATTGCCGAGAGCAAGGCCCGTAACTGGAGTGCACTCGTGGCGGAACTTGACCGAGACCCATGGGGACGCCCGTACAAGACGGTTCTTGGCAAGCTCCGGCCTTGGGTGCCACCGCTTACGGAGACCCTAGACCCGACATTCGTGGATACAGTGGTGAACAGCCTGTTCCCAGGAACCACTGACGAGTCGGGTCCTTCCGCGGCGTCGCCGGATCCCTCCCCGTGGACGGAGGATCTAGTGGTGACAGAGGGCGAACTCAACGTTGCTTTAAAGCGCATGGCGAAGCGTACCACGGCGCCGGGGCCGGACGGAATCCCAGGACGTGCATGGGTCTTAGCGCTGACGGTGCTGGGGGTGAGGCTGTGCAGGCTCTTCACTGCCTGTTTTCGCCACGGACGATTTCCGTCGGTGTGGAGACAGGCAATGTTAGTGCTCCTGCACAAACAGGGTAAACCCAAAGAGTCTCCGTCGGCGTACAGACCCATCTGCCTGTTGGACGAGGCGGGCAAGCTGTTCGAGAGCATCACCGCCTCTCGAATTAGCAGGCACCTTGCATGCCCCGGCCCGGACCTGTCCGATAACCAGTTCGGCTTCCGGCAGCAGAGATCGACAGTGGACGCCATCCTCCGTGTCCGAGCGCTCTCAGAGCAGGCCATCTCCCAGGGCAGAGTAGTCTTGGCAGTCAGCATTGACATCGTCAATGCTTTTAACTCTCTGCCCTGGAGTGCGATTATGGATGGCTTGTCTGTCCATCAGGTGCCTTCCTATTTGCAGGAGGTGCTGAAGGCGTACCTGTCGGACAGACAAATCCGCTTCCCTGGCCGCTATGGGAGCGTTCGCGGGAGGAACGTCGTGCGTGGAGTGCCGCAAGGTTCGGTGCTTGGCCCACTGCTATGGAATATCGCCTACGACGCGGTGCTGAGAACGGTGCTCCCGGAAGGAGTGAGCATCATCTGCTACGCCGACGACACCCTCGTCCTTACGGAAGGGGAGTGTTTCGAGGGGACGGTACGGCTAGCAGAACTCGGAGTGGCACGCGTCGTGGCGGAGATCCGCAGGTTGGGCCTCGAGATAGCGTCCCAGAAGACCGAGGCGATGTGGTTCCACGGCCGAAGGCCGAGAGTTGAGCCAGATGAGACCTCATTGCGCGTCGGTGGAGCGGTCGTCCGGATAGGCAGGTACATGAAGTACCTCGGCCTAACACTGGACGGCCGCTGGTGCTTTGACGAGCACCTCGATCGTCTCGTCCCCCGGATTCTCAAGGTAGCGGGTGCAATGCACAGACTGCTGCCGAATCTTGGGGGACCAAGGGAAGAAGTCCGCCGCCTCTATGCGGGGGTGGTGCGCTCGATTGCGCTCTACGGGGCGCCGGTGTGGTCGGACAAGTTGTCTGGCAGCCGGCGCCGCGCGCGGAAGTTAAACTCCGTGCACCGTATGATCGCAATTCGGGTCGCCCGCGGTTATCGCACAATTTCGTACGAGGCGGCGTTTGTCCTGGGGCGGCTTCCGCCTCTGGACATCCTGGCGGATATGGACGCACGGGTCTTCTTTAAGATCCGCGTCCTCCGTCAGGGGACTGAACCCTTCGACGTAGGGACGATCGAAGCTCTTCGAAGGAGAGCCAAATGGCGCGCTATGAGGTGCTGGCGTGAGCGACTCAAGGAGCCGCATAGTATACGCCAACGGGTGGTCGACGCTATCCTGCCGAACTTCCATGCATGGATGAAAAGCAACGGTCGAGTAACCTACCGCCTGACTCAGATGCTAACCGGACACGGCTGTTTCGGTCAGTATCTGAACAGGATAGGGAGACAGGAGACAGCCCTCTGTCACCATTGCGGGCACGACGAGGATTCCGCACAGCACACGCTCGAGTACTGCCCAGCTTGGGAGTCTCAGCGGCGGATCCTCGTCCAAAAGGTTGGAGCGAACCTTTCACCGGCGGCCGTCGTTGCGGCGATGGTTCAGCGGCGAGAGGCCTGGAACGGCATGATCACCTTCTGCGAGGACGTGATGTCAGCGAAGGAAGACGCCGAAAGGGCCAGAGAGCGCGCTGAACCCTCTCGGAGAAGGATCCGACGCGGCCGCCAGTAACGGCACCCTGTAGTTCCGGGACCAGAATAGGGCTACGGCATCCCCTGCCTGTCGTAAGAGGCGACTAAAAGGGGCTTCCGGGGTTACGAGCGGCTAGAGTGGGAGCTCGAACCGTTCAGTCAGGTGATCCCGGGAAGGACGGCGGTACGTGTGGTCGCATACCGTCGTAAAGACTAGACGGAGCGGTGGGCCCAGCCGCCCATCTGGGAGGAGCCCGATGGGGCAACGCGCTCAGAGGATTCCGGTTGAAGTCGTTTCGAGATCCCGGAGTCCTCCTTATTAGTAGCGCCGAGAACGGCCACCGGGGGGGTTTTAGTGCGGTAAAAATCCCACATAACCCTGCGTCGCTCCCACGGCGTCGGGTACCTTTTGAAGGTTTCCCCCTCGACAACAAAAAAAAAAAAAAAAAAAAAAAGGCCTAGAATCAAAAACGTGTTGCTTTGACTATACTGTTGTTACTGACTATATATTTATATTACTTTAACTTAAATCTTCTATTAGGTGGTAGAACTAGTGTAGTGTAGACTGTAGAAACTAGCAAGCAAAATTGCTAATAACCATCACAATATCTTTTAAAATAGATACACACACAAACAAACACACAAACACACACACACACACATACACACAGACGCACGCGCACATATACCCACTAAAGTTATGTTTTAATTGATGTCCTATTATAAGATAAGTATATTACATAAGGAAGAGCGAGGCCACCTGCCACAAACATGTTTATGTTTAATAGGTGGTTTCAACCACGGTTTATATTGCAAACATAATGTTATTGAGATAAATAAATATTTTTGAATTTTGAATATCTTTCTGTCTAAAAATAGCTGTTATGCGCTGCTTTGCTGTTTTAAGAGTGGTAAGAAATATGAAGTGAAAAGCCTAGACCGCTCGAGACCTGAAAATCCTTGCGCATTTGCCTACATGTCAAACTACCCTGAGCATATCCGAGAGTTCCGAGACCCGGAGGATATGACTTCCCAAGAAACGTACATATAAAGTGCCTAGTTGCGTGGGAAAAGGACCTCAAAGAAGACCAAATGCCATAACCATAACGCACAGTGACCCCAGGTCATCAAGTCGGTTCAAGTGCTAGTTTAACGTTACATCATGTTAATTAGCTGGTTAAGTGAGCTTGTTGCTTTTTATAAAACAACTGGTCTTACGGTTACATGTGAGATAACTACGTTACGTCCAATTAACTAAAGTTATGAGATGTAGTTTAGTTTTCTTAGTTTCTTGTAAACAGGTAAAAGTTTAAATAAATAAGAGTTAAATAAATATAGAAATATTCACGAAGATGGTAGAACCAGTGTAGTTCGACCGGTGAAGTACCACCCCGCCACACCTATTTCTAACGTGAAGCATTCCTTGCGTTTCGATGGAAGGGTGTGGTTGCCAGCACACTTTTGTATGAGGCGACCATCATAGTCCTCGGGAGTAGCAACGTTCTGTATGAAGTTAATTACAGATGTCCATGGGCAGCAGTGACCACTAAACATCAGGTGGAATGCATGCTCGTTTGCTATTTCAGTCAGACACATAAAAACATATATATAGTTTGTATCGAAATAGGTCATGATGGAATTTGATCTGTGAAGTACAACGCTCATAGTCCCATGCTAGGATTTACTCCTGTGTTGCAGCTGCTATGGACAAATACAAAAACACCTACACCAAAAACAGAAATCTAAATTCATTCAGATTCATCATTCAGATGTCTGTCTAGCCGGGGATCAAACCAGGAACCGTCTACCATTCAGACCGGTATGTTAAACGCTTTGACGCGTGAACAAGTCCATATTTTTTCTATACCTATCTAATCGATATCTGTTCAAAATAATTTATCATATCATACCTCTGCTTACATGAGATAGTGGTATCATGAATAAATAGAAAGCCACAATCAAAGATAGGGAGTTGTATGAAGTAATCTTAAAATGTTTTCATTCATGTGAACAGTCGGTAGAATTCTGGTTCGACTACGTACCACTACAATTTATTACAGTACGATCACTTATATCTATCGTCAACCCATTATTGTCATACTGCTGGGCACGGGTCTTCTCTCGGAATAAGAGAATTATAGGCCCTAATCCACCACGCTGGCCAAGTGCGAATTGTTGGACAGTGCGAATTGGTGGATGATCACTTATAATCACTGTTAATTCTTTCACTTGAATTTAGTAAAGAACTGTTAGACAGGCCACCAGACCCACCAACATTTTGTGTATTTCTATGCAGTCTCGGATTAAGCCAGCGCGGGGCCTGTAGCAAATTCTGACAAGAGGCCCATAACTTGCCTTAAGTGAGGGTACTAAATAAAACACAAGCGTTACTAGTAAACTTTTCTGGATTTAATCTGGAAAAAATTAGAGATGACACTTTCTATATTTACTTTCTATATCTTAAGATTTAGGATGGCAAAGATAGTAAAATAAATAGCAGGTAGGTGTTGGGCCGCGGGGCCCGTAACATTTGCTACACTTGCTGTGGTGGTTAATCCGGCGCTGCTTTTATGTAGCAGGGGAAAACTAAAATACCGATAAAGCAACGGAAAAAAATCTTTCTAATATTTTTTCATAAGTACCTATTAACATAAGTTTCATAAGTTCATACATACTGTAAATTCTTTATTAGACGAATTCAGTAAAAAAATAATATTTTGACATTACAAAAAGACATGAATTCCATTTACTTATTTGTCCAGACATAATATTTATTACCACCCTAACAAAATGGGGTGAGTCATTCATGTTCATTGCGTATATAGTACCTATACGCAATGACCATATTTATTGTTCTCGTATTCAGCACTGTTCCCGCTTCGCAGCCCTTAAGTACCCTTACACAGTTAAGAGTTAAGCTACTTGTGACATAAGTGCCAACTTCACAACTGTCGAGAAGCGCACGGCTTTGTCAACGTGATCATATGCAAAATTGCATTCAACATTCATACAAAATAATTATAACAAGACAATTATGAAAGAGTGATTTATATCACAAAAAAACCCCGATATATTATCATGACCTTTTTTTTAACGCGGAAACATCCCAATGGATCCCCTTCAACCCGGGGGAGTACAAGGATAGGTATGTCGGACTCCTACCGACTAAAACACCGCGGCGTTCTTCTGGACGTTCGGTGCCGGGTCACAAGAAAGCGTTAGCATTACATTCGCGGCCCGGCAACGTCAGCCGCCGCTGGTGTTAACGCCAACCACGTCCCGAGAGGGAGGGGCTCCTCTCAGTGTCCTTCATAAGATTAGCGTGCAGGACGCACATACGACATGATAATAAATGACCTACCATATCCAAGAAGATCATTCATTCCTATCTGAGTAGTAATTATAGATATTAGCACGTTTAAATATAGGAAAAATAAAAAAAACGCTTCAATATTAAAATATTAAAGGCTTATGAAGCACACAAACACCAAGACCCATTTCTCTGCCATGCAAGTCTTCCATTAAGATTTATTTTCGTATTTATTTATTTATTGGTAAACAAGTCTATTACAATTTAATTATTAAAGCCAACCAGAGTGGAACAGGGGCGATGTGAAATCACACAATTTAATTATTCAAGTTACCTTTAATTTTACCTCGCATTAAATAAAATGGTTACTGAAGATTTATAAATAATGTTAAATTAATTCAGCAACAAACATTAACCAGGTTCTAATAACTGGATACTTAAATCAAAATATATTAAATGGATACAGTTTAACAGGACAAAATGGGTACCTATAAATATTTCCAGATTTATAGCATGCTAATGTAAATGACACTGTACAGGAAAACGTTGATCTGCATAAGAACTTACTTTCTAGCTATTTTTAGAATTATGAGGCTGGCTATTAACTTTATCAGAGACAAGAACGACATTGCTCTAGTCAATTTTACAAGCAAAGAAACAGTTTAGAATAACTGTTCTGAAGAGCCGTAGCTTTATGAGTGTAAAAAAATAAGCCAAAATGTCAAATGTTTGGTAACCAATGTAGTAATTAAAGCTAGCATGAAGACCTCGAACGAACTTCCAGGGTCAAACAATTAATAAGGCGTATAAGAATATTTTTTGAAAGGTATAATTAAGGATACATATTTTTTTATTTTCTCGGACCAGGTGGACTGATGACCTGAAGAAGACGGCGGGTAATCGCTGGATTCAGATGTCTCAGGACCGGTCAAAATCGCGCAGATTAGTGGAAGCCTATGTCCAGCAGTGGACTTTCAAAGTCTGATGGATGGATGGATGATTTTATTATATGATTAAAGTTACAAAGGACGTGTGGTCCTTTTAATATTAAGTGGTTATTGCCACCCATGGACATCAGTAAAAAGTTTCATTTTGAAGCAGGTATTTAAAATCGATCATAAATGTGTTGCTATTCCCTAAGCTAAATTGCCAAGACTTTGTCGCCTAATATGTGAAGCAGTCGATACCCAGACCTTTCTGCCGAGACCTATAAACTATTATGGCATCCATACAAGCAGAGAGGGGATCAATTCGTGAGTGACATTTAAATCTGTGTTAAATATTGCTATTTTCTGGTTTTAAGGCCATAAGAGAAAAAGACACTAATTTATCTGTGGCGTTCCTTAAAAAGTACTCAAATCCTATGTAGTATTTGTTACATATGTTCATGGGCGACAGCGACTTTACCACTAACGAACTGCGTGCTCGTTTACTATTCCTAAAGAAATATGCAATTTACCACATCTCATGTAAGCCCGTTACTACTCGTATCTGACTGAAGTAGCAAACGAGCATTCAGTCCACCTGATAAGTTTAAGTGTCACTGCTGCCCATGGACATCTGTAATCAACTTCATACACAACATGGGTTCTATCTGAAGTCAATCACAGATGCGTTGCTACTCCCGAGGACTATGATGGTCGCCTCATATAAAAGTGTGCCGGAAACCATACACTTTAGTCGATATGCAAGAAATGCTTCGCGCTAGAAATAGGTGTGGGGATGGTACTTCCCCGGTCGAACTACACTAGTTCTACCACCTTGATGTCCACGGGCGACAGCGACTACTTACCACTGACAAACTTTTTTTTTTTTGTTTTCGAGGGGGAAACCTTCCAAAGGTACCCGACGCCGTGGGAGCGACGCAGGGTTATGTGGGATTTTTACCGCACTAAAACTCCCCCGGTGGCCGTCCTCGGCGCTGAAAAGGAGGACTCCGGGATCTCGAAACGACTTCAACTGGAATCCTCCGAGCGCGCTGCCCCATCGGGCTTTTTTTTTTTTTTTTTTTTTTTTATCTGACTGAAGTAGCAAACGAGCATGCAGTCCACCTGATGGTAAGTGGCCACTGCCGCCCATGGACATCTGTAATCAACTTCATACAGAACATAGGTTCCATCTGAAGTCAATCACAGATGCGTTGCTACTCCCGAGGACTGTGATGGTCGCCTCATGTGAAAGTTTGCCGGCAACCACACCCTTCTATCGAAACGCAAGAAGTGCTTCACGCTAGAAATAGGTGTGGCGGTGGTACTTCCCCGGTCGAACTACACTGGTTCTACCACCTTCAATGGTTCTGCCGCCCATCTGGGCTCCTCCCAGATGGGCGGCTGGGCCCACCGCTCCGTCTAATCTTTACAACGGTATGTATCTTTACAACCACACATACCGCCGTCCTTCCCGGGATTGCCTGACCGAACGGTTCGAGCTCCCACTCTAGCCGTCTGCAACCCCGGAAGCCCCTTTTAGTCGCCTCTTACGACAGGCAGGGGATACCGTAGCCCTATTCTGACCCCGAGGCTACAGGGACGACCACTGACTAACTGTGTGCTCGTTTACTCTTTACTTAACACATCTCATGTAGGCCCGTTACTATATGTAACATATTAGAGAACTCCGTTTTAAGCGTAGACCATTTTTAGAGTTCCGTACCTAAAGGGTAAGAAGGGAACCCTATTAACCCTAGACTCCGCTGTCCGTTTGTCCCCAGGCTGTATCATATGAGTCGTGATAGCTAGACAGTTGATATTTTCACAGATGACGTATTTCTGCAATTGTATTTCGTAATAACAACAATTACTATAATATAATAAAATAAATATTTATGGTGGGCTTCCATACAAACGTGATTTTCTGCCGTTTTTTATATATTATACTACAAAACCCTTCGTGCGCGAGTACGACTCGCACTTAGCCGATTTTTGCTTACACCTGTTTCGTATTAAGTATTGTATGCAAATCCATCGCTATCATTATCATCTGGTTAATGTGTAGTATTTTAGGAAATATAATTACACACTTGCCGCCACGATGTTACCGTAAGGCTAACAGTGATTTACTGTTTCGTGACGTACACTCCTGGACATAAGTCAGAAGCAATCGAGTGACGATAAGGTAACGACGATAATCTGTTCGGGTTTCAACGAGTTTATTTCAGTTATGGACCTCCGATATGGCGGTCAGGCAGCATTTGATAGGAATGCAGGATGAATTGGATCGTGGCCTTTACTTGTTCTCTGAAAATAGTCCCGAGGGCCTCAGAATATGAATACAATTTGCTATAAAAAATTGCTTCCCTCGTTCGTAATTTCACGTGAGCTGGATCTTTTTTTATCTGGTTGAAGTAACAAACGAGCATGCAGTCCACCTGGTGATAAGTGGTCCCTGCCGCCCATGAACATCTGTAAGCCACTTCGTATATAACAGGTTCTATCTGAAGTCAATCACAGACGCGTTGCTACTCCTGACCTGAGGACTAAGTTGGTAGTCTCATCTAAAAGTGTGTCGGCAACCACACCCTTCCATCGAAGCGCAAGAAATGTTTCATGCTAGAAATAGGTGTGGTGGTGGTACCACCCCGGTCGAAATACACTAGTTCTGCCACCTGTAAAAATCTTAAATCAAGGCTCACATCCAATCTTTAGACCAGCAATAAAACACGTGGGGCTGCAACGATTACTCATCCTGAACAAACATCCAGTCCAATGATGATGTTGCAGAACGATCGCCTTTTTATGTACGTAACTGTACCGGCGAGTATTTCGTAAAAATGCAAATTGCTTCATACGTTGTAATAATCGTTCCACCGTTCTACGGCGTAACCTCGAAAATTATCGAGTGGCAAATAATTCCGCTAATTATAGTTCATACGACCACCGACCGTTAGACGCGCTGTGGTTCATTGTCATACTTAGGAAATGAGTGCTCGCCTTGGATAATTAGCGCCTTACTTGACCATAGGTGGTGAACTCTGTACTGTACTTGGTGGTACACGCAAATGCCCTTATAATTTTATTTGAGTTATTAAATATAGATACGAGGTGAATTGTACCTAGAACCCTTACTGACTCTATTCCGGAAGCACCAGCATCAACTATATCTTTTTTTTTGTTCTCGAGGGGGAAACCTTCAAAAGGTACCCGACGCCGTGCGAGCGACGCAGGGAAAGAGGACTCGGGGAACTCGGAACGACCTCAACCGGAATAGCATCAACTATATCTACCAAATAACGGAGCATTTTATAACAATGAAATAACAAACGAGCATGCAGTCCACTTGATGATAAGTGTCAATGCTGACCTTATGATAATTTTTACCTCAATCTCCTATAAAAATCGTGTTTTTGTTTTGTGTTACTAAATCCAAATGAAATGTGTTTACTACGACTCCCACAAACTGCATATTAAAAATTGAGTATAATGCACCTCTTCAGCCTCTACTGTACCTCTGTACCTCTGTACTGAATAGTAACATAAATGGGAAGTGACTGTGATGACCACTGATCCTTGCCAAGCGCGGATTCCTGACCGAGCGACCGTTAGCGGTATGTGGGACGGTACTGCTAAGACTTCTATTAATATCAGTCAATAGTCTATGTACGAGTTGATGAATGGCCGATTATTCGTGAAAGCCTTTGACCGGTCAATGAAACAATCAAGGTAGATAGATCTATATGATTTGTCTGTCTGCAAATCTGTATGATGAATTGTTTTTGTTAAATATTCTTGGAAATATCTGTGAGTAGTTACGCTCATTTTTCTAAGTTACATCTGAGTATCACATGCCATTTTTTTCATCTAGAAAATTATCTAGTTTTTTTTTAATTTTTTTTTTGACAAAGTTCTGAAATCTTGGGATGTTTTTTTTAGAAAAAGAAAACACGACTTAACAAGGTAAAACCCTCGGGCTAATCATAAATAACATTCATTATTAAGCTATTGCATAGCTTTTATCGCGGGCTTTGAGCGCGGCGACCGAATCAAGAAATTCCGTAACGAAAATACCTAACACCTCCCACTCCGCCTACCATGTAACGCGGCCGAGCGTTAGCTTAACGTGTATGTATATGTCACGACAGTACAAAAATTATAATAGCTAAATAGCTTTACCGCGGCAGTCCCCGAGTGCCGCACGTTTTTTTAAAGAAGTATAAATATAACAATTCTGCTTTCAAACATAGGCACGTAAGGGAATAACAAAGCTGACCGAACTAAAAGTATTTTTGCCGTAGCATATAGTAAATTTGGTATGTACGGGACTCAACTAATGTACGTGACATGCCGTTTGCCGGAATGTAGCGCATCTCGCGCCGTGTTATGCGGTCCAGCGCAGTTATGAGGCCTGAGGTGACTCGGAAAACTGCGGAAATATGCCTATAAGTATGGTACTATATGTATGGTCGTTAAACTCTAGCGTTGACTATAATCGTAAACTCGGAATATCTACGGTATATCCATTTTTTATATTACAGCGATATATTTTACTATAACTGGTCATATGAAGATTACCTTCATGAACGCAAAACCTAAAATTCACACGAACAAAGTTGGAGGCGGAAGTAAGTATTATCATGAAAATGCTAAAAACGATGTTTATATATATATATATATATATATATATATGCAAAAAAAACATATATATATATATATATGTTTTTTTTTGCCTAGTTTCTTTTTTGTTTCTCTGCTTCAGTCACGTCTTCTATGTGTTAATGCGGGTCATAAACTATGTGTGTGACAAGTTTTAGCGAAGTCTAAACGATAGTTTTAGCGTAAAAGAGTACACACACATACATCCTCACTAACTTTCGTATATATGGTATCGATAAGATAATCTTGGAAAACTGCTAAGCCGATTGAAATGTGTACCCGTGAGTATACTTGACAAGCATATATTTACACTTAAATGTTGTCATATCGTCAACCCATTATTGTCCCACTGCTGGGTACGGGTCTTCTCTCGGAATGAGAGAGTTTTAGGCCATAGTCCACCGCGCTGGCCAAGTGCGAGTTGGTGGATTTTATACACCTCCGAGAACTATTTTTTTAAAAGAACTCTCGGGTGTGTGTAGGTTTCCGCACGATGTTTTCCTTCACCTTTCCTTCAAAAGCGGTGATAATTAATTTCTAATACACACGTAAATCAGTTGTTTGTACCTGGGTTTGAACCTCGGACCTCCCGATTGAGAGGGCAAGTTTCAACCATTAGGCTGTCATATATTCGAACAAAATCGGTTCAGTAGAAACAAATAGGTATAACGCTTGACCCGCTAAAATACGAAAATTAGAGGTCAACTAGATATCATTTAGAACCGCTCTAATCTTCATTAGCCTTAATATGGCGCTCTATGTCAAAAACGTTTTCTTGTAACCCGATATTGACAGTAAGCCAATGTCCCATTATATAATTTGTGAAATGCTTCACATACCGCCGCAAACATTGCAGGGTTATGCGTAAGCGATAAGCGATGAGCGATGAAAGGTGTAACCTTCGGAGACGTAACGATGTAAGAGTAATTGCTATTTTGAAAACAATACTCACCGGTCTGCGTGAATCCTTGTACCCGAGCCAATATCTGTAAAGAAAAATATTTTTAATACATTTTAATGACTGAAACAAATATTTGAATGAGTCATTTAAATATTTGTGTTGAAGTTCTTCAAAAATACGCTTTTAATGATTAATATGTCTATCCCTAAAATATTTCTGTCTCAGTGCAGCTATTTATGTTTAAGTTTGAATGTAATTATCAAGTAAAGCTTTGCAAAGTTTTACCAAAATAGGTCTCACTAGGTTACTTCAGTACACTATCAAAAGAACAGATTGAAATAATCAATTTTATAAATAAATAAAATAAAAATAAAAATAACCTTTATTGCTGTTTTTTTAACAATTAACATATAAGTACATAGCCTATAATTTTATAACGTATACTAAATTTTACATATAACATTTTTGATTTCTGTTTTTGCAAAATCAATTTTATGTTTCTTTTTTAGATTTTTTCAGTCATGGTGCTAATATTCCATTATGTATTGTATATTTAGTAAAAGCATAAACTATCAATTCAGAAATGAAAGTAAACTGAACTGAGTCGCTTTATTTGGTTAGTATTCTTTACACTCAAATTTATGAGCGAACATTAAACAAGGAATTCTAACAATTGCAATAACTATTGTTATTTATGGGTTTTAAATCATTCGCTTAATTATCTGTTGTACCGTGAAATATGATTGAGTGGCAAATTCGCCACATACCTTTGAATGTTTGGGAGCGAATATTCTTACATTTATCTGTGTGTTTTGAATGATACATGCCGGTCATTTTAAAACACATTGGTAATTAATCATTTTAAAGTAATACCTACTAATTATAGTTTTGTTTATTTTTTTAAAGTAGCACACATGCAGTTCACCTGATGGTAAGTGGTTACTGCCGCCGACTGATCTGTAAGCAACTTCACATAGGACAAAGGTTCAATCCGAAGTCAATCACACATGTGTTGCTACTGCAGAGAAATAAGATGTTCATACATAGGAAATTAAAGTGAGCCGTGAACTACACCCTTCAACCAAAACACAAGGACTGCTTTACGCTATAAATAGGTGTGAAATTGATATCTCCCTAGTTCAGATAAAAAAATAATAAAATCGTTGGGCGTAGTATTTACATATTTACTTAGGTAACAAGCCAAACAAAAACATCGAAAAAAGAGACAAGTAACTTAAAATGACACAATTCACACTGTGAATACATTCGCGTGACAAATGACGTTTATAAAAATTCAGACGCACGCACGGCTACCGGATCGTTTCTTAAGGCTCGAGACATTCTGAGAAGTACTCGTGATACTGATACCACAAAGAAAGGTTTTTGATTATGTTTTGATATAGATTATACTAACAAATGAATGAGGCTTGATTTCTAATCTATCCTCCAAATTAAATGCCATTGCGAAAAATTAATTTGTTTTTGACTCAAGACTTTAGGAATTAAGTATTTATGAAGGGTTGGAAAAGGCTGGAAAATATAACATACCAACGAATTTGTGATTTAAGGTTCCGTCTAATATACATACATTGGTTATTGACGAAGTAACATAAAATGACACAAATACAAATGACGTTTTTGAAGAATCAGACGCACGAACGACTACAGGATCGGTTACGAAGGCTCGGGACATTCTGAGAAGTGCTCGAGATACTGATATCAAAAAAAGGTTTTCGATTATGTTTCGCAATAAAACATTGACATGCTCTTGCTCGATATAGATTATGCTAACGAATGAATAGAGTTTGATTTCTAACCGTCCCCCAAATAAATGCTTATGTTTTTGGATCAAGACTTTCAGAATTAAGTCTTTATTATAGGTTGGCAAACGGCATGAACGCGTAACGTACCTACTAACGCATTTGAGATCGATTTAAGGTTCAGTCTATTCTCTACATACATAGGTTACAGTGACGAAGTGACTTAAAATGACATAAATACAAATGACGTTTATAAAGAATCAGAATCATGCACGGCTACCGGATCGGTTAGGAAGGCTTGAGACATTCTGAGAAGTGCTCGTGATACTGATATCAAAAAGAAAGGTTTTCGATTATGTCTTGCAATGAAAGCTACTTGCTCTCATTTGATATAGATTATACTAACAAATGAATGGTTTGATTTCTAATCGTTCGTCTATCCTAAGTTTTATTTTTAAAATCTATTTATTTTAAACTAAAATCATTAAGTCCACGTGAAATCTCATTTCTGTCTTAAAACAGCATGCTGTTGCTGTGTCGAGGTTCAAAGTGAGATGTAAGATATAAGACCTTTCTACATTTTAGTCCTGAGGAACCAACTCAACCTTGAACCCATTAAAGATGGTACCGTCTATTTTGTACATAAATTGGGTACATTATTTCATGAGCACGCCATTTCAAAAAAAATATATAACATCGTATCGAATCAGTTCAAACCAGTTTCGGTCAGTTCAACAGCAAACAATATAAATATTTAAGCATACAGATTATCATCCGGTAAGATATCATATTCATTTTGCACATACAAAAACAGCAAATACGTGCCTCTTATCCACATCGATCTTGTTACAATGAGTCGATTAATAATGGAGTCGAAAATTCACTGGCACACCGGTGTCAATGTGTCAAACATGGCTTTAGGTCTTATGTGTGTAGTGTTACTCACGAATGCCATATGAAAGTTAATAATCACATCAGAAAGTTTTATTGCAAGATTATAAGTCTGAGCTGGTAAACTGGATCTATTGCTTGATATAGATTACAAAGTAATTAAAAGGTTAACTTTCAAGTTATACTAAAAAAATTAAAAACTACAATTCTAAAATCCATTACAAAAATTAATAAAACGGTTAAGAAATTGTCCAGAAACTTGATACATCTCTTTCCAATTATTTCAATAACTTTATCCCGTAATAAACCAGTGACCAGGTTTGTAAAAAATAAAAACGACGAATTGAACTGGTTTTTAGAACTCGGTTAATAAACGCATGTCACAACACGAAAATCCGTAACGAGCATGCATGCGTGCCATTTATCCGGTAACAATTGGCCAATTAATCACACTCCATACGGACGCATGACACTACCAATTCGTGACACTATCGCTTAAAAATTTCGCAAACAGTTACTCGCATCGCAACATTTACTTAATTTTGGATTCTTTTCGTGTTCACATGACGCGGTGCGAGTACAAGCGGTCGCGATCTGTTTGCAAATTGTATATAAACGTGTATTTGTTTCTGTAATGTAAATAGTGAATGGATAAGCCAGAATCGACGACAACAAATTGGTTTTGTTCAAATTATGTAATATAAAAAGACAATGTCATAAAGTAACTTGATGTATATCTAAGTCAAAGAGGCGTAAATTGTACATTATTACATTTTTTACTACTACTCTACAAAGAAGGATTATTTCAAACCTATACCTATATCTTAATATCGCCCTTATTAAACTTTTTACTCGGAAAAAACCTGTTTTGAAACTCTAATAAAAAGGAATGAATCATAACTCTGTTTTCGGTAGCGCCACGCCGCGCGTCTTCTCCGTGAGGTCCGATTGGGCGCGCGGATTGACCCAGTAAGACGCGTGCGGGGGCTATTCACTTTTTGCTACCGTCCCATTATATCTATGGAAACCAACTGTGCTACAATTGTTACCGTCACTCACTTTAACGCGAATGAGATTTTTTTGTCTCAAAGAAAAAGGGTGCTAGTAACGAGCCTTGCGACGTCCCAATTGTTAAGTTGGCGCTCATGATTTTAATATCGAAACTTTAAGTCAGTTTTAAATGCCTTCAACTTATAGCGAGTTTTTTGTTTGAAGCAATTTTGATGTTTAAAAGCCATCTGAAATTGTTCCACGCGTTGATAACTTCAATTTTATGCATCAGCGAGCATCTTAGCGGCGGCAAAAAATTAAACAATCAAGACCGGTATCATTTTGCAAAAACATCCGAAAGTTTAAGTAAAATCAGTAAAATTTATAAATTTAACTAAGTTAATACAAATACAAATTTCTATTACATTTACAGTTTTCTTTCCTCCCACGTATTGCCGGGGAATTTTTGTTGTGACTTTTTTAAACTTGACTCATTGTCGTCGCTACATCCTTGGCGTCTTTAGCTGACGATTCATACTGCACTGAAGGTCAGTTTGTAAGCGTTTCTGTATGATCTAACGTCACCGAGTGACGAGCTTCTTACCTATAATGGAATTAGCTGTATTTTGAAACTTCCGCATGCTTAATATAATTTCGTTAACCATAATGTTGCACCAACTTTTCACAATAAAATTGTAATTAGTTTTATCTTCTCAGACTATTCTTATTTGTGTATGTAAAAGAACTAAGGCGTTCACTGTATCATCATAATGATCAAATTTACCAAGTAGGTATCTGATTGTGATATAAAAATAAAAAAAAACGAATGCGTAAAACTGACTTGGTTCCAAGCTGATTTAATCAAACCAGTAGTTTGTTGAGCATTCACGCATTAATCAGTCACGAGTATAACAGTAGATAATATTTCTTTCCCCATAACGCCGTCGCGTCAGTGTAGCCATCTTTTTGCTCACACTCTCGCCCTCGCTCATCCTACTGGCCTACTTTGATGGCAACTTTTTGCCCTTCGTTTTCAATCACACTGTCCTGTGACTGAAGTTGCTACTGGAAAGGTGTCACAGCGTTTTGTAATGCTTGAAAGGCGTCGTCAATTATTATGATGATCACGTGGAATGGAACAAAATTGACAAATACCTCCACTTTGTCCTTTTCTTATGCAATTATTAGGACATAATTATATGACACAAATTTTATAATGCTAACGATGACAAGTCATGTAGGTACTTGATGTAATATGTGCAACAGTCACATATTATAACATCATGTTTTACGCTTTAGACCTCTTATTCTGGAACGTATCCAGAAGTAAAACTAGGGGAACTTAGAAAATGTTATATCCAATGTCTGCTTTCTATGTCTATTGCTAGGAGCGCATATCAATCTCCTGAATTAGCGAGATTAGCCGCGACAGCACGAACAAGTCTTTATTACAACGGTATGTAGTCTAAACACTTCGCAGCATCACCTCGGCGGCTTTTTGCCTGCTCGCCCACTGCCTTACATCCCGCCGCGTTTTTGCGCCTCATAATTGGCTCTATCGAGAACGTCCAGTTGATCCCGGAGGTGTGCCA
The DNA here is from genome assembly GCA_949699795.1 of Spicauda simplicius. Lineage (NCBI taxonomy): Eukaryota > Metazoa > Arthropoda > Insecta > Lepidoptera > Hesperiidae > Spicauda > Spicauda simplicius. The sequence continues at coordinate 1,201,969 of OX453074.1, forward strand.
GTTCTGGTTGGCTCGAATTCTTCGATAACACTATTCTGCGTAGACTTATTGCTTTGTTAGCTCTTTTCGGTTTGATAATATCTCTTCGGTATGTTTTCTTAGGTCAGCTAATATCTTACAATACGATTTGTTTTATATCGTAATGTCTACGATTCGTTTTTATATCAATAGAAATATCGTTTTTAAAGGCCAGGGTTAATCATTTGGTACAGACAGTAAATCCAGACAGAGCACAGCGGTATAAGTAAAATGACGGGTGGTTGAAGTGACGACCTAAATGGAAGTTAAGTATTTAATGTGTTTGACATTTCAATGTCAAGAAGATCGACACTTTCTGATGAATCTGTCACCATAAAATATAATCTCAAAGATTAGGAGATATTAATTATAGAGGGCACCGATTACACTTTTGGTTCCATGGGAACTTCTTTTTTTATAAGATGTTTTTGTGATGGAACTTACACTATAGTTCATAGGTTTTAGTTATCTTTTAAAGAGGAGCGAATATAGAAGAGCAACATTATTACGGAAACGTAAACGTAAATAGGTGCGTATCACTTTAATCGGTTGGATAATGACGACTAAGGCACTTGACCCAAATTGGTGAAAATTTCCTAACTGCACTTGATTGAAGTCCAGTTGAAGTCTAATTTAAATTTCAGATGTGATTATGGTATCTACAAAAGTCAAGAGCAAGCCTAATTAGTGTCCTAAATGTCAATATAATCTGAAGTTCTAGTTCAGAGCGAACCGGTTATATATTTGTCATTTCATTTGCAAGTCAAGTTTTGGCAGTGGCGACAAAATTCTTAAACTTAATTAACCCCAATAACGTAAGTCAACTATTAATTTAGATAACAGAATAGGCGGAAGCCTGTTAAGCTAAAGACAGGCATGAATTATTTTTTAGATTGTAAATCATACGAGCAAACATCGATTCCGTTCGTCGAATTTGCCGTTATTTTTGGATAAAATAACAAAAATGTAGCGCATAAAATTTACATAGCAACCTGTTACGCAGTTTATCTAATATGAACCCACGTACTGACGCTATGAGCGTTTTTTTATCTGACTGAAGTAGCAAACGAGCATGCAGTCCACTTGATGGTAAGTGGTCACTGCCGCCCATAGACATCTGTAATCAACCACATACAGAAAATGGGTTCCAACTGAAGTCAATCACAGATGTGTTGCTACTCCCGAGGACTATGATGGTAGCCTCATGTGGAAGTGTGCCGCCACACCTTTCATCGAAACGCAAGAAATGCTTCACGCCAGAAATAGGTGTGGCGGTGGTACTTCCCCAGTCGAACTACACTGGTTCCACCACCTTTCGTTTGTACAGGACCCTTAGTACGACCAATTACACTAGAATAAATAAACAAATAAGCAGGCGATTAAGGTCAAGGTATGCTCATCAGAATAAAACTAAATAAATGTAGTAGTAAGGTTACCGCAATTTTTTAAATCAACCATTTATCTAACTAAATCATCTGCGAATGTAAGTGTCCGTCGATTGTAAAATAAAGAAATCTTTAAGATTAACAACCTTAGCACGAAGTTCAAACTTTATGTTTTTCAACCAATCCATAAACTTTCACGTCTGATATGCCAGTTCATCAATGCGCAGATTGATTTAAAATGACAGCGAAAGTTATAAACATTGCAGATTGCCGCGATGTCACAAAATAGTCCGCCACGACTTGTATATGACCACAACTTGTTTTAACGTAGAAATATGAACTAGCTCTTTAACCGCGACTCCGTTGTAGACTCCAATATTTAATTGAGTCGATTGCTATAAAATAAAGCCAAATACCCAAAAAGACTTTCGTCGTCAACCCATTATTGTCCCACTGCTGGGCACCGGTCTTCTCTCAGTATGAGAGAGTTTAGGCCATAGTCCACCGCGCAGGCCAAGTGCGAATTGGTGGACTACTTGGTGCGAATTGGTGGTAAAAGACTTTCAGAAACCTTTAATTTTTAAGTGATCATGATTAAACATTGATTTGTTTCAAAACGTCATATATTACCAAAACTAATTCACAGAACTACTACGGGATATGAGAGAATATGGGTAAAACTAAAACGTTATCACTACATAAAATAAAATGAAAATAAAAAATAGTATAAAACAAAGTCGCTTCTCGCTGTCTGTATCTATGTATGCTTAGATCATTAAAACTACGCTATGGATTTTAATGCAGTTTTTTAATAGATAAAGTGATTCAAGAGGAAGGTTTTTATGTATAATACATGTAAAATATAGTAAAAAAACACCGATAATTTTAGATTTTTGACTTTTTACTTTTACTTTTGACTAGTAATTTATAATAATCAATTTTCGAATGAGAGACAATGCAAAATTTCAAGTCGTAGCTTTAGAAAACTCATGTTTAACGTAGTTTTATAAATGACGTACATAAACACTACTGAGTTGGGTTGAGTGAAGTTAGTTGTAACGCGTCGGCTCACACACACTGCTTAATACTACTATTTTAGGGAGAAATTAAATGTAGAATTATTAGGTATAACATAAGTAAGTATCGAAAATCGCTACGCGGGGATTCACGAATAAGGAATACCTAGTATACCAGATACTAAGGTAACTGCTCCGCATAGTACAACTATTGAACCGCATCGAAACAAAGTGTCACTTGATAGCGGATAAAAATCGGAGCGCAGTGAAATCAGAGTGAAATGATAGTATGAAAGTGACACCCTCATTAACACGTGCACAATGCGTGAACGCTAGACGGCAGGATAGGACTAATGTGTGCTTGTGGTTTTGCTCGCGGACCCATAATAATAGCCCTTGGTTAGTGTTACTAGAATTTTCCCCGAAGTAGCAATACATTCGAAACTAAAACTTTGCTCATGGACAATTATATTCAACCACAAGTACCTATATTTGGACATCTAAAGATTGGGATTCTTAGGATCTCCAAATTTGTGTCAAACTCACCGAACATGAGCTCGACGTCGGCAAGCTCTTTTGAATAGCAACGAAATTGCGTTGCTATTCATTATGTGCCATGAATGCTTCTAAATGCATGTAATGCATGTAAAGTGTGAACCAAACTCTTAAAATATCTTTAACTAGTTGACCCGGCGAACTTCGTTCCGAATAATAATCAAAAACCCAAACTTATTATGCATGTATGCATTATGTGTGCTTATTATACATATATTTTAAACATAAACCTACCTCTTGAATCACTATATCTATAAAAACTGCATTAAAATCCGTAGTAGAGAGAAGCGACTTCGTTTTTTACTACGTAGTTATTTATAAACTTTTATCTGTATGTTTGTAGGTGCACTAGCTCAAGCTTCTAAACCTAATTAGAAGCATTAAAGATATAATTACAAACCGTATCATTTTTCTAAATCGTTGTTTTATTCAATTCTGTCTTCATCAACTATACAGAATTAAGTTATGATTTATGCTTTAAACCCGAGTGAAACTAGTAGGCACCGCTAGTCTTGTAGTAATTCCAATCTATAGATAACAGAAATCAGACGTTGAAAAATAATTGCAATGCAATTCCAATCCTTTTTATCATATTCATCGATTTCAAAACAAACTTATAAAACCAGGTGTTTGCATAACGCGAGATAACGTCCAGTAACTCGGAAGCCACTGATGCAAATTATGTTAATTACGTGTTTACAGAAAATTAGTATTATAATTATTTTGCAAATTTCTTAATTAACAGCTTATGTATCACAAAACGTAATAAACACTATATTACCGCACAGAGGTGCACTATTTATTTTGGTTTAAGTCGTCTCTTATCAACTCATTGTTGGCCGACTGCTGGGCACGGGTCTTCTCTCAGAATGAGAGAGTTTAAAAGTCATGGTCAACCCATTATTGTGCCACTGCTGGGTACGGGTTTTCTCTAAGAATGAGAGAGTTTTAGGTCATAGCCCACCGCGCTGGTCAAGTTTTTTTTCTATCTGACTGAAGTAGCAAACGAGCATGCAGTCCACTTGATGATAAGTGGTAACTGCCGCCCATGGTCATGGGTGAGCAACTTCAAATAGAACATGGGTTCTATCTGAAGTCAATCACAGATGCGTTGCTATTCCTGAGGATTATGACGGTCGCCTCACATTAAAGTGTGCCGGCAACCACACACTTCCCTCGAAACGCAAGAAATGCTTTACGTTGGAAATAGATGTGTGTGTGAGTATTGGTACATTTCCGGTCGAATTACAATGGTTCTACCACCTTGTAAGTTTAAACTGGTAGACTTCACATATCGCCCGAGAACATGTTTTTGAAAAATTCTCGGGTGTGTATCTCACAATGTTTTCCTTCTCCGTAAAGCAATGAAAATTAATTAATTCGTTAAAAAATTACATGCGTTAAAATTAGTTATTTCCACTTAAATTCGATTTACGTCAGAACGCTTCCTCTACTTAAAATGCCTAAAAACAGGAATGTGTATAATAGCCGCACAATTCTTCGCAACCTAGTGTCCTGACACCCTTACAATGAAGTAACCGCAAACTTAATCATTGTTTGTTATCTTTATTTTTTTTTTTTACTTTTTATTTTCTAAGAAACAAACATGTTTTATTTTAATATGATATAAGTAACTGACTACTGATTAATAACGTAATTCATGTAAGCAAATAATACATAGAGTGTTTGCAATAAAATTAAAATAAATAATAATGAAAAGACTATTATTATAAAGCTGTTAATACGTCGACCCTCGTGGCGGAGCGGTAACAGTGCCAGTATTACGCGCTGTAGGTTCCGGGTTCAATCCCCGGCTAGACATATCTGATTGATGCACTTAGATTTACTTTTCTGTGCCTGTATCTTAGTGTATTCGTCTTTGCGTCTTAGACAACCACAGCGTAGGAGAAAATTCTAGTATGGGGCTATGAGCGTCGAAAACGTTAAAGCTTAAATACCTGAAATAAAATGAAATGTCTTTATTTTGTATAGGCCTATGGGGTCACTTACAAATTGTCAGTTACATTTTTTTCTTACACTACCACCGGTAGAAGGTTCTCAAGGTGGTAGAACCAGTGTAGTTCGACCGGAGAAGTACCACCGCCACACCTATTTCTAGCGTGAAGCATTTCTTGCGTTTCGATAGAAGGGTGTGGTTGCCGGCACACTATCACATAAGGCGACCAGCATAGTCCTCGGGAGTGGCAACGCATTTGTGATTGACTTCAGATGGAACTCATGTTCTGTATGAAGTTGATTACAGATGTCCATGAGCGGCAGTGACCACTTACCATCAGATGGACTGCATGCTCGTTTGCTACTTTAGTCAAATGAAAAAAATTAAAACTATTACTGTACTTCTTGTTAATAAAGCTCGTTATAATTTTATTAAGGAATCGATTACGACAGAAACAGTATAGTTTACGACGTTAATCATTGCGTTAACGCTCATGCGTTAACCCGGTTGTTTTGACAACGGCATCACATACGCGTTACTTTTAGGGTTGTCGTCAATCGATATCGATAAGCGACAACATTAAACATTCACGAAATTTGGTATTTCGTGTTTCTTTTTTAACGTTATGTTAATCTTAATAGTAGTATGCTAAACCGGTAGTAATTCGCACTAGGCCAGCGCAGTGGACTATGGCCTAAAAACTCTCACGTTCTGAGAGAAGACCCGTGCCCAGCAGTGGGACAATAATGGGTTGACACCAAAGCGGCTGTAGTAAGCTGAAGTTAGCTGAAGGTGGTGGTGGTGAACCAGTGAAGTGCGACCGGGATACTACCACCGCAACACCTATTTCTAGCGTGAAGCATTTCTTGCGCGAGATAGAAGGGTGAGGTTGCCGGCACACTTTCACATGAGGCGGCTATCATACTCCTTGGGAGTAGCAAACGCATCTGTGATTGACTTCAAATGGAATCCATGTTCTGTATGAAATTGATTACAGATGTCCATGAGCGGCAGTGGCGACTTACCATCAGATGAACTGAATGCTCGTTTGCTGCAGCGAGAATGTAGTGATAAAAAGCTAGGTTGTCTAACTCCACTGTGGTTAGAACACAAAGTTTTATATTCTTTTCATCCTAGCTCTCCTGTAAAATTAGCGTTTATGTGTCTTATTACTATTTCTGCAAAGGATCCATATATCTCTTTCTTTCATAAGCACTGACTCAATTGAAATGAAAAGTCTTTATTTCGCATAGGCCTTCAGGGGCGCTTAAAAATTGACAGTTACTTATACATATATATTTTTTACACTACCACTGGATCGGACCTCAACTGAGAAGATCCGGCAAGAAACTGTGTGAGTTAGTCTTTTTTTATATATCTTTTTTTATTTGCCATCTTGTTTTTACATGGGTGTCGTCAACCCATTATTGTCCCACTGCTGTGCACGGGTCTTCTCTCAGAATGAGAGAGTTTAGGCCATAGTTTGGCTTTCACTCAATATTGTTAATAACTTAATTAGAATATAAGTTAGCTGTAAATTTTCCAAATAAAATAAAATAAAATAAAATAAATCAGTGGTGCGTGCCTGGGTTTGAACCTCGGACTTCCCGATTGAGAGGGCAAGTGTCAACCATTAGGGTATCACTGCTTTTACATGGGTAACAAAAGTTAAAACGGTATAAGCACCTTAATATCAGCTATACAGTTGCTCCAGCCGTATTTTGTCAATATGAAAGCTTAACGACAAGACGAAACGATATGCGATCTCGTTTCGTATCGGACTAAAGAATTCGTTAATTGCTCAACGGTAATTTTGATTGCTAATAAACGTGCGGAGATCGGTGTGAACCGTTTTGCTGTTTCTGGGTTAAATTGTGGAGGTGTTTTTTGTTCGTGTGATTCTTTTTACAGGTATTTTTTTATATAAATTTGAAAGTAGCAAACGAGTATGCAGTCCACCTGATGGTAAATGGTCCGCTCATGGACATCTGTAAATAACTTCATACAGAATAAGGGTTTAATCTGAAGTCTGAATCCAAAGTATTCTACCAACTAGGATTCCTAGTTTGTTAGCGTTAGGATCCCTGGACCAGGTGGGGAAATAAAGTGGAGCTTTCTACCTAAATTAATACGATAAATCAAGATTAAGTCATATATTTCATATATCTTTCTTGAGTACGGAATACAAAAAAATGTTTGAGATGAAATCTTGACATTGCTCCGAAATGCAAATTATAAACCGTCACCGCAACGAAACTGTCGAAAAAAATCCGCCGCCCGACACTGTGTCATTTTTTTACATTCAAAATGAATTAATATCGGACACGCTGCCAAGTTTTTTCTTTAACAACAATGAACTCGTAAAACGTAAAGATTAATATCTACAGAGGTTTTACTTACTAAAAAAAATTCGTAATGGTTCATACCTATATGTACCACTTAGCGGCTTGAGTGAAATTATATTCCTTTGACATGTTGACATTAAGTTTTTCTTTTCTTTTGATGTTAAGGTACATTATAAGGTCGTCAATATTGTCCCACTGCTAGGCAAGCGTCTTCTCTCAGAATGAGAGAGTTATAGGCAATAGTCCACCGCGCTGGCCAAGTGCGAATTGGTGGACATAAGGTAATACAGATAAGAGAAAAGATAGGCAAGGTAAATCGTCAAAATTTTTAAGATGCTACCTGCAGATACACGTATTTCCGCCTAGTAAAAGAAATATTAATTGCTGCTATATTTGTCTTTGAAGAGTATGGTAAGGACCACATAGTTTTCTGAGGCGCGTCATGATACATTCTCATCCTCAACCTCAAGTAAGAATCCAATCATTGACGACCCGCGTGGCGCAGCGGTTACCATACCGGTTTGACGCGCAATGGGTCCCGGGTTCGATTCCCGGCCAGACAGGTATCTGAATGATGAGTTTAGATTCCTGTTCTGGGTCTGGGTGTTTGTGTATTCGTCTTGTGTGTGTCCATGGTACCCACGACACAGGAGAAAATCCTACTGTGGGGCTATGAGTGTAGAAAGCGTGTGTGTTTTTTTTTTTTAACAAAAAAATCATATCAACGGTTGATTAGAAATGACTATAGGTAGTGTTCGTTTGGTACTAGGTACTATAAATTAAAAAAATGATATGCTTGCCATAACGTGTCTAACCATTTCTCCCTTTTTTTTGTTAACGAGGGGGGAAACCTTCAAAAGGTACCCGACGCCGTGGGAGCGACGCGGGTTATGTGGGTTAAGGTGGCCGTTCTCAGCACTGCGTGGAGGACTCCGGGATCTCCAACGGAACATAGCCGGGTCCTCCGAGCGCGATGCCCCTTTCGAGCTCTTACCTGGTGGGCGTGAAACATTCCCCGCACCTTCTGGTCTTTACGGCGGCATGAGACCACACATGCCGCCGTCCCTCCTGGGGTCGCTTGGCCGGATGGTTCAAGCTCCCACTCTTCCCACCCGCAACCCTATCGATGGTCAACCCAGTAAACTCTTGTATACTACTACTACTACGTAAAGCAGATTTAAGTTGACCGGACTGGTCCAGTTCCACTCAATAACCATATATTCTGTTTAGACGCGCAAATCACGAAAAAACAATCCAAACTCTTATACAAGTGTGTTTCTAACTTTATGCAAATGACCTGGTCGCCGGAGCTTTTGTAATTTCAAATGTATTAATGCCGGATACACTGCCAACTTTTTGCCCGGCAATGAACTTGATCGTACTAATATTGTACCGCTAGTGATATCATAGTAAACAAGTAGTAAAAATGGATTTCACGATTCTGTGATGATATAAACTTTGTCTATTAGTGTGGTTGGTGTAGTGGTAATTTTGATCTTATGTTTTCCGTGGTCCAGGTTTCGAACTTACTACTTTTCTATACAATATCCGTGTTCAAAAAACAATTTTCACGATCCGCGTGGCGGAGCGGTTACCATACCGGTCTAACGCGCAATGGGTTCCGGTTTCGATTCCCGGCCAGACAGGTATCCGAATGATGAGTTTAGATTCATGTTTTGGGTCTGGGTGTTTGTATATTCGTCTTGTGTGTGTCCATGGTATCCACGACACAGGAGAAAATCTTAGTGTGTAGAAAGCGTAAAAAACGTAAAATTGATGTTTTTTATTACACCTGTAATAATAAATTTTGATTTTAGTCGAGTTCAACCGCAAGGAACCCAATTTTGCCTTCAATTTGTATTTTACAAATATTGAAGCAAGAACTTCAAATGTATCGACATATTCAAGAAGTTTACAACTCTGAAATGGTTTGATGGACAGACATCTTAGAACTGCCACTTTGAGGTAGTTCAAACAGAAAAAAACACTTGTAGAGACAGACTATTATATTTATATAGGTACCTAATTAGTCTGCAATTACTGTGAAGGTGTTAAAGTACTGAAAGTAAAAGTGAAAACTAGAATCGTGTTACTGATGGCAGCGGTCTGTAGTCTGTGGCCGAGCGAGAGTTGTCCACCAGTGTCCAATAGTCGCTTTGCAATAGTTTTCTTCCTTTTTTTTAACTTCATAATAATTTATAGAAATGGTAAGTACATGTATACTTGACAGGCTATGTATGTTAATAAAGAATAATAATAATATACTTTATTGTACCCAGAAAAGAGAAAAATAATACAGCAAATCACAATAATAAAATTCAAAAGGCGGCCTTATCGCTCAACAGCGATTTCTTCCAGGCAACCTCACGGTGCGGAGTTAAGATTTAGGGGAAAATAAAGAGTAGGGTGCAAAAATTAAGTTAAGGAAATTAGAGCAATATACAAATTAAGAAAATAAGTTATAGAGAAACTAGTAAAAATAGCATAACAACAATAGAATATAATTCATTGGATTTAATTGGGCCAGGCGCACCGAATATTGGCTAAAATTAATGATATTATTGCAAGCATGTGTCTAGCAGTGGACTGTAATAGCTGCTGCTTCCAGCTCAGAGAATTTGACACTTGAAACAAAATTTTCATGGATCTCGGGTAAATTACAAAAGTGATGTTTGTTCTTAAGTGACTTAAGAAAATAAAAACTAAAAATAGATTGGTTCTATTTTGAATGCTAATCGTTGCACCACAGGCAATATTCTATACTATAATAAATCTGTAAGAGGTCGCTGTCTGTACATGGAATAAATTTAGGTGAAAACCATTTCTAGAGGTCTTTAATACGATATAGAACCCAAAATAATGGTTTTTAGAAATCTTTTCTGTTTGTCTGTTTGTCTGTTTATCTGTTTGTCTGTTTGTCTGTTTGTCTGTTTGTCTGTGTGTTTGAAAACGCTAATCTCCGAAACGGCTTATCCAATTTGAATATAATTTTCACTGATGTGTTGGGGGAAACTTCACTTAACATTTAGTGTTTATTTTATGTAAATCGGTTTACGAATAAAAAAGTTATGTCAATTTAAAACTACGCAGTATTGATTCTGTGTTCGATAAGTGTTAATAAGATAAGTAACTGCATAGTTGCATTGGTAGAAACTAAACATGTTATGGTCTGTAAAATGTATTCCTTTGTTATGTATTTTTTATTGGTTATGTGTGTACCCATGTTATTTGATTCTATACAAATCTATATCTCTATATCTATATATACTTATATAAAAACGAAAGGATGTTCTCTCACTCATCTATTGAACAAACATCATAGAGCCTAAACTGCTAAAGATACGAATATGATTTTTACTAGGGGTTCTTTTTATGACGTAGACGTCAGTTAAGAATGAATTTTCTTGCGCCCCCCCCCCCCCAATTTAACCCAAATAGGAGATGTAAGTTTGTATGAAAGTCAGTCAATTTCGAGGCCACCTCAATAAAATTTAGTATTTCGCCTTGATTTTTATGTTAAAACATCGTTTCAAACCGACTTCCAAAAAGGAAGAGGTTATCAATTCGTCTGTATTTTTTTTTTATTTTTTTTTTATTTTATATTTGTTACTCGATTTCTCCGCACTGGGTGAACGGATTTGGATGTTTTTTTTTTTTTCATTTGAAAGGTAGTGCGTGTCGTCGGGTCCCATTTATTTTTAGTTCACTTTTGACAGTGCCATTCATAAGAAAAGCGCATAAGTCTGATATTTGCATTAACGATGTGCGCGATAAATAGATGAATAACTCAATTTCCCGCCAACCGAATTGATGATTTTTCTTTTATTGAAAGAATGTACTTCAAGGGTACTCTGATGAGTTTGATACGGTTCTGATCATAGGATCCATTTCTTTGAAGCAAATTAACGAAATTAGCGATACTCGGCCAAACCTAAGCTGTAGGAGTCCAATTGGGTTGAATGTAGAATGAGATTACTAAGCAGATATTTCCTAAAAAAATTGACCTTCAACTCTTCAATCCTGATGATGCAGGGGTACTGCTAGCCTGAACCGTAGAAGTAAGTCAATTTGTTTTTATGGATATATAATAAGATTATTAAACAAGTTCATGGGACAAAAATTTGATCTTCAACTCCTCAACCTTGATGATGTAAGGGTATTTCAAGACTAAACCGTAAGAGTTGGCTATTTGGCACTTACGGTTATGTAATAAAAAAATACCAAGCAAAGATACACGGTAAAAATGTTGACCTTCAACTCCTCAACCCTGATGATGCAGGGTTACTTCAAGCCTAAGCCATAGGAGATGGCCATTTGGTGCTTTCGGGTATGTAATATGATTACTAAGCAAAGATACAAAATGAAAATTTCGACCTTCAACTCCTCACCCCTGATGATGCAGGATACTGCTAGCCTAAAGTATACGAGATGGGCATTTGATGCTTTCTGGTATTTAATATAATTACTAAGCAAAGACACATGATGTAAATTTCGACCTTCAACTCCTCACCCCTGAAGATGCAGGACACTGCTAGCCTAAACTATACGAGATGGGCATTTGATGCTTTCTGGTATTTAATATAATTACTAAGCAAAGACACATGATGTAAATTTCGACCTTCAACTCCTCACCCCTGAAGATGCAGGATACTGCTAGCCTAAAATATACGAGATGGGCATTTGATGCTTTCAGGTATTTAATATCATTACTAAGCAAAGACACATAATGAAAATTTTGACCTTTAACTCCTCAACCCTGATGATGCAGGGTTACTTCAAGCCTAAGCCATAGGAGATGGCCATTTGGTGCTTTCGGGTATGTAATATGATTACTAAGCAAAGATACAAAATGAAAATTTCGACCTTCAACTCCTCACCCCTGATGATGCAGGATACTGCTAGCCTAAAGTATACGAGATGGGCATTTGATGCTTTCTGGTATTTAATATAATTACTAAGCAAAGACACATGATGTAAATTTCGACCTTCAACTCCTCACCCCTGAAGATGCAGGACACTGCTAGCCTAAACTATACGAGATGGGCATTTGATGCTTTCTGGTATTTAATATAATTACTAAGCAAAGACACATGATGTAAATTTCGACCTTCAACTCCTCACCCCTGAAGATGCAGGATACTGCTAGCCTAAAATATACGAGATGGGCATTTGATGCTTTCAGGTATTTAATATCATTACTAAGCAAAGACACATAATGAAAATTTTGACCTTTAACTCCTCAACCCTGATGATGCAGGGGTACTTCAAGCCTAAGCCATAGAAGTTAACTATTTAGTGCTTTCGGGTATGTAATATAATTAGGGGAGACCGGGGCAAGATGAAGTTCGGGGCAGCACGGGAAGTAAGCTTGTGTGCGTGAATAGCTATCGTGTTCGGAGCGGCAACAGCGCCATTTGCACGAACTTCACTCTCCGCTAGTGCGTCCAAACAGAGCGAACAGGTTAGATGTCATTTTTGCGTTGCAGAGAGAAAAAAGTGATATTGCAAGTGTTTTTACGCGATATTTGATTCGAAAACTGATGTACAGACATGTAAGTACCTGTGTTAATGTATTATTGTAATCCCGAGCTTATTATAGTAGTCCAAAACGTTAAATTCGAACCAGATTTTTTCGCCGCTAAAGTTTGAAGTTAGAATTACGTCATCTTTCTTACCTACGGGTGGATTGGGGCAAGATGATTGGGGTATAATGGGATACTATCCCGTTTTGCCCCGCCCTTGTGATTAAAATAACATTTTCTATGTACTGATAATATTTGTAAATTGTACTTAAATCAGGATCAAAAATATTTATTTATTTATTTGTCTACAGATAAAATGGTTCGCAACTATAAACGAAAAACAGATCGTGGCAAATGGAACGAAGAAGATATGAGAAGTGCAGTAAATGCTGTTCTTACTAAAGGGATGGGATTTCTTCGAGCCTCGGCTACATACGATGTTCCGAAGTCGACCTTAGAACGACGAGTAAGAAAAGCTCGTGAAACTGTTAATGCCGACACTGATTCTGATAAAGACTGCGGGAAAAAACATTTGGGCCGATTCAAAACTGTTTTCACAGCCGAGCAAGAAAATGAGCTGGCGGAGTATGTGAAATCTATGGAAGCAAGGCTTTTTGGTTTAACAGGAAAAGAGCTTCGTGTTATAGCTTATCAGTTGGCTCAGCGGAATCACATAGATAACCCATTTAATACAGAAACTGGTATGGCAGGAGAAGATTGGCTCAGCGGGTTTTTAAAACGACACCCTGATCTAGCATACAGACGCCCAGAACCAACATCAGCCGCAAGAGCGATGGGTTTTAACAGAGTGGCAGTTGACAATTTTTTTACATTATTGGAAAATGTAATAGATAAACATAAACTGACGCCTGAAGGGATCTACAATGTGGACGAAACGGGGATCAGTACTGTTCCAAAGAGTCAATCTAAGATATTGTCAATGAAGGGCCAGAAGCAAGTCGGCTGCCTTTCATCAGCAGAGAAGGGCCAGTTGGTAACTGCTGAAATTTGTTTTAATGCCGTTGGCACCTATGTCCCGCCTATGCTAATATTCGCTCGGAAGCGGATGAAACAAGAACTTTTGGATGATGCTCCGTCAGGGTTTTGGGGCACTTGCAGTGACAATGGCTGGATTACAACAAAAATATTTTTTGATTGGTTTAAATCATTCGTGCTGTTTTCACAACCAACAAAAGAAAAGCCTGTTTTGCTTCTATTAGACGGTCACTCTTCACATACTAAAAATATTGACCTAATAGATTATGCAAGAGAAAAAAATGTGATTTTATTATGTACACCACCACACTGCACTCACAAATTGCAGCCTTTAGACGTGTCTTTCATGAGACCTTTAAGCACGTACTACAGCGCAGAAGTGAAAAAATGGCTGAGAGATCACCCTGGTCGCGTGGTTACACCATATCAGGTGGCAAAACTTTTTGGACAAGCTTACTTAAAAGCAGCCACAATGCTCACAGCCATAAATGGATTTCGTAAATGTGGTATATGGCCATTAGATAAAAATGTTTTTACGGATGCTGATTTCATAGCTGCAGAGACGACTAACACAGAAAATTTGGCAAGAGAAGAGCTAAATGTGGGAAATCCTCCATCAACTAAAGCATCCGAACCAGCAATCACTGAAGAAAATCTATCGCGGCCACCCCCTTCGACTCACCTTGGACACATTTCGCCTGCAATCCCGCAAAATAATGTACCTTCTTCAGCTATTTGTTCTCAGGCTGAAAATGGTTGTGATTTGTCAGAAAATACAGAAAACATTATTTATAATCCCAACTTACAAATTGATAAAGGAAGTGTTCCAGAGCCTCTCATATCCTCAGAAAATGCTATTCATCCAGTTTTATCCACTGAAAAAGAAGATATTGTTGAACCAGCCACATCCTTTTCGAATGACAATGATGTCCTGGTCTCGTTGAATTCTCAAATTGACATTTCTATGACTACCACATCTTCCCAAAACGTTGCTGCAGATACCAACTTCAATAAATATTCTCCCGAGGTTATTAATACTAGAAAGAACCATGAACAAACATTTGCCGAGCAACCTTCGACGTCAACATTTCGAACTAAAGACAAAACCCCCGAAAGGCAAATAAAAAGAGTAACTTCTTCTTTTCTGGTAAGTCCTGAAAATATTATGGCTATACCTAAAGAAGTTAGGACTCAGGAGAGAAAGACTAGGAAACGAGGGAAGACTGCAATACTAACTGAATCACCCTACAAAAACGAACTCATGAAAGATATAAGTATTAAAGAAGGTAAAAATAAGAGAAAGACTGATAATCAAGTGACTGAAAAAGGTAAAAAACAAACAAAGAAACCTGGAAAAAAGACTGCAAAGAAGATTAAAAAGACAAATGACAAGGAAAACCTGCAGAAAAAGCGTCAAACCAAAAGGTGCAATAAAGAAACTGAATCGGAAGATAGTTCATCCCAAGAAGAAGATGATGACTGTGCTTGCATCTATTGTGGGTACTTATACTCAGATTCAACCGAAGGTTGGGTCATCTGCGGCGTGTGCCAAGGTTGGGCGCATAATTCATGTGCCGGAGTAGATGAAGAAGACGAAGAGGCACACATTTGTGAACGCTGTTTACCTGATTAAAAAGCGTACTCGTTTTGCCCCATAGCGTTTCCTATCTTACCCCAGTTATGGGTCAAAACGGGAAATTTGCCGAGTTTATTTTTTCATTATTTGCCAAAAAAAGTTCTGTGATTTTGCATGCTACAACGTTTAATTATAAGAGAGAAATGTATAATGGTTACCTCTTTTGTTAAAGAATGTTATTAAAGAGTTTAATTTTCCTTGTATAACGAGTTTTGTCTTAGCTATCTCATCTTGCCCCAGTCTCCCCTACCAAGCAAAGATACACGGTAAAAATGTTGATCTTCAACTCCTCAAGCCTGATGATGCAGGGTACTGCAAGCCTAAGCCATAGGAGTTGGCCATTTAATGCTTTCGGGTATGTAATATAATTACTAAGCAAAGACACAAGATGAAAATTTTGACCATCATCTCCTCAACCCTGATGATGCAGGGGTGCTTCAAGCCTAAGCCATAGAAGTTAGCTATTTAGTGTTTTCGGTTATGTAATATAATTACTAAGCAAAGACACATGATGACAATTTCGACCTTAAGCTCCTCAGTCCTGATGATGCAGGGTACTGCAAGCCCAAGCTATAGAAGTTGGCTCTCAAGTTCTTACGTATAAGTAATAAGAATACTAAGCAAAGACATGGGATATTTTTTTTACCTTCAACTCCTCCCTGATGATGCGGGATAGTGCAAGCCTAAATTGTAAAAGGTAGTCACATATGGCTTACGGTTGTGTTTAGTATATATTATAAGTTCAATGACAGCTCATTAAACTGAAATGTGATTAATAAATTAAACTTCAATTCATCAACCCTGATAATCTAAGTACACAACCTACTTAAGCCGTATGAGTTTGGTACTTATTGATTACAATACATTACAGCCCGTTGAGAGAACATTGTGATGAAAAGTGACACTTTGAATACCTAAATCCTGAAAATGCAGGAGTATTGCCATGTTATTGTTATGAGTTGGATTTAGCTGTAGCTTTTTAAACAGGATGGGTTAGGTTAGGTTGGAACATAAAAGAAAACATAAAAAATAAGCGAGCAGGGTGCGGCAGCGCCCTGCGAGCGGGTGCGCCCTATTCGTATGAATTGTAAAAGTGTTTTGATTATGTCTTCTGCTTTACAAAGAACAATGCGGGATTTACGCACACAAATAGCCCGATGCACCTCTTAAAAAATCTTATATTTGGCCACATGAAACAAAATATGAACTTAGAATATATGTCGCTGTTCAGTGATATTCCAATTTTCTAATGATTTACTTCAAGTAGATAATAGTGCTTTGTTATCCGGAAAAGTTAAAATCAATCTTTATATCGATACGTCTTCGTTTAAATGTGGAGGAGTTGGTTGAAAAAGTATATCTCGATATTGTTAATACAACCAATAACACTATAAATTGGTTCCAAAAGACGGCAATATACCCACCCACCAATGAACGTGTCGATAATTTTTTTTTTTTTTTTTTTCTAAATTTAAAGCAGCGTCACAGATCTACTATTCGGTAGACACAGTCATTGAGATAGAGGAAGCAGTACATTATCCAACTGAATTTTTGAATTCCTTAACTCCTTAATTCCTTAATTCCGGAACTCCCGAACACAAATTAATATTAAAAGTAGGTTTACCTATAATCTTACTTAGAAATTTGAATCCGCCAAAATTACTTCAAATAGTATTTTCCAATTCGGAAAACTTCAAATCAATCTTTATAATCGATACGTTTTGGTTCAAATGTGGAGGAGTTGATTGAAAAAAGTATCCCGACATTGTGAATTAGACCACTAAGAATGTAAATTGGTTAAAAAAAGCGGTTTACAATATTAGAATTCGTCTAATTTAAAAAAAAATACATAACAATACGTTCCTACCCACAAATACACACATTAAATTCGTTTTTTCACTCTGTGTTTGACCAGGTAATCCTTGAGCGGCCAAACCGATTTTAATGTTACTACTTTTTATCATAGAATTCCCACGGTGTCGAGATTTGCGCGGGAAAAACTTTGTGACACGTTGATTTGCACGCAGGCAAAGCCGCGGGTACAGCTAGTTTTTAATATAATTTAACCTAACGATAAGGCAGACGGGCTACTTGATGGAAAGTAGTCACCATCGCCTATGGACATTCGCAACACCAGAGGAGTCGCCAATGCATCGCCGGCTTTGAAGGAAAATTTAATTCTCTTTACAAAATTTTGTAGTACTACTTTCCAATTAGCTTATCCAATACATTAAAACATGTAAAACTAAATAATTATTACAAATATGAGATAATATTAAACTGTTACCACAATTGCAGAATCAAATTAACTTTGGAGTAAATGTTCAAACATCATCATGAAGTAGATAATATGAGCGTTTTAAAATACAATATAATGTCATCATATCATACTAATATTATAAAGGCGAAAGTTTGTGAGTGTGTATGTTTGTTACTTCTTCACGTCTCAACGGCTGAAGCGATTTCCATAAAATTTGGTAGGGAGTTCGCTGACACCCTGGAATAACTTATAGGCTACTTTTAATTGTGGAAAAATATCTTATTCCCATAGGACAAACGATTTTTGTTAACGCGGGCGAAGCTGACGGATTCATCTAGTTTAAAATAATTTATGACTAATAACCCCTTTTACATTCGTTTTCTTTCGCCATAAATTACTAGGAATAGAGACAAAGAGGCCAAAATGCGGTGGCCTGCATATTTCGGTAGCCATTACAATAATAAAGCTTTCATGAAGGTGTGCCGAAACGTCATTAAATCAAATCGTCAATGGCCATTGTTTTATATTGGGAGCGCACAGTTACAATAGTAAATTTTTATGCCGTACGCCGTACGCCAATGGTGCTTGGTCTGATTTACGAATGATCAGCGTTATCTCTAACAGATAGATATATACCATCGCGAAGTTTTCTGTAGACCTTTTTAAGGTGTACAATACTGTAGTACATTATTTTATCTCTTAGGGTTCGGCCAGCGTTTGCAATGAAACCGCAGAAAAACGACATCACATTAGAAAAATCTAAAACTATCAGTGTTTCTCTACTTTAATATGCGTGTATTATTCACATAAACCTTCCATTTGAGTCACTTTATATTTTATCAAAAACTGCATTAAAATTCATTGGGTAGTTTTAAAGATTTAAGCGTACATAGGAACAGACAGCGGGAAGCGACTTTGTTTTATACTATTTAGTAATTTTATATGCCATAAACTATACGTCTATGTCATCAAAACGCTACATCTTTTTACTTAAACCCTATTGTTATCGGGCGTTTAAAGATATTTGTAACGGAAACAGGCGTCTGTCACAGTGCCAATTCCTGGCAAGCAGACCGAGCAGTGGTGAAGGTCAGTATTATGTGCTAATGGATATGAAGACAATATGAACTGACTTATCAATGGCACCGATATTCTATTTTTTTCAGAACCAAAAAAGGTTTTTTTTTAAAGGAAATAGAATGCGAAAGATGTTTATCACGTCAATTTCTTTCTTCATTTCTATATTATCATATGCAGAGTCGAACACCTTAAACCTGTATTACGAAATAGTATTTTACGCTGTGATATGTCGAGCGCTAGGTACTGTGTTTTGTTTCGAAGGTTGTGGTAAGAAAGTTGTGGAAAGAGACTTTTGACAGGTTTGACAGTGTAGTTCAACCAGGGAAGTACCGCCGCCACACCTTTTTCTAGCGTGAAGCATTTCTTGCGTTTCGATGGAAGGGTGGTTGCCGGCACACTATATGAGGCGACCATCATATTCATCGAGAATAGCAACGCATCTGTGATTGACTTTAGATAGAACCGATGTCCTGTTTGAAGTTTCTTACAGATGTCCATGGGCGGCAGTGACCACTTACTATCAGGTGGACTGCATGCTCGTTTGCTACTTCAATCAGAAACAGAGGCGTTTCAACTTAGCCCTTAGGAGTAGTAACACATGAGCGACCTCAGGTATGACAATTTTATCTGAGACCCCTACCGCCCATGATTAAGTCCATGGGCGGTAGGGGTAGCTTACAGTGTCCCAAATATAAGCTAAATCCGACCGGTAGTTTTTACGTGAAGAGAATCAAACATACACACTTCCACACAAACTTTCGCACTTATATTATTAATGTGTAATATAATTTGGTCTAAAACTAAAGAACATAGTCTTTGTCTAAAACTAGTCAAAACAATGTTTCACCTGTCAAACGCTCACAAACAGCAAGCCCTTAGTAATTCCATTACATTTCTTTCATAGTGACGTCATCTCAACACGAGGGCACACTCAGACATCCTCATTCCGAGCTTACAAAGGACTGTTCCTTCACGTCGACGAAAATTAAAAAACAATGTGTCTATCCAGACAAAACAGCTGTTGGGCACGTACTGGTATTACCTTTTCCCGTAAGACGAATGCAGCCTTAACGTAATGACAAAGGACTGCATTTCGGTTGTGCGAACAAGGATCAAAATGCCAAAGGTTTTTTGACTTTACTACGAGGAAGTAAAGGCTTTATTCGGTTAAGGTGGTCTAGTAGACGCTAGATGCAGTTTAATTCCAGGAAGACACATTGATGGCAGACGGGGTATGCATTAAAGGAGATAAAGTGTCTTTGAAGCCCCAATGTAACTGTACTCAGCATATTACGAATTTACGGAATAGGGTAAGGATAAAGGGCTGAGTATAGCAACTATGACTAAGTTGAAGGGGTATACGCTAGTTTAGAATGTACGCTAAGGCAGTGTTTTTCAAAGTTTTTTGTCAACGCATGTTCATATACTTTGGTGTGAATATTTCGCGGCTTTCCGTACGTTCATTTCGTTGTGGCTAATTCGTCTGTACCCGACTGCGTAAGCAGGGTAATGTGTTTTATTTTGTAGGGAATGTCAACTTTGTGCAACATTTTTTTTCACAATACACACAAAGGGTACATAATTTACTATTACTTATTTAAAAAAAAAAGTTTTATTAAGGCTTTTTCCTATACACTTTGATAACCACTGCGATAGTGAATCCTATGACTATGAGGGGTAAAATCACTATAGAGGTCAGAGTCGGTTTTTATGTAGGTATTTGCTGTAATAGCTCTTTTCAACGGGGCATAAGGTCTTGACGTGAGTCCCTTTGTATCACTTTACATACAATCGAGATTCACACATTAAAATGCATTTTATGCAAAGAGTAATCAATCTAAGGAGGTGTACTTTTACGTATGTTACGATGTAGTGGCATTCCCTAGGCATTCAACGGTGGAGTAAACATGTCTAGATATTTAAAAGGAGGTTCGTCTGCAAAAGCAACGCCATTTATATCTGAGGACTAGAAAACATTAGCTTCAAGCGTTGTTTGCTCTGCTCTGCAAGGGTCGCCATTGAGTGTTGAACACAGATGTACAATATATGTTGGGCCACGAAATGTGATGTTTGCATATTAATCTATATGCCAGTTTGAGTACTAAGTCGGTTACTGATTATAATTTCAAAGAATCAACCGGAATGGTAAAGTTTTACTGGTTCAGACCGGAATTTAAAATAAATAATAATAGGCAATGGATCGGGGTTTTGAGGATCAGACCGGAATGAATCCAATATTAAGGTATGGAAGGAACACCACCATATGGTGCCACCGGAGAGGTACCACCACCAAATCTTAGCGTGATGCAATTTCTTCGGAAGGGTGCGGTTGCCGGCTCACTTTTATCTTCTTTTCGTCCTCAAAAGTAACAATGCATTGACTAAGATAAAATCCCTATTCTATAAAATTGCTTACTGATGTCCATGGGCGGCAGTGACCATTTACCATCAGGTGAACTGCCAGTTCGTTTGCTACTTCAATGTTATTAAAAAAAACAACGGCTTAATGAAGTCTAGATGAGGGATAGATAAGGAAATACAACTCTGATCTTAGTGCTTATGGAACTTGACATGAGATACCCTGAATAACATAAAAAATATCGTAATCTATGCTACTTGACAGTAACCAAATCCTGGTTACTGTCAAGTAGACAAGAGTCAAGAGTTTTGAGACAGACACTTTTAAAAAACATACAGATAAGTAATGTAGTTCACTTTGTTCGCCTGTACTAAATTAGCAAAAGGAGCAATCAATCACACAACTCAACTGTACCTGTATATACCTATTTAATATTCAAAGCAAAATTACTCGGTTATTACGAACCCATTGTCAACCAACACAAAAGTACTGCATTTGCAGTTCGACTGTACTTTGCGTCTTATTGCTTCGATTTAAGATTGCCTTGATTTACACAAAAACTATCTCGAAAAGGTATGTTTATGTTAAAGGAATATAGTCACTATGATATTGCAATAAGGACGACAGTCGCTTGACATCACAGCAATATTTCGTATCACAATTGCTACATTGCACTTAATGCCTTCAGATTTAAAGGCTATTTCACACCAGACGCATTAGTAGTACAGTAACAGATTGTGATCTTTAAGTGTACTGTGGTAGAAACTATTTTGTAGATTGTAATCTACAGTTTTGTTGGTTAAAGCAAGGACGTTTTCGGAACGCAAACAGCATACCTAATGGATTTGCAAGTTGCATCGCTCAGTGCTCCATAATGTAGGGGTGTGCGGGAAATTTCGGATCTTAATATGAACTGGTATTTCATAAAATAAATGAAAATATTTCGTTGTATGGAAAAAAAACATTAGGTTTTTAATATATTTTTATTATCTTTTATTACTTATTCAACAACCAGCTAACTTTTTTTAAATATACCCATGTATGCGATGTTGTACATACCACATTATAATATTACTCGGTTAATTTTAATTGTATGTACGGATTCGCACTTTTCTACTTCTTAAAAAATGTTGGTAAAGACGATGGTCTTTGATGAAATGTTAATATTTTACAAAGCATTGTATACAAATAAAATTTTAAGAAATTATAGTTAGATATGAATATTTCGAGGTCACAATTTTATACGTAACACCGACTCTATTATGTCAAGCATATATCTATATCTATACTAATATTTTGAAGAAGAAAACTTTGTATTTTTGTTTATTTGTCATGAATTAATCAAAAAATGTTATACAATATAAGAGAATATATCAATATCTATTAAAGACTTGGATACCGCCGCCGCAAAATGATCAGTGTACTCTTACACTAAGCAGCCGTCGCAATTTTTTTTGGGACTACTATCGGAATAGCATCAATTGACCAAATCCCCATTACGGATGGGGGGAGGGACATGTCCAAATGGTGCTCAAATATATAATGGTTAGATAGATCACATTATAGTCTGCGCGAACGAAGTCGCGTCGGTTCTGCTAGTTTACTATGATATCAGATTATAACGTTTCGGATATTTTCATAGGATATCCGAAACGTGGATAACGAATCCGCGCATCCCTAAAGGACGGATTGAATGCGTCTTGTTGTACCGAATCCGCGCATCCCTAGAGGATGGAGATTGAATGCGTCTTGTTATAGCTTTTGTTGGCGTTATGGATGACGCTATGAATACTGAAGGGTGGTTTTTTTGTACATGGATGAATTGTTTCCAAAGGGTAAGTGTTACGTGCGCAGGTTAACTCGTGATTTGTAAAGGATGGAAGTGACTGGTCATTTATTCGCACGTCTAGTGTAATGGTGTGCTTTATTAAGATTTAGAGGAGGAATGCTCATTTTGCATGTTTGACTTTGAAGGCTGTCTAGACGGGGTATTTGTCAGTAAGTTTATAGTTTAAATCGGCTTAACGGAGTTGAGTAGCTAATTCTTTTATGCTTTAACGTTCCGACTTTTTCTGAACCTCAACGCAAGAGGGGTGCCTCAAGTTTGTGTGTACATATGTTTGTGTCCCTGTGGTATAGGATGGGTCGATCTGAATGCGTTTTTGTGTTTGAAAATATATTACAAATCAGTTTTTATATTATTTTTAAGTAGGTGACTATTTAAAAATAACATAAAAGTTGATTTGTAATTTGCCTACAAAGTGCGTACAAAGTTTGGATACATAAAAAAACGCTTAAAATACCTCTTCCCCAATACATGCAAAACTAAAAGCAAATAATAATAGGTCTGTATTAGTCCAGTAAACAAAATAAACACATTAATAAATTATTTTCTACTCATATACCTAATCGAAACATGTAACATTTAATACACATTGAAATAAATTGCCATCTTAATTAGAAAATAAAACATTCTGATGAAGAAATCCTATAACCACTCATTACGTTTAACACAAGAACTTTGTAGGTAACTGTTGAGCCACACTTGATTAGCATTACCAACATATCGAAATGGCTGCTAACTCAGAGAAATTACGACGTCCAGATAGGCAATCTACGTTAATCTACTGAGATTGTTAATGTGAGAAAACTCGAACAATGCCGGTAAGATCCGGAAGGCACGGCTCATCGCTCTAATGACCAATGTTTGTACCATCCAGCACATTTAGACCCCTTTGCAGACCTTACAAAAACTATAAAATCCTTCTATATTCCTTTTGCAACCGAGAGGTCGGGAGGTCTTGTGTCTTAGCTACGCACACAACCCGCGTCTGCGGTATTACGGTACCCAGGATACATAGACCCCTCGTAAAGGCACAAAGCCCTCAACGGCAAATAATAATTCTTAGAAAGAGAGAAGGAAGGAAGGTCTTACATACCAAGCCAAAAACACCACGCGAGTCGCCCATTTTCTCGCGCGTGATTACTTTTTAACCTGTGGGAACATCTATAAATAGGTGCGTATAATTTAAAAACAATACGATAGTAAAGTAAACTTACATATTTTGTTCTACTGAATGTAAATAATTAATTAAATTTTTATTAGAATTGTTTCTATTACGTTCAAAGAAACAAATGTTATAAGGAGCGAGTTTATTTATGTTTCTAAAGATAAAGTCTTACTTATTCTTGCATTATGATAAGGTTTATTATTTCACATTACCTTATTTTTATTTCACATTAAAATTGTTTCTATGTGTAGCCGTAGCCGTGGTGTATGTGTCTATTCTGCTTTCTGATAGTTTACAATCCCATCAGGTTCCACGAGAAAAACTCTTTTGCCATATTTAAGCAACTCCCACAAAAGGACAAACATAGATGTAACTCTTTAATGGAGTACAACCCATTATTGTCTCACTGCTGGGAGCGGGTCCTCTCTCAGAATGAGAGAGTTTCAGGCCATAGTCCAACGCGCTAGCGAAGTGCGAATTGGTGGACTTCGCACACTTCCGAGAACTTTTTTTTAAAGAACTCTCGGGTATGTACGTTTCCTAACGAAGTGAAGGCAATTCACCGAAAAGCAGTGATGATGAATTTCTAATACGCAAATAAATCAGTGGTGGCCTGGGTTTGAACCTCGGACCTCCCGTTTGGGAGGGCAAGTTTTAACCTTTAGGCTATCACTGCTCTACCATTAGGCTATCAATGCTCCGCTCTTTAATAACCGCGCGTTTTAAGAAACTCCCCGAAATGCCAACACAATTTTGCTATTTCCACAAAATGCTAATTTTGCATTAGGTCCTTTTTATTCTCACCACAATATTTCCTTAGTGCAGTTACCTCTCAAACCTAGTGCAAAGGCACCATAAGGACCTTTAAGCTAACTTTAATATGCAAGTCATGATCTCAATACGGCAAATTTATTCCCAACTGGTGTAAATAGTTTTATGCTAATCTCAAGCATGACAGCCTACAATCCTTTCGGACGGACAGACAGGTCAAATAACTTGGCACTTACGTAACGAGAGATATTTCAATATCAGTAGGCGAGCTGCCACTTCGAGTGAGAATGCTAATGTTGCTTGGAACTTGAAGTATTGTGAGGTTTCATGGACACGCGTTTTGTTTGCCATTTTGTAGAAATATTGCTGCAATTTGCAGTAAGGAAAATGAAATAACAGGCTATTTTTAATGGACATCCCAAAGGCAAGAGGTTAGTCATGTTTTGGTTTTAAAACCATTTTTAACCGACTTCCCAAAGAATTTTGGTTATTTGTCATGTGTATGTTTTATTTAATAAAATTACACACACACGCTTTCTACACTCACAGCCCCACAGTAGGATTTTCTCCTGTGTCGTGGGTACCATGGACACACACAAGACGAACACACAAACGCCCAGACCCAGAACGGGAATCTAAACTCATCATTCAGATACCTGTTTGGCCGGGAATCGAACCCGGGCCCCACTGCGCGTCAGACCGGTATGGTAACCGCTGCGCCACGCGGGTCGTCGAAAGCCGATTTCATCTAGATGTAGCATTGTTACAAACAAACAGAATTTCAACTCGTATAATAGTAGAATGATGTCCCGAGTTTAAGCTGGCTTAGGGATAGAAGAAAAGATCTGCTTTACGTTACTACACAAAGCGAGTGGTGGAATGGTCGAAGGTGCGTCATTACAGTTGCCACAGCAAGCGATCGATGGTGTGTTGGGCACACTATACAGCCACTGGATATGCATCCATAATCACATAGAGAATCATATACATAAAAGATCAAAATATGGATTACTAGTCGACCAGGCGCACTTCGTTCCGCACCAGTATAATTATCAGTGTTTCTCTACTATTTTATACATGTATTTAAATAAAAACTTTCCTTTTGAATCACACTATGTATGAAAAAAAAACTGCATTAAATCCGCGGCGTAGTTTTTAAAATCTAAGCATACATAGGGCAAGACAGCGAGATGCGTTTTTGTTTTATACTATGTAGTGATAATATACTTTGAGAGCCACATACATAAAAGGTAGTAGATCAAATATTTACACGGAATTCTAAATTTTAGGTTGCATATCAATTGTTTACCCCGAATAACAATGGTTTACATAAGATTATCATGCTCAAATCCGCGGGAAAATCTACACAATCCTACACAATTGGTGTCGGCCTTGCAAGGTACTTCGACACAATAGTACTACCTTCTCTGGGTTTACTTGAAATGTTATAAATTTACTGCTTTTAGTAAGAGTTTATTACGTTTTATTAAACATAAGTCAACCCGGCGAACTTCGTTCCGCCTAAAAGTATAAAAAAAAACTAAAATTGTCAGTAGGTATTGATCTGCTATATTATACATGTTTTATACATAAAAACCTTCCTTTTGAATTACCCTATTAATTAAAAAAAACTGCATTAAAATCCGTAGCGTAGTTTTAAAGATCTAAGCGTAAATAGGGACAGACAGCGAGAAGTGACTTTGTTTTATACTATGTAGAAATTGTTTACGTTTTCGCCAATACATTGCTGCGTACATGGCACGTTTACGTTTCCGGCCATACCTTACAATTAGATATATGCCGAATATTCGTTTTTTATTCGGTATTCGGCGTATTCGGCATCTTTATCACTATTTATTATTCGGTTTTGGTTTCGGAATACACCGAAACCAAAACCGAATAATCCGGCCGAATATCCGGTTCGGTAAAAGTTAAACCGTATTCGGTATGCGATTATTCGATTGAAACCAATATTCGGCACATCTCTATTTACAATGTAAAGTACCTAACTTGGGCAGTAAAAGTAATGTTGGGCAGAAACTTAAAAATGTCAAAACGTCTTGAGAAAACGTAAAAAACTCATACTAAGGGTACATTAACATGACACAGGCGACAAAAAGTATAAACAAAAACTAAGGTAACCAGATTTTATAAGTGTATCACGCGTATGTAAATTGTTTTTTTAGGCAATCGTATCGTGCTAATAAGATAATGTCAGGTATTAATACCATATGTTGAAAAGGTGATTGAAATCGCTGTACTCAATCATAGTTCACTTTTGAATGCTAGAAAACATTCAGATTGAAATTGTAAGTCGCAAAAAACGTGAATTTAAAACAGTCATTGGAATACTAAACAAAAAACAATCAGAAATAGTAATGGATATCTATATCTATCAATATTGTCGTCAACTCATTATTGTCCCACTGCTGGGCACGGGTCTTCTCTCGGAATGTGAGAGTTATAGGCCATAGTCCACCGCGCTGGCCAAGTGCGAATTGGCGGACGTGATACTAATATTATAAAGAGGAAAACTTTTTATTTTTGTGTTTGTCCGATTTTAAAAATTCGTTCACCATTAGAATGCTACAGTATCCCTGAGAAATAAAAGCTATTTTAATACTAGAACATATAAGGCGTCATTATAGTCTGCGCGAACGAAGTCGCGTCGATTCTGCTAGCGTGTGATAAAATTGTAGGCACTTAGGGAAATTAGCTCACTATTTTTGACTAAGTAGTGCGTGTAGAATGGGGTGCAACGCATAACGGTGGAAGTAAGGAATAATAGTCAAAAACAGCACTTTAGAATATTAGTTTCACGTTTATAAAAAGGGTAAAAAGGGGTTTTTGAAGTGTAACAACGGGTATGGAAATAGTGGGTAATACCTTTCATGCAGTCATCATGAAAAAAATATTTATTTAAAGCTAGGCTTTACTATGTTTCGTGGTTTCATCCGCCATGTAAAATGGAATAGATAAATTTAAAAAATGCAACTAAATGTTACCTCAATTTATAAACTTTACATATGTCAACCGTTTCATTTCAATTAATTAATTTTGGTTTCATTAGATTTAGTTAAAACACAAACAAAAATGATAGAAGAAACAAATAGAAAGAAAGACAGAAATATCACTAATTACTTATCTTGCTTTTCAAACTTCTATGTTAATATAATTATGTGATCCTGCGGACACGCGCAACGTCCATTGTTTTATATGTACGGATTTGTGAACGTCAATAACAATAAGTTAGTACTTCATAAGGCGACTGGTTTACAATTTAACATGCTGTATTGTTTTCGATTTGTTCGAGCTACCTACACGGCTAATTTACTTGGAATTACTGATAATTTAAGATTCATTAATCAGGTTGTCGTCATCAAGGTATTACCGTCCCACTGGTTCAGCCATTACTGTCCCACAGCTGGGAGTGAGTCGCCACTAAATTTGAGAGGAATTTAGGCTAAAACCACCCACATGTGTCGTTGACCCATTATTGTCCCATTGCTGGGTACGGGTCTTCTCTCAGAATAAGAGTTATAGGCCATAGCCCACCGCGTTGGCCATTTGCGAATTGGGGGACAAGTCCCACATACTAGTCAAAAATAGATTGATATGTATCAAACACTTTTCAACTCAAGTTTGTGACTTGTTTTCGCCGTTAAATGAAATGACAATTAATTTCTAAAATATATCTCACATGGTAAATTCAGAGGTAGTTTCTTTAAAGAGCTTGGGGCTTAAACCTTGAACTCCGAAGTGGACAGTTTAATTTCAAACCACTGGGCTATTATCATTCTTGACATTAAGGCTCCAATATACCCTTTCCTCGGTAACAATAATTTAAAGCGATAATCATGAAAAATGCCGTTTTATGTAAAGTAAAGCGCACTTGTTACGAAGCAGGCGACCTTGCCATTACGATACATACCACGCCTCTCACCACTCATTTGTAAACAGTTGCCAGGATTCCAGCCGATCTAGATAGAATACTAATCATACATTTCGTCGGATAGTTTTTATACTACGCATACACATATGATAAATATACACGTATAGTACATATCTGATATATGTGAACATGCACAGACACATATATATATTCAAAAACGCAAGCAAAAACTTATTTTTCATATGAATAATTAATTTACATTTTCGGTCTCACTACGTTGTTTTTTACTAACACTTCAAATAAAAGTATAGTCAGTGCAATTCAAAACTTACAGACTAAAATAATAAAAATAATAAAAATGAGAAAAAATGTGTGCGTGTACTAGCGTACACTCGTAAGAAGTGAAACTTATTTATGACGTTATTTTTCAAAAAATAATTTACTATATGCAACTTTACAGAAATTGGTTAAATAAAGTTAAATTAGATAGTTTAATAAAAGGCTTTTATTAAACTTTATCTAATAATCTAATCTATAATAATCTATCTAATATCATGCGTGGTAGGGATAAGAAAAAGATGGCGCGTAACGGAATAAAAAAGATGGCGCGTAACGTAACGTAACGTAAAAATGTTAAATGCTAAATTTAAAAACAACCCCGATAAAGAAGTTTCACTTCAATAATGTAATATTTATAAATATTCACACAGAATTGAATCATGCCGCCATAAAAAATTAAGGCCTTTACTGTTTTTGATATGTGATAATTTCTTTGTATATATATTTACAGTGCTACGTTATTAATAACTTAAATATTATAAATATTAATAACAAGTCCACCAATTCGTACTTGGCCAGTGCGGTGGACTATGGCCTAAAATCTCATATTGAGAGAAGATCCGTGCCGAACAGTGGGACAATAATGGGTTGACGAGAGAATAACAATAAAAAGCTAATCAAATCAATTAATTTGTAAATATTAATATGTAATATTGTTGGTCTGTCAAACAATTTTCTTCAATCGCTTATTCTGCCACTGAGTGGCTCTATTTATTTATAAACTATATGATTTCTGCTACTTCGCCCGATTCGATCGTGAACCGTAATGAGTATATAATTTTGAAGGTGGAAGAACCAGTGTTCGCCCGGGAAAGTACCACCGCCACACCTATTTGTAGCGTGAAGCATTTCTTGCGTTTCGGTGCAAGGGTGTGGTTGCTGGCACACTCACATGAGGTGACCATCATAGTCCTCGGGAGTAGCAACGCATCTGTGATTGACTTCAGATGGAACCCATGTTAATTATGAAGTTGCTTACAGATGTCGCATGGCGGCAGTGACCACTTACCATCAGGTGGACTGGGTTTGCTACTTCAGTCAGATAAAAAAAGAGTACCTATCCTAAGTGTTAATCTAGGTCGTAAACTACGTGTGTACCAAATTTCTTCTAAACCTGATCAGAAGTTTTTGCATGAAGAGTAACAATCAAACACACATACATCCCAACAAACTTCCGCATTAATAATATAAATAAGAATTATACATCATTTCAAGTGTCTCTTATGTCAATATTTATTAAGTCCCGACTTGTATTTCAATATTTTTTATTAAATTGTAAAGTTCCCTGGACCTGGCCACACTGATGGCAAGTATGCACATAATTGCCTCAAATGTTAATATCGCTCCTTTTACATCGACTCACTGTTACGCCAACACCCGCTGTATAAGGAACATGCTAGGGTTGCCACTCTGTTTAGAGAAAACGGTAAATTAGTTAAAAAAATTGATAACATATTTTATGTACACCTAAATAATACAATTTGAACATTTTGAAATGAAACTTCTTTAGGCGCATGAGGGTAAAATTTTTACAGATGAAACGTCACGCCGGTATGCAACGGAAGTGTCAGAAAAGAGAGAGAGAGTGATCGAGACCGATTGAGAGAGAGTAAGACAGGGCGAACGTAGCATGAGCAACTAGCCGTGGAGTGAGAGTAGGGAGCAAGCGAGTGAGAAAGATTGAGAGAAAAAGTGAGACAGAGCGAACGTCGTATCAGGCCTTTTTCCCTTCCTCTTAATCTTGGAAATTTAAAGTTTTAGATTTGTATAAATATAAACAAGATTTATAAATTAGTTCGCCAAAGAAGTTTCACTTCTGACATGTGTACTTTGTACGCACGCATGTTTTTTTTTCTACAGATCTCTTTATAAATCTCACTTTTATATAAGGCGACCATCCGCCTCGAGAGTAGCAAGTAGCAACGCATCTGTGATTGACTTCAGATTGAACCCTTTCATATATATAGTTGCCTACACATGTCCATGCGCGGTGACCACTTTCCATCAGGTGGACTGCATCCTCGTTTGCTACTTTATGAATAACTAATCAGGCATGTCAGAAGATGAATAGAATCACTATTAACAAGGAGCGGTTCCTTAGGAAAGGATCATAAAAAATTGGGAGACCTACCATCCTTTATTTATTGACCTTAATCAAGTCATACGTTAAGAACCCCTCCCTCCTCAAAAACCTATTGGTGTGTTGAGTCTATACTTACAATATTGTTTATTTTTTTATACACCGACGGGCCCCTAGAACAAAATCGTATATGAAAAATTACCTATTTACTGTGTGAATAGGTAATTTTTCAGTTAATTTTTTGTACTTAGAAGTTTTGTGGACATACAAATATTGATTACTTACGCCAAGAAAGACGATCTATGGAAAATAATTGTTTTTTTATCTGACAGAAGTAGCAAACGAACACGCAGTCCCCCTGGTGGTAAGTGGCCACTGCCGCCTATGGACATCTGTAATCAACTTCATACAGAACATGGGTTCCATTTGAAGTCACTCACAGACGCGTTGCTACTCCTGAGGACTATGATGGTTGCCTCATATGAAAGTGTGCCGGCAATCACATCCTTTCATCGAAACGCAAGAAATGCTTCACGCTAGAAATAGGTGTGGCGGTGGTACTTCCCCGGTCGAACTACACTGGTTCTACCACCTTGTTTGTGTGTTTTATCAAATGTCAGCCCTCAACCCAAGTGGAATTCCACTGCCTTCACTTGCATTCCCATTAGAATTATGAGCAATTGCATAACGATGTTTAACTTTACTTGCGTTTGCGGCATTAGGTAAGGTTTACATCGTAGCTATCATAATATAATTAGTTGCACCGGTATTACCGACATACCTATTGCCTTATTACATACATAGGTTATTCTCGCGGCTTTGTCCGCTTGGGGCAATACTATGGTAACGAACATCGTCGTCAACCCATTGTCGTCTGCTCGGGATGAGAGTTATAGGCCATGCGGCCATAATTCACCGCGTTGGCCAAGTGCGAATTGGTGGAATTCACACTCACCTTCGAGAACTTTTTTTTGAAGAACTCTCGGGTATGTAGGGTCACGACGTTTTCCTTCACCGAAAAGCAGTGATAATTAATGTCTAAAAGGCACATAATTTTAGAAAAATCAGTGGTGCGTGCCTGGGTTTGAACCTCGGACCTCCCGATCGAGAGGGCAAGTTTCAACCATTACGCTATAACTGCTTTAATAGCTCACAAACTAAACAACCTATGTGTGACTCTTTCAGGTAAACGTGAGCGGTTGCTTTTGCGTGAAAGAGTAACAAAAGCACATAGGTACATACATCTCCTCGAATTTTCGCATTTATAAAATTACTAGATGACCCGGCGTACTTCGTTCCGCCTAAAAGTAAAAAATCTAAAATTATCAGAGTTTCTCCACTATATTATACATGTGTTATGAAAAAGACTATTGAATGACTCTATCTATTAAAAAACTGCATTAAAATCCGTAACGTAGTTTTAAAGATCTAAGCAAACATAGGGACAGACAGCGAGACGCAACTTTGTTTTATACTATGTAAAGATAACGAAAGTTTTCAGCTACTATATGATTTATGTTATAACGGGATTGATAGGTATATTTCATTATGTAAATGGTATTCACGATATGCGGTTCCTTTTTTTTGCCGATATTTCTAATAGGGATCATAGTCACGACGAAACTGAGATTGACTGTTTTTGTTTAAATAGTTTATGATCAAGGACATTTACAGGAGACATTAAATCAACACTACCAGTAGAAAAACAATAAAATTACGTGCAAATTTAACTACGAAATTATTCGTTTAAAAAAGCCACTAGACACAGATTTGTTTGCTGTAAACTAAAAAAATCGATCGACATTTACAGTTCATTATGTAATTAATTTCCATCATTACGAGGTGAAGCGAAGGTTGACGTAATTATGATACTAGGTCTAAGGACACAAGTCAATTAGGAAGGAAGTACGACAATTCTAGACGTCGTTACTAAAAGCCCTGACACTGGATTAGATTAAGGTTGAATATGACATTCCTAGGGCATTCTAATATCAATTGGTACCAGTTTACTTGAAATAAAGTTTATATATTTTGTTGATGCCTCGTGGAAAATCAGACTTTGTGTTGTCAAGTCACTCAATGCATATTAATTTTTAGCTTTGACAAATGATGTTATTCCATACGATAAAAGCAAATTTGATATTTGTAGTTAGATTATAGTGCATAGATTTGTAGATTCGTATATGGAATAAAACTCTCTCATTCTGACAGAACACCCGTGCTCAGCAGTGGGACTATAATGGGTTGTACCCAACTTACATGTCCCTTGTTTAGTTATAAACGATGATTTAATAAAAAGATATTAGTTAGGAATTCTTAAGCACGTGTATTACGTCAATAGCATTATTTATTCGACCTCAAACTATGATTATTTCTAATATTAGTCGTTCATAGATACAAAAGAAGTCGTCAATCGTACTACTTTTAAGTAGGTACTAAATATTTATACGTAGTTTTTGAAGCGTAGATAGTGAAGAAACTATCTTTACCACTTCAACATTAACATTATTTGGCAAAGGGAGATCTCCCGCCAGGCTAGGTGATCATGCCTGGGGAGCGGCCGTGCTCCGACAGTCGTTGTTCGTAACTTGTATATATGCGGGGTATTGAGAATACTTCGATAGCGTGTTTTAGAATACTAGTAGCGCCATCTCTTGATGAGTAGCGGGAGATCGCCACAATTATATTGCCAATTTAAGTTAAGTCTAAGAGATTTACTGCACAACATTTAATTACATTTGGACTGCAAGTACAAATGCTCATTTAACATTGCAATTCTTAAATTGGAAATCAATGTAATAACGCTATTAAATAATTCCTGAAATACTAGATACTGTTCGTACTTAATTATTGTATTGTAATTTGTACTATTAGTGATTAACTTGGTTTTAACTCTTAATAACACAATATATACAACCGTTGTAGGTGACATTAGGATCTTGATATTTATAATAGTCTGCTTCTTGAATGTGAACTTTACTTTTATCAGTAACTAACTAACCCGGATAACTTCTTTACGTCTGAAAGTCAAAAATCTAAAATTATCAGTATTTATATTATGCATGTATTATACATAAAAACCTTCCTCCTGAATCACTCTGTCTATAAAAAAGCTGCATTGAAATCCGTAGCGTAGTTTTAAAGATCTAAGCATATCATAGTGACAGACAGCGGAAAGCGACATATTTTACCTATACTATGCAGTGAAGTTGTTGAGACTAAATAACATATCAGCAGTGCTACAGACGAATATGCATGAATTCAAGGTTCTACCTGCTCGTGTGTATTCGGTATTCGTCTTGATGGTTGTCCGTTCTTTCCGGGATGTAGTAGGTGCTTTAACCCAATTCGAAGGATTATAAGTCTACATGCTCAGTATTTACTTCCACGACATTATTCAGCGAGTTACTTCGAGTTTGTCAGTATCTACATATAACTTTAACGTTCATAATTTGAATGTATCTTATCTGTATTTGCTAGTGAAATAGAATTTAATCACAAAGTAAATAGTATTTAATAGGGGACACATGATTTTTCTTTTACTGCTGATGACGCACGCGTAATTTTCACATAATTATAGAAAATTATATTTATCTCTGTAATCACAGCGTTGACAATGATGACAGATAACATAGTCTTCAGTCAATTACTCATTAACAATAATTATGGTTGTTTTTACATTCGTTGGTTAACGTTGAGGTGCATGTTTCACCACATTAATGTTCGATTGAGTCCGATTGAAGTAACCGTCTTAATATCGAAACGGACACGTAACTACGATTGAATTCAGAATCCCTGTTCTATAACTAAGAAAGGCAGGTGGTGAAACCAGAGTAGTTCGACCGGTGAAGTACCATCGGCACACCTATTTCTAACGTGAAGCATTTTATTATGTTTCTTTGGAAGGGTGTAGTCGCTGGCACACTTTTGAATGAGGCGACCATCATAGTCCTCGGGAGTAGCAACGCACCTGTCATTGAATTCAGATAGAACCCATGTTCTATTTGGAGTTGCTTACAGGTGTCCATTGGCGGAAGTGACCACCTACCATCAGGTGGACTGTATGCTCGTTTGCTACTTTAACCAGATAAAAAAGAAACTATTTACAAATGTTCATGGGAGGTAATGATGACATAATATCAGATGGACCGCACTCTCGGTCACCCATCAAACTTTCGTCTGCGAAATGACCTTCAACAATTGTTAATTGTAGATCAATTTGATTACACTTGATTACAGCTTAGTTGACCACCAATTCGCACTTGGCCAGCGCGGTGGACTATGGCCGAAACTCTCTCATTCTGGGAGAAGTCCCGCGCCCAGTAGTGGGCCAATAATTGGTTGATGCGGACAGCTTAGTTAGCTATTTGATTACACGATTAAGCTGAGACTACACGCGCTTCTACATTTTCCTTAAAGTTACTCACATCCTGATGTCATAGAATGATGCACTGTGGAAAAAATGGAATGTTACATGTCATTCAAATTACGCAACGTAGTAATTATTGTATTCACCTTGAATAAACATTTTATTGTAATGCTTATTAGAATAGTCATGATAGAATGTATATAAGTAAATATCAGCACTAGGTGGGAAAATCGTCTTCGACACGTAAAGGTAGTTCCAGCAGTTACCTGCCTGTGACAGTAACTTAGTGTATGAGGTCTACTTGCCGTATTTCGAAAAATATGTATTTTACTTTTTAACATAATGTATATATCGAAGTGATATGGTGATATGTGACGTCAGGATGGCCAGGAGTCTTCATTACTGTTCAATCTTGAAAATTTCAAGTGAAACACAGGAGTAAACTTCTTCGATTTATTCACAATAGAGGAGGACCGATCGCTTCGGCGGTTAAACAAGAATCTTTTACTACCGGCGTTCGCTCGCCTTTTTATAACAATCTTTGGTGGTGTGACAATAACAAATTTATGGAGGGTAAACTAAATTACAATTCTAAAAATCATTAAATGTTGCTAATTCAATAAACAAACAATTTTCGATCTTTGAATTAACTAAAATAATTATTATCGGCGAAGTGTTTTTCACAAATACGCGGTGTCGCGCCGACATATATAATGTCATAATAGAATGTATAAGTAAATATTAGCACTAGGTTTAAAAATGACTTCGCCTGCGCTAGGTACTCGTAAAGGTTCTAGCAATTACCTGCCTTTGGCAGTAACTTAGTGTATGAGGTGTACAGGGTGTACTTGCCGTCTCTCGAAAAATATGAATTTGACTTTATGTCAAGTCAATTACAATAATATAACAATGGTTTCATAGAACAAATAATAGTTGTTAAGCTGCAAACTCAATAATTTACAACACCAGATACTATTTATGTAATAGACGATCTAATTTAAATGATAAACACTTTTAAAATAGGTTTTGAATTTGGTACAAACTTGCATACGACAAGATAGCTTTCTTACGTCAATTACTACATAGTATAACACAAAGTCGCTTCGCGTCGTCTATCCCTAAGTATGCTTAGATTTTTAAAACTACGCTACGGATTTTAACGCTGTTTTTTTAACAGATAAATTGATTCAATAGGAAGATTTTTATGTACATATAAAAATCTACTATACAATACATGCATAATATAGTGGAGGAACACTGATAATTTTAGATTTTTGAACGGAGATATAAATATAGTCCATCCATCCATCCATCAGCCCTTTGATGTCCACTGCTGGACATAGGCCTCCCCTAAATGGCGCCACTCCAACCGGTCCTGTGCCCTCTGAATCCAACGGTTTCCCGCTGTCTTCTTCAGGTCATCGGTCCACCTGGTAGGGGGGCGACCTGTACTCCTTTTGCCTAAACATGGTCGCCACTCGAGGACCTTTCTTCATAAATATAGTAGTAATAAATAAATATAGTATGAACATAAAACAATAAAGATTGATTTATTGAGAATCTGATTTTGTATATTAATCTAGACTGCTTTGTGTCAATGTACAATGACTTCTCAAAATCCGTTTAGTTTCGGTTGGTACATCGATTGGAGTTTAGTATTTTGAAACTGTGTCAACATGAGCTTATAATCATAAAAAGAGCAGGACTTTCGAAATAACATAAGTAGCTGAGATTTATAAATGTACTAGTTGTACGCCGCGGTTTCACTTGCATTAAAATGTACTTCAAATAGTAATAATTTTAGTAGAGCAGATGAATATCAAAATTGTCTAGACTAAATAATTACTACCTTAAAATTTGGGTAAAAACTATTTATTAAAATAACTAATAGTAAGTCATTTCTAGCATAAAGATAAGGAAAAAAATCCAAAAAAAAATCTAGTACATTTAGTATTACATTTTTTTGTGTCTACAACTTCTAGTACTAGTCTACAATTTCTAGTACTACATTTTCTAGTGCTAATTATAGTCAATGTTCTGAGTATTATTTAATTAGAAATATATTTTTTACACACTAACTGCTTGTATTTT
The DNA here is from genome assembly GCA_949699795.1 of Spicauda simplicius. NCBI lineage: Eukaryota > Metazoa > Arthropoda > Insecta > Lepidoptera > Hesperiidae > Spicauda > Spicauda simplicius. Next base: position 1,239,651 of record OX453074.1, read on the forward strand.
TTTATTTTAACAAATTAGTAAATATATTATTTAGTACACGGTTAAGTTTAAATGTGTATATATTATTCAAAGGTGCGTTCAATAGTCAAGCACCTTTACGACTATTAATGCGCCTAAAAATAAATTACCAAACCCATAAAATAAATTTAATTACTTTAATGGTTTCAAACTTTGACCCTTCCTTTTTAACTTCAGAAGGGCGAGGCATAAAAACAGATGTAGACATAAAATTTTGAAGATAAATCAAAGTAAACCGACGCCATGTGTGAATTACATCTTAAAATAGCTGTTTTGTTTATATACTGATTATACACATACAAGTAGGTAATACCAATATTATAAATAAGAAAGTTTGTAAGGATGTATGTGGTCTTTCACAAGAAAATTTGCAGATCCCATTTATCTTAAATTTGGCAAAGAGATTTAAGAGAACAGTATATGATCTAAATTAACACATGAAGTACTCAATACCACATTAAATGTATAACATGGCGTCGACTTCAACTTTTGATTTTAAAAATAATCCCAACACAAAAGGAAAAAAATATATCATGAATAAACCCTAATGTTAAGTTCTTAAATGTTTAAATATTATCTACTCTTAACACAATACTAAGACTACCAGTAAATAACCATAACATATCTGATGCTGCTCATACCCAGAAGAGAAACTGTAATAAGCCAGAAAAAGTATGCGTAAAACATCTCTAATTATAACATCCTATCAATTTCATACTTGATTAAATTACTATATAGTCCCAAATCCAAGAGATAACCGCGTCACCCTATAGGCACGTGTAGACTAAAGGCAGGAAGTTCACCATAACCCATGTTTACGGCGCCTGTTTCGGGCTAAATTTAGCCCCACCTGGTAAACACGAGCGGTGTCGGATTGTTGCGTCTGTGTACACGAAGAGATTCATTCGGCAAATGAGGAAATTTAGCTATTCAGTGACTAAGCTAAACGTAAATTGCTAACTTGCTAATTCGTACGGCATATGTACGATTAACATCGATATTACACTGCGTTTAGGTGAGAATAAAATAAATACAATACTTAAAACATTGCACTTTTATTAAGCCAATAGAGAAATCAGTAACGCATCTAACAATCAATCAAATAAATTTTAAATTAAGAAATAAACAACGAATTAATGAAACAAAATAAATCTTACAAAAGAAAGAAATCAACTTGCAAACTGAAAACGAAAACGAGAAGTTTAGAGCAAAATAAACAAAAATACAATTGCTGGAGCCGAATGTCTTCCACAAAAACAGATAAGCGAAAGAAAACAAAAACTCGCAATTAGAATTAGAAAACGATACTTCAATGCTTATATAACGAGATAGACTTCGACCATTCATTATACGGATCTCACATTTTAAGGAAAATAACGAATTCATTTTACGGAGATTGTTCATAACATAGGCGGATAATTAAATACTTGAAACATAGCTGTCATGGCATTCATAACTGTGATTATTACTTTCTAAAGTAGATACGAACAAAAACCAAATGCAATAAAAATCAATACTTAAAAAAAAATCCAAGTCTCGCAAGTCAGTTTTCCTACCGAAAAAAGTTATGAGATCCATTTATATCAAGTCGATTATTAATTGATTCAGTCCCTGCTTAAATGAACTTTCTGTCTTAAGTTGTGACGTAATGTTCTAACCTAACAACATCTTATAGTTACTATATCAATATTATAAATCTTTAACGTTTTTAATAAAAAGGTTGACTCGGCAATCGCATGGAAACACAATGTATTGTATTTCACTAGTAATACAAATATAAATTAGATTGTTTAATGCGAGATAAGAGTTTAATGCGCTTTCGTCAACTTTTTAACATTTCTTCGTGATCAACCAGATTAAAACTATAGATAACTATAACTATATGTTAGAGATAATTAATCAATTTACCATGGTATACCTCATTCATATTATACGAATATTACTACGTCAGTTGTCAATGTCAGGGAATCAGTCAATAGCGCTTGTGATTTTGTCAATAAACACGTACACTGATTTGGAATTAAACAAATATCGATATAGTGGACGATAATGGCGACCATTCGATAACCATTCTGCGACATATATTACACCATTGAGCATAATCAAAATCTGGAACAGAGTAGGTACATCCCAAACGGAGCTCATTAAATCCCAGAACTATTTATTGACTGAGAAATTAGACCCCATCCCACCAGCGGTCACTAACTAGTTGACGAGGAACAAATAACAGTTGGAACACACCCACCCCTTCCGGTGTCTTAACGGATCGCCGGTTCCAATGCAGTGAAATGCAAATGCACTATTATGTTTAATTGAAATGTAGTTAAAGGTTAGTCCTTTGGCATCAGTGGGAGCTGCAATGATCAGATAGTGCTAGTAAAAATATATTGGATTGACCAGTACGAGGTTTACAAATGTACAATGGAGTGATTTTTGGTTTTAATCGTTGAGGATGAAAACCCGTAAATGTGGAAGATGAAACATATTAATTATTTTAATGAAAACTTCAAAATTAATGGCATTGGACTTTATTCCAGTATTAACGACACAGATGAAAACGTGATCGCACCAGAAATGCCAAAAGATTTCGGTATCAAGACACGTATGTTAAATACCAAATTCGTGACAAATTAAACGCTCTTACAGACGTTGTAAAGACTCACAAATTATCTCCTTTACACAGTACAGTCGACAAGCAATTTTATAAAAACTACATGTCTTTTTATGAACGGGTTACAATACAAGAAAAATCTGTGTTAAAATTATTGATTACAGAATAAACTTTATTAGTCCAATAATATAAACAAAACTAAAAAAGATTTATACGAAATCTAAATACTACGAAAAAACACAGATTTGCACTGCCAAAACTTATAAATAATAAAATAAAAATAAGAATTTCCAGAATGTGACAATCGTACATGCGGATATTTATGCAGTTATTATAAACTTTATACACAATGTTTATAAAATTCCACACTTTAAAGTTATTCGGTTTGTATCTTCTGCAATTTTCTACCAATCTTTGATAATAGCGCTAATGATGTTATTGCCTTCCGACACATGATCTATTGCAACGTACTTTTTCTGCAATAGCTCAGCTCATAACGGACACGGATTGAAAGAACACTTACACTGCACTATTGTTAACCATTCCCACAATGTAACCGACGGGTTTGCGGTAACAATGCCAGCTGTTTACGTAATCTGCATTGCTTCCATCTACGTGGTCAAAACAATAACTCTTTTGGGTCCTATTCCCCTGGCGATACAGTCGACTGTTGTAACTTAGCCGACGACAGATTACAAAATAAATCATGAATGCTTAACGTCTTCATAGTTTGCGAGATGTCTTGTAATATTTTGGCGGTTTACTCAACTATTGGCGAATTACAAAGGGAGATCTGAAGTCAAATAGAAATTCTGTACTTGGCGTATTGTTGCGAAATGAAGTAGCAGTTAACATTGTTCAGATAATCAAAGCTGGAGTGTAATGAATTGGTTTCTGATTTACAATATCTCTTGACACCTTATTTGACCCCTTGAGTCAATAAGACAATTGAATAACAATAGATGCGTGGGTTGTTGACTTATAAGCGAATCAAACAATTGTTGTTATGATCAACTTAGATATGACTCAAATTATATTAAAAACAAGTTCTTTCAAAGCTAAACCTGTATTGGTTTTTACTTAGAAAACACGAATGAAAATAGTATTGGCAAAGTTGTAACCCGACAGTTTTTTTTCATACTTTAACGAAATTGCCGAGAACTTAAATTTACGGTACGACATTGAACTAAAATAATATAAAACAATGCTGTGGATTTCGTTACAAATTCTTTCGACAATCAAAAAGGCGCATGTATGGAATGCGCGTAAGATTAAAACGTAAGGTTAGATGGTATCAGCGTTGTTTCCACCTCCAATGGCTTGTCCTGTTTTCTGAAGATATGGAGAAGGTACGAAATTGTAATTATTATTCCGACACAGATCTTTTATCGAATTTGACCTCATTGTTTGACCGATTAACGTTTTAAATTTTATGGTACGATTCTCACTCATACTTGAAAAATTAAAGATATTAAGTATGGAAATTTTAAAGAATTAACACATAGAAGTAAAATAAATATTCTATAACCATAAATATAAGTCATCATTTACTTAAATAGTTAATAATGTTAATGAGTTCTCATCAAGCGTGATGGTTAAGGCGATAATTATAATTGCCAAAGTATCTATTCGTATTAAAACAGTCACCATATAAACGTATTCAGATGAACTACAGTTTTAATATTTTCTAGTATTTGAAAAATCTGAATCTTGGAACAGAATCTTAATCTTGCAAAGAAATTAAGAATACAGAAAATCACTACCAATTGTCTTTTACCAAAAATATCCGATGTAAAGGCACGCATTGTTGATTGTTAAAAAAAAACACACTAACAGTAGAAACATCATTGTAACGAAACATATATAATTTCTGTCGAAGATACGTGAATTCTACCAATTTCTTCCAATTCACACTATGCTTCTCATTCTTAGAGTAGGATTATGTCTAGCAATAGAACAGTTGGTAAAGATGAACAGCAATAAGGAAGCGTGAATGAGTAGGCTCCAAACGCCTGCACCAAGCGGCCATCGGTACGCAAAATGACCGTAGGCGTCAACTTGACATTACTGCCATGATTCTTTTAACAACTGTTTTGTAATAATTTATTACTGTGAACTTCATTAAATTCTAATAAAATATTCCATTCGCAATTGGAATTATGGCTAATGATTAATAACGGTGATGATTTTATAATAATAAGTTTCATATTCAGGTCGCCCTAAAATGTTAATACTACTAAGCAAAACAAACACCCCAGTAGCTAAAGTCAAAAAACTTTCCTAACATAATACTAATGTTTACAATAAGCGAACTGGTAAGTAGTTTATCCATCTGAGAATTACTTAAAATATTTGCTATAAACACGAAAAAACAATTTCCAAATGGATAGAAATTTTTATTGAGGACGATCACATAGGTTTTAAGGAACACCTTATAGTTTCGTTAGTTAGAGCCATATAATTTTACGACGTGAACTCCAAAAACCAGAGATGCCTGAGAACTTTTGTGAAGATAAGTTTCAAGCAAGAGCCAAAGATTTCCAGTACAGCGATGAATTGGTTGAAAGATAATCGCCGTGGGCGTCACCTTGACATGACCCGAATGCACGATGGTGTTATCTCAGAAATTAATTTAAAATCCGGCGAACATTTTAATGCTTTTGTTTTCGTCATTTATAATTGACGACGCCCGTCTCGTTTCGGGGTGCTTGACTTCTCAGGAATGTAGCAACATTCAGTTATGAAAGCCTTTGTTTCAGTGCGTTCATAAATAATCTCGCTGCGACATCAAACATTGAGCTTCCCAATTGTTTTAACGTGTCACTTATATAATCTATCGCTACGATAATTTTATCGGTTACGACTGCCAATTCCCGTCACTATAATTTCATTTGAAGCATCGAATCGTGTAACTGACATTAAGTTGTGACAGCGTTCTTTAGACGTTGACAGCGTTGACTTATGGTAAGAGTTTGAGGTTAAGTTTTGGTCACACTCTTTATCATTAATAAGGAATCAGCGGAACAACTCATATAAATCTGCTTTACTTGTGTTCATTAAATAATAATAACTTCTTTATAATGATGCTCCTGGCGATGCGGTTACCATACTGGTCCGGTGGTCCGCGTTAGATTCCGGGTTCGATTCTCGGCCGGACAGGTATCTAAATGATGAATTTAGATTCTGGCTCTGGGTCTGGGTGTTTGTGCCTTCGTCTTAATGTGTACAACTGTACATGGTATCCACGACACAAAAGAAAATCCTAGTGTGGCTATGAGTCAAAAACGATTATTTTTTCGTTTACATATCGTATTAAACAAATACCGATGGAGAATAAAAGTTCAGAAGAATTCCATCAAAAGACAAAACGTTTAGCATATTTCACCTCAGTCCGTACACAAAAGCAGATTCGAGATATCGAATCATTTGTACGCTTACTAATAGACCAATTTGAGGTCGTAATACAATTCGTGGAGCCGTAGATACAATTTGTAGGGCACTACCCTCACATCGAGCGTATATCAAAGGCATATTCGCTTAGAACACATTCACTATGCATGATTTCTATGAACTTCTGATTAGTAGTCGCGCCGAAGTAGACCTTGATAACACACAATAGACGCCGCTTTCCTCTGAAAGTGATAGTACATCATTGATAAGACCAGAAAATTATTATTGGCCTGGTTTCCTAAGTGATTTATACTACCGCTACTGGATATTGAATAGAGTTGAACGATTAGAATAGGTACGTTTAACGTAGCAGGAAGTTTCTTGTATATAAAATGTGTTCCGATTTATTTATTGTGTAGGCATACTTCAATTTAACAAAGAATCTTTACTTCTTCCTTTATAAAGTTTCATCTTATGAACTTTTGACGCATTTTTAAGTAATCTGCCGCGGACGGATTAGTATGAAATTTTGCACTGTTATAGTGGACGTAGAGAAGGAGTGCAAAATGTTAATATTTTTTTCAAATAATGCATATATCATATAAATAAAATCAACTAAAAACACATTACACACACTACCGTGCATTTGTCACGAACACATTAATAATGAACGAAATAGAACATTCAATGTCTTACTTTGAAAATACATATCGTTAGAAATGTCAGTGTCTTTATCAAAATACCCGCTATTGCTTTTAAATGCGGCTTAGATAATTAAACCTCTTTTTATATTTAACGGCCGCGTTCAAAATTACTTAAAAAATATTAATTTTATTTAAATTTGAGAAATATTCGTACTACTTTGCACAATATGAAGTTTAGTTTACGGTCGAATTTCGACCGATGCGACGGGTGATTAGTAATTATAATTTTATCTAATTATGGCAGAGATCTGTTAGTTGCCTATGTTGAGAACTAACAGTTTGTTTAATTGAACCATATGTCATTGAGAGACAGGTATACTATGAAATATGTATATATGATGATTGATAACGACCAATGGATATTTAGAGGACTACAGATCCGTTTGGAGCTATTAAAAACGGTACGATTCTAGACAAGCTTCCCCCGATCCCTGATAGCAGCACCTAAATGTTAATTGCTTAATCAATCAATTCTTTCGAAGAATTGGTTTAAAGATCAGCAGATTTATCAACCTTGTTCATGCGTGTAGCAGCAGACACCCTCGTAGGAATGCCAGTCAAATCTATTTCTAATTAATCTGTAGCCCACTGGCTATTTTCGCTTACAATGCATCTGCCAACTTTCACGACTACAGTGCTAATTTATCATAAGCTATGGGCTAACACTAGATTGAAATCAGAGTATTTAGGTCTGCATGTTTTAGACTCGGACTTTTTAATTGGGATACTATTAATAAATGTTAATGAACAGTTATTTTTGTCTTGTTTATACGATTATAACCTTGTAACTGATTGGTACTGGTAATAAATGTATTAAATTCATATTTTCATTAACAGACTTCCTAAACGATAGACGTAATGCTTATTGAAAGCATTGCTTTTATTAATTAGTGTTCAATACATTAGTTTGCAATAGATTACTTTTTGAAAAGGTAGTAGATTTTGGTCAATTTTTTTCTCATTTTTTATGAATGGCAATTAAATATCTTTAGAAAGATCTACTGCGAAACATCGTAAAAATAACACCAATTCAATTCGTTGCATACATTTGGGCTGAAAAACAGGTATTTCCAAATTCTGACTGTTTTCTTTGTAAAAGTACCTTCTTCAACAAATGATTAATTAAATGTGATTCCTAAAATTGTATTTTTAAGCATGTTTAAATATGAATGAACATCAAGCTCATTTAAAAACATGACATTAAGACAACTTCATTCATTAATTTAAAGAAACTCATTGTTTCCTTTGATGTCTCATCCGACAGGAGACTTTAACAAGAACAGATTCTTGTTAAGATTATACTAAGCTAAGCTTAACTGGCTGTGTTTTATACGTTGCAACGACTTATGGATACTGTCATGAAAATGAATGAGAACGATGAACTCATTACAGAACCTGTAGACCAATTTTTTTATCTGACTGAAGTAGCAAACGAGCATGCAGTCCACTTGGACATGTCCCATGGACATCTTTAATCAACTACATACAGAACATGGGTTCCATCTGAAGTTAATCACAGATGCGTTGCTATTCCTGAGGACTATGATGGTCGCCTCATGTAAAAGTGTGCCGGTAACCACACCCTTCTATCGAAACGCAAGAAATGCTTCACGCTAGAAATAGGTGTGGCGGTGGTACTTCGCCGGTCGAACTACACTGGTTCTACCACCTTGTAAAAAAAATAAAAAATGACTTGTTTTAAAACACTGTTCTCTCCACTGGCCACCCCGTAGTCCAAAATAGAGAAATTTTGATTTGATTTGAAACAATCCTAATCACCAATATCTGTTATCAGCTTGTTAGGAAAAAAAACTTTTTAACAAAAAATATCTACCGACTTCCATGTCACAAAAAAGTAAAAAATAATTTAAATATATTTTGGTCTAGAACATACTCAGTACTTAGTACATAGTCCTGAAGTCGGTGCTCGACATATTTCGCTGGACGACGGTAACTACGTCCTATATGAGCACCGACTTCAGAACTATGTACTAAGTACTGAGTATGTTCTAGACCAAAATATATTTAAATTATTTTTTACTTTTTTGTGACATGGAAGTCGGTAGATATTTTTTGTTAAAAAGTTTTTATTTTACACTTTTTAGTGACTATATTTTTATGTTTGTATTTAAATAAAGCCTCTAAGTTTGCTTTGTGCATCTACATATTCACAAAAATTAAACATAAAACACTTTTACAATTCATACAAACAGGGCGCCCCCTCTGGAAGTACCCCTCCATCATCAGGGTTGAGGAGTTGAAGGTCAAATTTTTCATCTTATATTGTTGCTTAGTAATCTTATAACATATACGTTAGTACCAGGTGGCTAACTTCTATGGCTCAGGCTTGCCTGCCCTGCATCATCAGGGTTTAGGAGTTGAAGGTCAAAATTTTAATTTTGTGCCTCTGTTTGGTATTATTTTTACATACCCGTAAGCACCAAATTGCCAACTCCTATGGTTTAGAATTGAAGTACCCCTTCATCATCAGGGTCGAGGAGTTGAAGGTCAAAATTTTAATTTTGTGCCTCTGCTTAGTATTATTTTTACATAACCGTAAGCACCAAATTGCCAACTCCTATGGTTTAGGATTGAAGTACCCCTTCATCATCAGGGTTGAGGAGTTGAAGGTCAAATTTTTGATTTTATATTTTTGCTTAGTATTTTCTTTACATAACCGTAAGCACCAAATTGCCAACTTCTATGGTTTAGGATTGAAGTACCCCTCCATCATCAGGGTTGAGGAGTTGAAGGTCAAATTTTTCATCTTATGTTTTTGCTCAGTAATCTTATAACATATACGACATACGTAAGCACCAAATAGCTTATTCCTATGGTTTTGGCTTTAAGTACCCCTGCATCATCAGGGTTGAGGAGTTGAAGGTCAAATTTTTGTCCCATGAATTTGCTTAACAATTTCCTTATATATTCGCAAACATCAAACGACCAACTTTTATAGTTCAGGCTAGCAGTACCCCTGCATCATCAGGATTGAAGAGTTGAAGGTCAAATTTTTCATAGTAAATACCTACATAGTAATTTTATTCTATATTTTACTCAATTGGACTTCTCCAGCTAAGGTTCGGCCGACTATCACTAATTTTATTATTTTGCTCCAAAAAGTTGAAGATCCTATGATTAGAACCTTATCAAACTCTTATCAGACTACCCCTGGAGTACATCCTTTCTAATAAAAAAAGAATCATCAAAATCGGTTGGCGGGATATTGAGTTATTCATACATTTATCGCATACATTGAAAATGCAAATTTAAGACTTATGCGTTTTTCTTATGGATGCCCTAGTCAAAAAAATACTAAAAAAAAATGGGACCCTATGACACGCACTACCTTTCAAATAAAAAAAAAATCATCTAAATCGGTTCACCCAGTCCGGAGAAATGAGGTAACAAATATAAAAAAAAAAAAAAAAAAAAATACAGACGAATTGATAACCTCCTCCTTTTTGGAAGTCGGTTAAAAAGTTCAGCTATTTTCCATTTGTGACTTATCAAACTGCAGAGCGAAGCTGGCTTCTCATGGTATTTTAATGCACGTTTTTTTTCATTAAAAAATAAATGAAAGCAGTTGATTAAGTAAAAGCTTATTCGATTTGCTTGACAAGACGGTGAGTACATTCTTTTTGGAATACAAATATGTGAACGTAAATTTGTATGCACCACAACTGTTTTTCGATATCACTAATACCGCAAGAAAACGAGCAGCATAAACCTTCTGTCGAAAACACGTTTCTACATAATATTATTGTCCTTGGTCTACTGAACTGATGGTTTCAACAAGCTCGTAAGCTCATCACACATCTTACGCATAGCAATCATTTACATATTAATATTACCTGAATAAATCCCTTGTCTTCCAGATAAAAACCCAATCCATTACAGCTTTCTCCGGCAAATGTCGCATTTTACATACAATTAAATGCTAATTCCAATTGCCGAGTGTATGCTCACGTCTCGATGTAATTGAGGTAATGCTATACAATTTTAAGCCTTCCACTCAAATCTTACTGCCCGTATTGGCTTAATGATGTATGGATGCATTCTGAATGTAAAATCTGTGAGATGAGATTCTGAACACGAAACGGCATATACACGTAAGATAAATGTAAATGATTTATTAAACTTATCCGAAATATTAAATCTTGATACATAAATCGATACATCATAATCTATGCCATGTGCCTAATCGATTTACTTTTCCACGATAATTTGTAAACAACGCCATCTATTATTGCACTGAAGAAATTAAATTCGTAAAAGCTGCATTAATCTCTTGATATTTATAAATAAACACATCAATACATTTATATATCGTTTATAGGTATTTAGGTATATAAATAGAATTAAAGCGTAATTAAACCATAACCGTTACATACGTTTTGCTCTTTTCACAATATTTAAACACAGAAATCCTAGAATAGTTTTTTAAAAACTTGTGTAGGCATTTTACTCAAAGATAATCTTAGTAGAGAAAAGTAAGTAAGTACATTTTAATCACTTAATATTTAGGATACCTCCATAAGAATGGAAAACTTATCGATTATGCGAATGATATTATTCATTTAAAATAATGAAGTAGGTATGCTCTGTACTTGTCCGTATATTGATTAAATAAACATAACGTAAATATGACAACTAATTAAAACACCTTTCAAGTCAAGTGCGACGCAAGGTCGCCTCGGTACGGTTTGCAAAAAAGGCGATGGAAAAAAGGTTAAAGTAATAAATACAAAAAGGTGTCCTTGTTATTATATTTTCCCTTGGTCATAACTTTATAGCTACCTCGATGCACAATAACTGCAATAAAAAGTAGATTTAAAGTTTACCTGCTTGTTTGTTGATTGTACTTACAGTATTATTAAAGTTTCTTAAGTGTGACACAATGTATAAAAATGGCGCAGAAATGTAATACCATTTGATATACAATGTTTGCAATATTGTATTGCTTACTAGACATGTCTTACTACTTTTTTTTATATAATGATAAAGTAACAAAAAAGATGCAGTCCGCCTGATGTTAAGTGGTCACTGCCGCCCATGGACATCTGCAAGCAACTTCATATAGAACAGTACAACCACACTTCTCCTGAGGACCACGATGGTCGCTGATGGCTGAGCACTAATATAATGTGTGGTAAACTTAACAAACATACCAAAAAAACTTATCTGAGTTGTTCCAACTATATCCCTCCCCAGAGGGAGCAACATAACAATGCGTAGCCGACCTCAGGTATGAAGTACTTTAATAATATGTAGGGTTCATTACATTTGCAATTTTTGTGGACATCTGTACATGACCGCACCGGCTCTTATCATTAGATGGACTGCAGACGTGTGCAACAAATCTGTACTGATATTATAATAGAAAAATACAAAAGTACTTTAGATTATTAATTAACTTATTTATGTATTACGAATATTATAAGGTAAGGTGTCATTCACAATTAAATATCACAAGTCATCCGTCGCAACGGTCGAAATTCGACCACAATTCAACTCAAAAACTAAACTTGATATCGTCCAAAGTCTAAAATTCCACTTTTATTAATTGTATTTTGATACACCCGAAATGTAAAAAAAGGTTTAAGTGACAAAGCTGCATTTAAAATCAATACCGAATATTTTGACTAAGACACTGACATTTCTGACGTTATGTGTTTTTATAGTAAGACATTAAATGTTCTGATTCGTTTATTTTTCATGTGTTTGTGACAAATGCACGGTAGTGTGTGTAATGTTTTTAGTTGATTTTATGTATGTTACATGTATTATTTGAAAAAAATATTAACATTTTCATACTAATCCTTCCGCGCCATATTACTTCACTAAATGCTTCATAAGTTTTTGCTTCATGTATTAATATACATAGATTAGGTTTATGGGTATTCGAACATTTTCGAACGTAGTGGCGTGACGTGGTATTTGCATAAATTGTACAATGGATATTATAATATTTAATTTCACTTTCATTTTCTCCGCGATGGCTTAGTTTTAGAAAGGCTACAAAACAAGTATTCTGATAGATATCAACATTGATTTGCATTCTACGATAAATGTGATTGATGATCTACTGTCGATATTACGATATTATGTAAAAAAAGGCTTATTTATATTAAAACGTGCCTATACGCGCACTTCTTAGAATTTCACCCGTTGATTTATTCAGAATAATAGCATTATATTTTATTTACTTGTAGTGATATATAATTATAAAACAGTAATATCTATAATACAATGTACAATCAATTTGGGTAACATTGAACAGCGGTGTAACTTTGAACAAAGTTGTGAAAAAAATATATTAATTTATTACATGGAAACTTCTTGTTGTTTCAATATCGTACCTGCGTAAAATGGTTTGCCAAAATGTTGTAATAGCAATGAAAGCAAAAAAAGGTACCTGTCAATGTCATAATTTTAAAAAATACCGCCTTTTCCGTAACCTCGATTTGGGTAACATTGAACATTTTTTACAATATTTGTGATATTATAATCTGTTTTATATTTATTGCACCTTGTTTTTATTAAATGAATAGTGTCCTTTTTAGCTGGTTTATTAATCTAACACAATAAATTTACGGAGAAAACCATTAAACTATCCACAATTACCCCTAAAACTCAAATTCAAAGTTATCCTTAGTTTTGGGTAACTTTGAATATAATTTTTTGAGGATATAAAATCCGTCATTAATCGAATATTTTAAGGTCTGAGTAAAATTAATTAACATATTTTTGTTAATTAAAACCAAATCTATAAAAAATACATTTATTTTGATATATAAATACAATAGACAACTTGGTCTTGCCATATGAATCAAGGTCGATCAATTTGGTGGTAAAATAAAATACTAGTTTTTTTTTTATTATTTATTCCATCCATCCATAGGATGGACGGAACGTCGGGTACCTTTGGAAGGTTTCCCCCTCGAAAACAAAAAAAAAAAAAGGATGGACGGAACATGGACATAACATAGGCCTCCCCTAAATGGCGCCACTCCAACCGGTCCTGTGTCCTCTGAATCCAACGGTTTCCCGCTGTCTTCTTCAGGTCACCGGTCCATCTGGTAGGGGGGCGACCGGTACTCCTTTTGCCTAAACATGGTCGCCACTCGAGGACTTTTCTTCCCCATCGGTTATCGGTCCTACGAGCGATGTGGCGGCCCATTGCCACTTCAGCCTGCTAATTTTGAGAGCTATGTCGGTAAGCTTCGTTCGTCTACGGATTTCATCGTTGCGAATCATATCTCGTAGCGAAATTCCGAGCATAACCCTCTCCATAGCACGCTGAGCGATCCTGAGCCTCCGAAAAAAATATTTTTTTATGATACAGGTAACTTTGAACCGTTCAAAGTTACCCATATAACATCCAATTTCGACGTCGTCAAAAGTTTAACAGTTTTACGCAATATTCAACATGGGATACGGATAGTACAGTTTCGAAATAATAATATACAATATACATTTTAAAGATAAACACCAAAACACACCTGTTTACGGTAAGTTTTATATTATAATTGCTATTTCAAAATGAAGCATCAAACACTTGCAACAAGTTCACTACGGAAAAGGCGGTATTTTTTAAAATTATGACATTCACAGGTACCTTTTTTTACTTTCATTGCTATTACAACATTTTGGCAAACCATTTTACGCAGGTACGATATTGAAACAACAAGAAGTTTCCATGTAATAAATTAATATATTTTTTTCACAACTTTGTTCAAAGTTACACCGCTGTTCAATGTTACCCAAATTGATTGTAGTGAAGTTGTTGCAAGTGTTTAATGCTTCATTTTGAAATAGCAATTATAATATAAAACTTACCGTAAACAGGTGTGTTTTGGTGTTTATCTTTAAAATGTATATTGTATATTATTATTTTGAAACTGTACTATCCGTATCCCATGTTGAATATTGCGTAAAACTGTTAAACTTTTGACGACGTCGAAATTGGATGTTATATGGGTAACTTTGAACGGTTCAAAGTTACCTGTATCATAAAAAAATATTTCTTTCGGAGGCTCAGGGTCGCTCAGCGTGCTATGGAGAGGGTTATGCTCGGAATTTCGCTACGAGACATGATTCGCAACGATGAAATCCGTAGACGAACGAAGCTTACCGACATAGCTCTCAAAATTAGCAGGCTGAAGTGACAATGGGCCGCCACATCGCTCGTAGGACCGATAACCGATGGGGAAGAAAGGTCCTCGAGTGGCGATCATGTTTAGGCAAAAGGAGTACCGGTCGCCCCCCTACCAGGTGGACCGGTGACCTGAAGAAGACAGCGGGAAACCGTTGGATTCAGAGGACACAGGACCGGTTGGAGTGGCGCCATTTAGGGGAGGCCTATGTTATGTCCATGTTCCGTCCATCCTTTTTTTTTTTTGTTTTCGAGGGGGAAACCTTCCAAAGGTACCCGATGTTCCGTCCATCCTATGGATGGATGAAATAAATAATCAAAAAAAAACTAGTATCTTATTTTACCACCAAATTGATCGACCTTGATTCATATGGCAAGACCAAGTTGTCTATTGTATTTATATATCAAAATAAATGTATTTTTCATAGATTTGGTTTTAATTAACAAAAATATGTTAATTAATTTTACTCAGACCTTAAAATATTCGATTAATGACGGATTTTATATCCTCAAAAAATTATATTCAAAGTTACCCAAAACTAAGGATAACTTTGAATTTGAGTTTTAGGGGTAATTGTGGATAGTTTAATTGTTTTCTCCGTAAATTTATTGTGTTAGATTAATAAACCAGCTAAAAAGGACACTATTCATTTAATAAAAACAAGGTGCAATAAATATAAAACAGATTTTAATATCACAAATATTGTTAAAAATGTTCAAAGTTACCCAAATCGAGTTTATCTATTTTATATTTTTCTTATTTTTTTATTCGTGATTTGCTAATAAAACACTGAATCGGGACCTGGTACATCCCCTGAACTCAACGATGTCTTGTTGTACATTCTACTCTCTATAACGTACGATCTAGTAAGTGTCTTTGCTGAGTGGATTTGGTTTTGTTTAGCACCAGTCCCTTTATGTCAGTGTGTTTTTTTATTTTTTATCTAGTTTAGTTAGCACAGCAAAAGTAACTTTGTTTTTTATCTTTTTTTTATCTAACTGAAGTAGCAAACGAGCATGCAGTCCACCTAATGGTAAGTGGTCATTGCCGTCCATGGACATCTGTAAGCAACTTCAAACCATCAATCCGTCATGAGCCTGTATTATTTTAATCTTTATTTAAAGAGGTTTTTAATATTTTCTCGCAATATTTAACCATTTCTCACTCCTATATTTACTAACTTGGTTAATACGGTGTCGTTAACCAAAGTGACTACATATCAACATTCAACATAACGACGACGTAATAAATAAACGCAATTATTAAAAAGGACTTAAGGAAATAATATGACTTACGTTGCGAACCTTACGCAACAGTCATATCCATTCACTTTGTGAGCTGTATCAGTCACTACCAACAATAGTTGCTATAATGCGGCTTACAACAATTATCGGCGATTACATTGTTTGTACTAATAACTAACTATGCCCCGCGGTACCGCGTTCTTAGGCCATGTTTACAAAGTTTAATCATTTTTGATATATTTTTTTAATAAATTTTGCGTTAGACAAACAACCATACAAACTTTAAGATTGCCATTTTTTATCTGATTGAAGTAGCAAACGAGCATGCAGTCCACCTGATGGTAAGTGGTCACTGCCGCCCATGGACATCTGTAAGCAACGTCAGACAGAACATGGGTTCTATCTGAAGTCAATCACAGATGCAGAGTGGCAACACTCCCGAGGACTAAGATGTCTAACTATGTCGGCAACCACACCCTTCCATCGAAACGCTACTAATGCTTCACGCTGGAAATAGGTGTGGCGGTGGTACTTCCCCGGTCGAACTACACTGGTTCTACCACCGGATGAATGCCATTGCTGTGGATGTGTTCACAATTACCACGAAAAAGTAATTGCGAATATATCGATACCATATGGATACATAATGTACACTTTTGACTCAAACAATGTATTATAATTAGTGTACGTGAAGAATATCGATACACATACTATCATTTGGAATTTTATCACTAATTTATTTATAGCAAAGCGATAAAACTCTTGTACGGTATTAAAAGTTATTTATAACCCCATAATTATCAAGGTACTTCAAGTAAATATAATAGAATTGATTGTCTATTGTTATTATTTTTGAGCTGTCATTTATAAACTTATTACTATAAATTATAAGTATGTGGTTCTCACGTTTAATACACAATGTGCAGGTACCACAAAAAGCCATCATTTTATTGTTATAATGTCTCAGGGTTCACGAAAATATATAAATGTATATCATAGATATTTATACACATAGGAATATAGACGAAGACCAATCTAAAACATCCAGTAATATTAAAATATCGACTTCCTTTCTGAGATCAAGTCGTTTATCACATAAAGGGAGTCGATATTTTACTCTACTATTTTAGGCTTACTCGATGTTGATTGCAGATGTCTGCAGACAACGCTGGCCACATCTTAAACCACTGTACTGTACACATGGATATATATAAGCATACCTTTATAAAAATGAAAGGATAGCCTTAAATACTTAAGCGTTTAACAGGTGGTAGAACCAGTGTAGGTCAACCAGGGAGGTACCAACACCGCAGCAATTTCTAACGTGAAGCAGTTCTTGAGTTTCGTTGGAACGGTGTGGTTGCGTACACTTTTATATCAGGCGACTTTTTTAGTCCTCTCAGGAGTAGCAGATATTTATTAGTAGTAGTAGATATTAATTTATTACAAAGTAGAAACGAAATATTTGATGGATACGTTTGACGGATTTTCATCTGGGAATAATGAGTATGATTCTACAGGATGCGTAAAGCAGTTTATAAGCTTCGCTGAAAAGTGTGGTTACCAGCTCACTTTCTTAAAGAAGCGAACATCTTAGTACTCGCGGATAACGTAACTGTGATTGACCAAATAGAGCTTATGAAGTTGCTAACGGATGTCCATTTGACGACCCGCGTGGCGGAGTGGTTACCATACCGGTCTGACGTGCGTTGGGTCCCAGGTTCGATTCCCGGCCAGACAGGTATCTGAATGAGTTTAGATTCATATTCTGGGTCTAGGTGTTTGTGTATTCGTCTTGTGTCCATGGTACCCACGACACAGGAGAAAATCCAAGTGTGGGGCTATGAGTGTAGAAAGCGTGTTTTTTTTGTTATTTACCAACAAGTGGACGTGCTCGTTTGCTGCGTCGATCTTATGAAAAAGGGCCATGTGATTATCAATTTTCCATAATACAATCATTACTAGCAGAAGATTTTTTCTCGTTATTATCTACCGACAGTTTCATTAAAGTTACATAAATCATTGCGGCGACTGTTTCCTACTGATTACAAGATAGACGGTATTACGATACTTCAATTAGACGGACAGACTGATTATACTTAGTATTAGATGTCCTAATTTGCATTATATAAATTGCACAAAGGTTACATTCTTATCTTATGATGACGTATAATGATTCGTAAATGATCTTATTCTAGGCGTATTGACGACGACGGTGGAGAGGTCACCATACTGATCTGACACGCAGTGGGTGTAGAGTTCGATCCCTGGCTGTACGAACAGATAACTAAACAATTGAATTATATTTCGGCGATTTATTCAATAATTTGATTTTAAGTTTTAAATATACCTATTTATCCATTTTCCGACAAAAGCTTCCGAAGTTTCTGCAAATTGCATATATCTCCGAAAAATAACTTGATTAACTATAAGTAGTAATAGAAACCAGCTTGTCCTTAAAATTATGAAAAAAACATCTATAAGTATTTCTTTGATGGTGCTTTGTATCTATATATTAATACGTGAAGCAATTTTTTTTTATTCGTTAAGATACTTGCCGCAGGCGGAGAAGTATGGAATTATGTTCGGTTATAGTTGAAAAAGTATTTAAATTAGAGAAATATTGGTGCTACTTTGGACAATATGAAGTTTACTTTTTTAATTTAATTACTTACGGTCGAATTTCAACCGTTGCGAAGGGTTACATGTATTATAATAATTAATAAAAATAGACGTACGTGTCGATCAGATAAAGAATATATTTGTTATGTAGAAGTGGAGTAAAATGTGGAATTCGTATAAGTTAGAATTGCTCTTACAAGTCTAATCCCTCACGATACCCTTTAATGCAGATTACACATTTAAGCATGAGGCTAAAAAAGTGGTTGCGGTCAAAGTTTTTCAGACACAAATTTGTACAATATTAATGTAGTCAGTACAAGAGTACGAAATGACAATGTACTTAGCAGCTTGTGTATGATTACTTGAAAAAAGTTGCATGCACATTTGAATACTCAATAAATAATAAAACCTCGCGTACCGAATACAGGAATTATGCACCCCAGGCACCACCTACAAATAATAACTACAAGCGATCTAAAGCGATAAATATAAGATACCTGTTTATCAATACATTAAAAAAAATACAAAGCCGTTCAGGGATTGGTTTAAAATAATCAAATTACCTAAATACAACATAACCTCTTTAAAAAACTTTTCGAACTACCTACCTATATTCGATACTTTGTGTTCAATACTTTTCATATTTAAGTACGAGCTAAATTGATACATACATAAATTCTACCTATGTGCCAGTTAAGGCAAATATCTATAAACGACATCAGGTAGAATTTTAATCTTATCTGCACTTGATTTTAATGACACGAAATTGCCAGTTACTAGTTACTAGGTAATTTTCTTATAGCGCAAACATAAAAGATACACTTAAGTGGATTTAAATAAACATACCTGTCAAAAGATCCTTATTGCAGGCTCGAAAATAATGCCGGTTATTTACGCCTCTCTCAATAAAATCGTTAAATAGAGGCTAGATGTATTTACAACTGTCTTTGAACGCTAATGATCTTTTACTCATTAGTGCTTGCATGATTTAAAACAAAACACATAACAATCCGTCAATAAGAAATCTTAATATTGGCACTTAAATAAAAAAAATGGTCAATTACTCATACATGGTCAATTATACCCACCGTCACCCTACTTCTATGCTACAGCTACTTCTATGATAGAATAAAAAGTCCCAAACTTCTGTATAAAGAGTAATTTTATTCCAATCAGTCCTATTAAGTATATGTATTTCACATCGCGTTGACAAATAATATTGCGTAACAATTTATTTACCTTCCGAGCGATCTATCGCCTACCGTTAACCAGTCAACAGTGCGACCGGTAGATAACATTAGGGACACTAAGTATTTGCACACAATGGACCTTATGGGTAGTGTTTTGTGAATAAAAAATTGCCTAATTAAGAGTCTGCTCAGACATGCAAGTGCAGATAACAACTATGTTTGAAGCATAGCTTGTAATTATTCGTTTTGTTAAAAAACTTACGTCTTTTGATGCCTCTGACATGTTTTGTTTACAAATTGTTTATTACAAAAAGGGTGAAGGGTGTATTACGACACATAGGTTGTGTCGGCAAAATTAGTAAAAGTTATCGTGTTGCAGTGGTTTGCAACTTTTTATCCTGTAATTGCGACGATAAGGACTAATAAAAAACAATTAATCTGCTTATAAAAATAATTAAGCTAAGATTATTGAATATTTCTTGGGCGTGCCGTACTGCTAGTTTTCTGATTGTATTTTTTATGACATTTAAATACCATACCATACGAAGGAAAGAAACAGGTGTGCCATAAGCGTACTTTTTGCGTCTTTGACGAATCCTGTTATCCATGCCTCGGAAGGAAACTTATTCCACATTATGCAAATCAAGAAGGCTAGTTCTTCATTCAAACGCCGTTCAAGACCGCTGATCGATGAAGTGGTTGATACTTTTATTTATTTATTTATTATTAGGATTGCCAACGGAACGTACACATTATATTTTATAAAAAAAAAGACATTTAAATAAGTCCTTATTATATGTCGTCCCAATTATAGGCGACCACGTCTTACAATATAATACTTATTAATATAAAACTAAATTTAACAAAATCCTATTCTAATATTGCGCCAAATTTAATCAATTATATAATCTTAATTATTATTTATATGTTTTATTTCTTATTCTTATTAACCATTATTAATTACTTATCATATACCTAGTTAGTTTTGTCGGATTAAGAAAGACTTAAGTAAACATAACACGTACTCAAATATACGTAATGTACTTTTTATGATATGGAAGTAGCAATGGCAAGTAGCCACTAAACCTATGGACATCTACCTATCCCTAATAAGACTCGTCTTACTTAAGATTAGCAGCAGCATTGCTACTTATAAACAGCACACAGGTTTTTACCATTTTCGTTATTACTTTTTTATCTGATAGGAGTAACAACGGAGAATTCGGAGCATAAACAGCGCACAGGTTTTTACCATTTTCCTTACTATTTTTTTATCTGATAGGAGTAACAACGGAGAATGCAGTCCACCTGATGGTAAGTGGTCACAGCTGCCCAAGAACATCTGTAACCAACTTCATAGAGAACATGGATTCTATCTGAAGTTAATCACGGATGCGTTGCTGCTCCCGAGGAATAGCATGGTCGCTTCATATAAAGAGAGTACTACTCTTTCTACTGTTTCTCTATAGGTATATACAAATACGTTTTAGAAAATACTTACTATCTTTTCGCTTGCGCTACCGTTTTATAGTTTCTTATCAATATTAAGTAAAGAAAACTGCTATAATCAATGTTTATGATAATAAGTAAGTACTTTCATACACAAAAAATATTTCATACCGTAAAATACTATTATAATATTCGTACATACTAAAAACGATTTAATGCTTCTTACAATAGTTACAACAAAACATTTAACAAATATTTTAACTGTTTTTATTACTTGAGTTTTCCATACATAGCTCTTATGTTTGTACACTAGTAGTAACTGTGAAGTCGATGGGAATTGGGTTAATTTTTGTTTTAATCGCGTCGGTAGGTAAATACAATGACTCAAGTGCTAATTTATTGTATAATTGAGTAGATAAGGTTATTTATTTGCAGTTGATGAGATTTTATTTAATATCGGTATTTGAAATTAATTGTATTTCAGGTGGTAGAACCAGTGTAGTTCGACCGGGTAAGTACCACCGCCACACCTATTTCTAGCGGGAAGCATTCCTTGCGTTTCGATGGAAGGGTGTGGTTGCCGGCACACTTATATGAGGCGACCATCATAGACCTTGGGAGTAGCAACGCACCTGTGATTGAGTTCAGATGGAACCGGTGTTCTTTATCAAGTTGATTACAGAAGCCCATGGGCGGCGGTAACCACTTACCATCAGGTGGACTGCATGCTCGTTTGCTACTTCAGTCAGGTAAAAAAAAATATCACTAATATTTACATTATTAGTGAACTAGGTAAAATAAAATCCTTTAATTAATGTTAGTGTGTAAATTCATTGTATAATACGCAAATCTGAATTGATACAAGGAAAATGGGTCTGTATGTCCATTCAATACCCATATTCAAATATTGTGGTGACGGGCTGCAATATATGTTTAAATAAATATACATTTTACATCGGCATGCCAAATTTATATGTACCTATAAAATATTATGCAAAGTTACGAGTGTATCAAACTGAGGAAATCCGTTCTCACATTCCTTATGCCAGTCTTGCAATATCGAATTCCTTTGGGTCTAATGTCATTTCTTAATTAATTAAAAGGCTCCATTTTAAGATAGAAATAACTTCGTAATGCATTCCTCGCGTCAACGGCCTTGCATGATGCAGCGATCCTCATACCGGTCTGTCGCGCTGAGGTTCTAGGTTCGAACCCTGCCTTGATCAGAGTTACGCCATGAATTACGATTTCAATTCTAGACTTAGATCTTTATGTACGTGGCAACGAAAACAGGGAATGAAGGGACTTGTAAAACTTTCTGCATTTTCCTCAAGGAAAATAAAAGTAAATTTAATTAGGTAAATCAATGTACTCAACATTTTTGAATTGCATAATATATCAATTTGAATTTTTTTTAAGTGCGTTACGTAAAAAACTACTATTTACTTGTCGTACGTATTTTTGTTGCAATTGCCTCAACTGGCGTATCGTTTTACAACCACCAGCACCACAGAGCTACGAGCGCCATATGGGCCGTGTAAATGTAACAAAATCCGTAATAATGATCCGTATAGTCCTATTTCAACGTTACACGTTTGCCATGACACATATTACGTACTGTTACGACGCGATTCGATATGTGTAGTGTTACGGTCATACACACCGCGTACATATTCATATGATTAGTACATTAATAAGTTGTAAAACACACGAATTATGTCTACTTGCTCTAGTTTCCAAAGACAATTGCTCAATAATTACAAAAACAGTCCTTGGTAGTAAAATATAACTTTCGTAAGGTTATTGCGTTATTGATGTTACTAAGTACCTTTACGAAGAACCTACGTGTGATTTGCCGTTGTCCGCGACGGACTATTCCTAGAGTGAATGAGTAAAAACTGAGCAATGCAACCGACATCCCATCCGTAATGTAAACTCGTAGACGCACAGTAAAAGTAGTAAAACAAATCGCTAGATCATTGCTGCAAATTGCCTACCAAATTACCCTACATCTTTGTTTTTTTCACTTTTTCTTATCGTAATACGTACGTACATTATTCAATGAAAAGTAACATTCACATAAAAAAGTTTGAATGCAATTTGCGTTCCAAATTCAAACGGCATGCGAATCGCGAACCGCCGATGCCGGTCGGACGGACTCGCTCTAAAATCGTCGCTGATACCGACCCAGATCTAACTTTTATCTAACAAAACAGCATGTCTAATGATTCGAGACGACAGGTTTTTTCCGCGAATACGCACATCTAAGAACCGGCATGGCACGACAAACCATGGATGGAAAGTACAGTTAGATAACTAAAATACTCACGCGACGGTACGAGATGTTAGAAGAGATTAGACGTGTTTTGTCACTGTTAACTTGCACAGGTCTTAGTTCACTGTAATGCGGCACAGAGGTTCACGGGTGTTATTTGTGTTTTCACAGGTCAGTTCTATAAATGCGGCGTTCGGTCGGGATAGCGGCAGCAACACTTTCTACGTGTAATGTGCGCGACGGTGCGCGGCGGACTGGCGGGGCGCGGCGGGGTGCGACCGCGGGCCGAAACGTCACGCAACGCGCGCGATCTTGAGATCTCCCACTCACTGCGTTCGGATACTTCGGAGAGAATTTTGAATATAGAACCTTCATTATCTCATTCTTTCTTAGTTAGGGAAAAATATACATAATTAGAATTATAATTAATTGAGTATGCAACATAATTCATTATTTCGTTTCATTTGTCCAAAAATATTTAGCAGTGTAGCGACCAATTCGCTTTACTGGGTATTTTTTATTTTATCAAATTAATGCTTACTTTATTTACGAGTACAAAATAATAAACTCCTGTATCTGTTTTATAATCACTAGTTATCGCGGCGAACTTTGTTCCCCCTAAAAGTCTAAAATTATTAGTGTTTCTCCACTATATTATTCATATGTATTACACATAAAAACCGTCATCTTGAATCACTCTATTAAAAAAACTGCATTAAAATCCGTAGCGTAGTTTTGAATATCTAAGCATACATGGGGAAAGACAGCGAGAAGCGACTTTGTTTTTACGACATATGTAGTGATTTGTCGATTTATTACTTGTTGCACTTCTGTCTCTTTCAAAAGCAACTTTACATGAGCTAAGAATAGTAACTTTAGATAACATTTAAAATGTAGGAATCTTTTATTTGTAAGATTGAACTATCGTGCTGTCCACCTACAAAATGGTCACTGCCGCTCATGGACATCTGTTAGCAAACGGAACAAAGGTTCTATTTCCCGAAGACTATAAGATAGTCGTCTTAAGAAAAGAAACCCGGTATCCACATTCTTCCACCAAAACGCAAGGACTGTTTCAAGCTACAAATAGGTGTTTTTTTTTTGTTTTCGATGGGGAAACCTTCCAAAGGTTTTTACCGCACTAAAACCCCCCCGGTGGCCGTCCTCGGCGCTGAAAAGGAGGACTCCGGGATCTCGAAACGACTTCAACCGGAATCCTCCGAGCGCGCTGCCCCATCGGGCTCCTCCCAGATGGGCAGCTGGGCCCACTGCTCCGTCTAGTCTTTACGACGGTATGCTACCACACATACCGCCGTCCTTCCCGGGATTGCCTGACCGAACGGTTCGATCTCCCACTCTAGCCGTCTGCAACCCTGGAAGCCCCTTTTAGTCGCCTCTTACGACAGGCAGGGGATACAGTAGCCCTATTCTGACCCCGAGGCTACAGGGACGAACAATTAGGTGTGGCGGTGGTATCTCCGCGGTTTAACTACTATTCTACTACCATGATGTGTTGAGAATTCTCAGTCAAGTGGTTCTCACGTTGTTTTCTTGTATCTTTACATAAAGTAACTAATAATTAATCTATAACAAGCACTTACATCACTTCGAATCGTCAGTGGAGCGTAAAGCAAGTATGTATTTGAACCATGTTTAATCAACGAACAAAGTTTAAACCAGATATTTAGCGTAGTAACGTAAGAAAATTTAAATAGGTGTAAAACAAGTTTCTTTATTTTTGAAGTGAAACTTCTTTAGGCGCATGAGGGTAAAATTTTTACAGATGAAACGTCACGCCGGTATGCAACGGAAGTGTCGGAAAAGAGAGAGAGAGTGATCGAGACCGATTGAGAGAGAGTAAGACAGGGCGAACGTAGCATGAGCAACTAGCCTTGGAGTGAGAGTAGGGAGCAAGCGAGTGAGAAAGATTGAGAGAAAAAGTGAGACAGAGCGAACGTCGTATCACGCCTTTTCCCCTTCCTCTTAATCTTGGAAATTTAAAGTTTTAGATTTGTATAAATATAAACAAGATTTATAAATTAGTTCGCCAAAGAAGTTTCACTTCTGACATGTGTACTTTGTACGCACGCATGTTTTTTTTTACTCTTTGCTTTATATGTTATAGCTATGCTGGAGAGAGCTATGCTTGGTATTTCCCTGAGCTATGCTTGGTATTTCCCTGCGACAGAATTAGTAACGATGAGATCCGTAGAAGAATGAAAGTCTCCCCCTGTAGTCGGGGAATACGACTACGGTATCCCCTGCCTGTCGTAAAGGCGACTAAAAGGGGTTGCGGGCAGCTCGAGTGAGAGCTCGAACCGCCCAGCCAGCAAACTTGAGAAGGACGGCGGCATGTGTGGCTGTATGTCGTCGTGAACACCAGAAGGTGCAGGGGACAGCTACACGTCCCCCAAGAGAGGAGCCCATGGGGTGCCGCCCATGGGGCTGCGTTCCATTGGAGATCCCCAGCAAGCACTGAGGAAGGCCACCGAGGAGGTTTTTGTAGGTAAAAATCCCACACAACCCGGAGCCTGTCCCAAGGCTTCGGCGTACCTTTTGCTTCCTCCCCGTCCAAAAAAAGGAGAATGAAAGTTACCGACATAGCAGAATTAGTAAACTGAAGTGGCAATGGACATGCCACATCGTTCGTAGGACAGACAACCAATGGAATAGTAGAGTCCTCAAATGGAAACCACGTGTGGGCAAAAGGAGTGTAGGCTGCACCCGATAACTGATGGGGAAGAAAGATCCTGAAGTGGTGACCACGTTTAGGCAAAAAGAGTACAGGTCACCCTCCACCAGGTGGACTGATAACCTGAACAATACAAAGGGAAACTGTTAAATTCAGAGGACACAGAATCGGTTGGAGTGGCGCCATTTAACAGAAGCCTATGGTCAGCATAAGACCTCAAAAGGCTGATGGATGGAAGCTAATAGTTTATACAAACGCATACAATAAAAAATTATGTGGATTGCAGTAACAGCTACCAAGACTCAGTGCAATTAAACCATAATAGATTCATATCCATAATATTTAATTTCAATCCTCTTAAAATAGGCTACCAGGGCATCAAAGGCTTCAATTATCAGACAAGAATGTGGCTGTATTTCGAAGTAGAAATGTCGCATAAACTGCATAAGTAAATAGGCAAACATTGGCACATTGACTGGAGTGCAAGGTGATCGAGACATTTGCATAGGACGGCTTCTGTATTACTAAACTGATATCCTGAGTTTACTTGGAAAATCATTTCTTATGTCAATTGAAGACCATATCAATGTTGTGATTGACTATTTTTGTAAAAATAAATAACCGGATTATTTAAATAATATTAATTAAAAACGGAAATTCTAGGTCCATACTAAAAGGCATGTCTCTAGTATATGCTATTCTGAAACCTGAGACGGATCCTGCGATTGATGAAAAATATTATCCTCCTTATGACGCACTCGGGTAAAAAGCAAACTGTTATCCAGAGCCATAACAGTTTTAATTTACAAAACAATATCTAATAACTAAATATATGCTTAATTTATTTCAGTTATTAATTATATTATAAATATTATGAAAAAATATGTTATTAAATTAAATTAGAATTAGACTAACTACTTAATATAATCATATCTGTTGATTTGGAGATTTTAGGACATTAATTTTGGCACATATTTTAAATTCTCAACATATAAAAACAACACGAAAAGCAAAAAAACATTGTGTTTTTTGATGATAGATATAATAATCATAATATCGCGCGTATTAGAAATTAATTATGACTGCTTTTCGGCGAAGGAAAACATCGTGAGGAAACCTACACACCAGAGTTTTTTAAAGAAGAAAAAGTTCTCGTAAGTGCGTGAAGTCCACCAATTCGCACTTGGCCATCGCGGTGACTATGGTTTAAAAGTCTCTCATTCTGAATGCCCGTGCCCAGCAGTGGGACAATAATGAGTTGTACCCAAATATCGTTATTATTTATCGTAAATCTATAGGACCAGCATCAATAAAAAACCATTTGCTGCCATCATGACATACTATTTAGATCTTGCAAGGTTGTGCTAGTTTCTATGCTTTCGAACTTGACCTTCGCTGTGCAATATCGCGTTGTCGGTCATAAATGTACATGCGTTATTTGTATCGAGAGTTTATGTGTACCACTTTTTATATGGTAATGTCCATTGAAAACTAGGTGAAAACCGCTTAATTTTAATATCTTCTATACCTATATTAATACGTGAAGTAAAACCTTGTGGTGCATTTTTAAGTAATATGCCGCGGACGGATTGGTATGAAATTTTGCACGGTTATAGTGGACGTGAAGGAGCGCAGAATGTTAATATTTTTTTTCAAATAATGCATATAACATACATAAAATCAACTAAAAACACATTACACACACTACCTTGCATCTGTCACAAACACTTAATAAGTAATAAACGAAATTTAACATTCAACATAATTATGAAAACACAGAACGTCAAAAATGACAGATGTCTTTGTCAAAATACCCGTTATTAATTATAAAAGCAGCTTTGTCACTTAAACCTATTTTTACCTTTCGGTTGTATTAAAATAACTTGAAAATTAATTAAAATTGAATTTAGGAAATACTTTGGACAATATCAAATTTAGTTTTGAGTTGAATTACGATCGACTAAATTAGTCTTGCGATGGGTGACTAGTCTAAAGTATTATGCAAGTTATCATATTTCATATTCATTTATTTGCTTTCATATTCATATATCAAAAGAATATTTTTTATTTTGTAAATATAAATCATGTGTTTTGATAATTTTGATAATCTTCATGATTAAATTCCGTAGGTTTACGACTGATTCAATAAAATCTTCTAATTTTGGCCTGGACCTTACTTCGATGATGCATTCTATCAACTGCACAACTTTTATTCATTTTCTTCTACCAAATTCTTTCTTGAACCTAAAATCGCTGGCAGAGATTATCACAGTACATTGCTCAAGATCTTAGTATATGACATGGGTTGACCCTCCTCGTCCACAGCCAAAGTACTGTTACCCTCTTCCTATCAGTAATTACCTTAACGGAACTAGCATACAGACGGACAATTTCATTAATTCAACAGCTAAGCCATGTGCACTGAATATTATCTGGACAGTACTCAGTTCGTTAGCTCGATGGCCGGTAATTGAATCCGACTGCGTTATCTTCATAGAACCAGCTTCGAATACGTACAAACAACGCGTTAGGATGGAGATGTCCTGGACCGTTAGTTTTTCTTGAGTTGTTAGTGAACACTTGGTTGCCGTCTAAATCTATATATTAATACGTCTATATATTAATACGTAAAGCAAAAACTTGTGATTCGTTTTTAAGATACTTGCCGTGGACGGAGGAGGATGAAATTATGCATGGTTACAGTTGATGTGTTCACCAATTCGCACTTGGCCAGTGCGGTGGACCATGGCCTAAAACTCTCTCATTCTGAGATGAGACCCGTGCCCAGCAGTGGGACAACTACACACACAGTTGATGTAGAGAAGGATTACCAAATGTCAATATTTTTTTCAAATGATGCATAAAATATACCTAAAATATACTAAAACGCATTATACACATTACCTTGCATTTAACACAAACACATAATTAATACACGAAATAAAACATTCAATGTCTTACAATGAAAACACATAACTTAAAAAATGTCAGACATCTTTGTCAAAATACCCGCTTTGCTTTTAAATGCAGCTTATTTAATTAATACCTTTTTTACCTTTAACGGGTGACTTAAATCAATAAAACCAATACGATATATTAATTTAGAAATATTCGTGCTACTTTGGACAATATGAAGTTTAGTATTTTTAATTTAAATTACGGTCGAATTTCGACCGATGTGACGGGTGACCAGTATCATTAAAGGAATGTACGTAACAGAAAAGGACCTTTCGTCATATAAATGAATCATATCTTTTATTGATCTTAGTCCTAGTTATTTTCACAGTATAAAAGTTGTTTTTCACAGCATAAAAGATGGTAGATCTAGTATTTGATCAGGACCACCACCACCTCTGGTTGCGTTCCTTGAAGATCCTGGAGTCCTCTTTGTAGGACGGCCACTTTTAGTGCGATAGAAATCCCACATAACCCTGCATCCCCCTCGACAACAAAAAAAAGGACCACTACCACACCTATTTCAAGAGTGAAGCAGTTCTTACGTTGCGATGTTTCGCTATAAAATTAATTTATATGTACATTTTACACATTCTACATATTAAAGCGGAGAGGTAATTACTTCTGCAAAGGAAATAATTCCAAAGCCTAAAATACTGAACAGGGAACGAGGCACCAAGAAATATATATTTGTTATTCCACCCCTTTTTATTCCTAAAACCCCCCCGGTGGCCGTCCTCGGCGCTACAAAGAGGACTCCGGGATCTCCGAATGAACGCAATCGGAATCCTCTGAGCGCGTTGCCCCATCGGGCTCCTCCCAGATGGGCGGCTGGGCCCACCGACACGTCTAGTCTTTACGACGGTATGCGACCACACATACCGCCGTCCATCCCGGGATAGCCTGACCGAACGGCTCGAGCTCCCACTAAAGCCGCCCGCAACCCCGGAAGCCCCTTTTAGTCGCCTCTTACGACAAGCAGGAGATGCCGTAGCTCTATTCTGATCCCGGAACTACAGGGACGTGATATTCCACCCTTAAGGAGTAGATTGTTTGTATTGTAGTCTACGTGTGTGAAGTCATGGGCAATAGCTAGTACTAACTAAATTCCACTTGGTATTTATTTCTATAACTTTGAATGGAACAGTTATTATCGTAATGAATTTGACTTGTAGTAAGATTAGTATGAGTATGTTACGTCATATACGAGTTAATTAAAATCGCTTTCAAACCAGAACATAAACCTAAATACTCCTGATATTAAGCAAAAATAGGAATGGCAACAATATGTCTGCCGTACACAAATTCCTTTAATTTTACGTTCGGAGTTTAATTTAGATAGTTGTTTACGCATAAACATACATAAACGTAAAAGTTATGGTGATTTGTAAACCGCAAACATTTGAAAGGGAAATGGTAAAATAAAAACATTCCCAATAAATTCATGTAAATGGTGATAGTAAAACCCTTATTGATTCGACTGCTACAGTACCACTGCCATACTTAATTCTGCCTTAAAAAAGCTGTTGTCCAGTGCTGTGATCTGATTTGACTGACGTGGAATGTGTGTTACGAGACCTCAGGCAGAAATTGAGAATTTTATAGACGGCAATCGACAACCACTCACAAAACTTTTACAAAACAACTTACAAACTTACAAAACATTAAAAAAATATAATAATTATGTAAATTACCATATATACATAAATATAATATGTAAAACACAAATTGTCGATTAAAACCGAATCCATTACGATAAAGATGTACTATCGTCAATACTATATTTACCGTGAATTACATATACGTCGTTTGTCCAGAAAATTATAGTCTGTCATGTCTGGTCAAGGAATAAGTACAGTCCACTAAAGTTCAGAAGCAATCGGCGCCGGCGCAGCGAGCCTACCCTTAACAGGTCGATTACTCTCGTTCCATCTGCCCGCCTATATTTACCTGCGTGTGCTTGTCCAGTACGTCTTTAATATGTCGAACTACGTAGGAGTTCTTAGGCACCTGCTATAGTATCCGCATCCGCTATACTGGACTCGTGGTGGTCTTCCACGGTTCGGTTTGCACGCTCGTTTTTGCCACGGACGTGCAAGTTGTGGAATGAGCTTCCTCTTGAGGTATTCCCGGAGCGCTATGACATGGGGTTCTTCAAGAAAGGTGCGAAAAGAACTCTCCTTCAAAGCCGGCGATGCATTGGCGACTCCTCTGGTGTTGCGAATGTCCATAGGCGACGGTGACTACTTTCCATCAGGTAGCCCGTCTGCCTTATCGTTAGGTTAAAGTATAAAAAAAAAATAGGTACGCTACTAAACCACCACCACTAAAATGCATGCTGGTAGTCGCAGTTGTGGCGTTGCCTTTGGAACCATTGAAGTCGATTCACGAAGGATTTTTTTTATCTGAGTGAAGTAGCAAACGAGATGGTATGTGGTCACTACCGCCCATGGACATCTGTAATCCACTACATACAGAACATGGGTTCCATCTGAAGTCAACTACAAATACGCTGCTACTCCCGAGGACTGTGGTGGTAGCCTCATGTGAAAGTGTGCCGCAACCACAACGTTCTATCAAAACGCTAGAAATGCTTCACGCTAGAAATAGGTGTGGCGGTGGTATGTCCCCGGTCGAACTACACTGGTTCTACCACCTTGAACACACTTTACATTCTATCTTCAATACATACAATTAAATTTAATTCAAGTCATGCGTTAAGTGTAATAGAAAGAGCGTATCATATCAAGGACATTGGAGTTGCGCCGTACATGAGATCTAATTTAAACCCGAATATCAATCAAAAGTCGATACCAGTGGAAACCACCAGCGACTCATTTAATCTGGAGCCGTTCAGTGGCGCCACCCAGCGAGAAATTATCGATGTTTATTGCGAATCAAGGAGCGATCGACACGCGCACTTCTAATGTGACGTAACGGGACTGAATGGTAAGTTACAAATGCTAAGAGTGATTGGTAATCCGGAACTCGAGGAGTTGTTTGTGATTGATCTAGTACGGTGTAATAGAGTCATTGATTATCAGACAGTGGATTTATAGAGCTTATACGCTGGCGTGTCGAAATTGTTTCGGATTGAGCTACCTGGACGCAGTAATTTGTTGATGCTATTTATCTCCATTATTCAGACATTACATATGAAGGAAAAATTTGTAAGGAAAAAAATGACTTCAATAGAAATCTTCCCAGGGTGGCTGGTTGACTTTAACAGAACATCAATTTTTGATTATAGGTATCTACGTGCGTCTAGGTACTTCTATGTCTGTTTCTGTTATAAATTGACGACACGCGTGGCGCAGCGGTTAACATACCGGTCTGACGCGCAATGGGTTCCGGGTTCGATTTCTGACCAGACAGGTATCTGAATTAAGAGTTTAGATTCATGTTCTGGTTCTGGGTGTTTGTGTATTCGTCATGTGACACACAGGAGAAAGTCCTAGTGTGTGTGTGTAAATGGTCAAAATTTACATCTGCTGTGTTAAACGCTGTATTGATGTGAAGGTGGTTGTAAGAAGGCGATTTAACTTACCTACTCATAAAGAGACGCAGCTGTTACCGACGTCAGTTAGGACATTTTCGTAAGGTTTAACAGATTTATCTTTGTGACAGTGGCCAGGTGGACTGCACATTCGTTTTGCTATTTTAATTGCATAAAAAAGGTTACTATCATAAAAGGAAACAATAACTGAAGGTTGAACTCGTCAACAGTAGATGCGGGTAGTCATAAAAATATCAAAGTACTTCCAGCTGGTACAAGTACTATGCATCGGAAAAAAAATTAATTTCAGTTTTAGTGTTTTTTAAACATAGAATTCGTTTTGAGGCGGAGAATGATCACTAAGCGAGCTGATCATGCCTCGGGAGCGCACGTGCTCCGATAGTCTCTGTTTGAAATTTATATAAATATACTCAAGACGTTAAAAAAAAATTCGAAAGCGTCATTCAGAATGCAGTGTTGTGATCTTTTGATGAGTCGCTGCACGTCGCTCCAGTAGCAAACGTGCATTAAGCTGAGTTGATTTTAGTTTTATGTAAGTTTACCTACTGACGATGAAAACTGCAAAGGCTCGGGTACTCAACGACACCCTTCAAACAAGAATACTACAGTCTATCACTACTGTCAGAAATAGACGTAGCAGTCATACTTTCGGTGTTCTGTAGAGAACTGTGGTCAACTTCATACAAAAAAAAGTTTTTAGAAATGGGGAAGTACCAACGCCATACCCATTTCGAGCGTGAAGCAATATTTGCGTTTCGATTGAAGGGTGTGGTTGCCGGCACACATATTTAAGGCGACCATCTTAATCCTCGGTAGTAGCGACGCATCTGTGATTGACTTCAGATGGAACCCATGTTCTGTATGTAGTTGATTATAAATTTCCATGGGCAGTAGTGACCACTTACCATCAGGTGGACTGCATGCTCGTTTGCTTCTTCAATCTTATTAAAAAAGGGGGTTCTACATGAAACCGATCACACATGCATTAACACTCCAGAGGACTATAATTATTATCGCCTCAAAATTACGCGAGAAAACAATTATTAATAAAACAATTACGTTATTACAATTCGTCGCGTACAACATAAAGGTGCATGCAAATGAGTGCGGTTGTGTGTAATTGAACATTAAACGGAGCTTCCGCGAACGCTGGCAGTGACTGATGACGGACAGATTTATGCGCCACAGTTATGTTTATGTTCTTATTGCTTACGACAATGATATTGTAATGTCTTGGGCGAAGGAATTTGTGACAAATGATGCTTTGGAATGTGCTATTTTTCTTTAGTGACTTGTGGGGAGTTGTGATTGGCGTTTCTAGAGGTAGCAATATCATCCGTTGCCCGACTAACTGAGAAGAGTACCTAATGCTTTTACGCTTAAGTTACTTACTTACTTTTAAGCTTAATACGATCACGTTTAACACGATTTTTCACATAGTACGCCATTTTACACCGGACCCTGCAATTAGAGACATATTTTTATACATTTCTTAACGTTTAATATGATGGTGATCCCGTTTAATACACCTAACACGCCGTCAACAACACGCATCTAGTACCGCTCGTGGCAGAGCGTAGTGAAGAAGAAACCGTGTTATTTCAGGGCTTTTCTGGATATCCTTCCATTGATGGCAATATGGGACCGTACGAAATTCAATATGGGATCGTACGAAATTCAATTAAATAAAATAAAACATATTTGCAATGTGAATAACACACATGAAGAAGCCCCAAGTACTTCTGATTAAGATGAAACTGAGCCAACACTGATTAGGCATAATTAGTTGTTAATTTCAGATACTATGTAGCTTCTTTAAATCTTTCTAACCAAAATAAGTGATTACTTAAAGCCGGGTAGTCATTGTAAATTAACATCCCACTGCAAATTTGTGTAGTTATCGTGTGCGTGTTAAAATCCACATTTTTACTCATATTTATGATTAGAAATCCAAGCCAATCAAAATATGACCGATAATATTTTTAATTAAATTATTATTATTTGATTTCGCGGGAAAAATTTCACTTATCAAATCTTGAAATAAAATATCGTTCACGTCACGGAAATAGGTATAAAGACTTTGAAAAATCGTAGTTGCCGTTGCGCCCTTGGCCGCACCTCTTCGCAGCCAGGTAAAAACAGGTATGATTTCGATATATTATTTCGCCCATAACAAATGTTTATCATTTATACATCAAAACAAAGCTATTTTTTTTTCTCATTATTATGATCACGGCAACCTAATTAAATCTGGCCGCAAGTTAGGGTTACTGGTTGTTAAAGATGGTAAATATTGAAGGGTGAGTGAGAGGAAGCTAGCGCGTAACATCACCAATCTAACAAGGATAGCGATTGCCAGCTGTACGACGTTTTAAAGCTATTGCGCATCACGGAATTACAAGATTTTTTTTTAAATTTTCCATACACTTGAATGTTTAATTTATATGTAATAAATGATTGAGTACCTACTTGAATAAAACTACACAAATTTGCAGTGGGATCTTAATCTATTGGCGAGCCGTAACCGTAACTTGCGTGAAACAGGAACGAGGTTCTAGTGTGTACCTACCCGTGGTACAATTCGAGCTCATGGCATCGCCCGAACCATATCACTAAGGGTACGTATTTTGAGAGCTGTATTTGTAACCAAAAAGATACAGTACCTAGATTCTAGTGTGTACAAACATAATAAAAACCAAAATAATTATATAAACGTAATTAGAAACATAATACTTAATAATAGTACCATGTAACGCTTTATTTTCCCTATCCCGCATAACACCCTTTCTCGCATAAGACGCATTTTTGGTTGGGTCCTGTGAAATCGTCTTAAACAGGTTTTACTGTATATGTATGTGTAAGCGGATATATGTATATGTATGTATGTGTGTATGTATGTATTTACATATTTCTTTCGCACATTCGGTTGCTGAAACGGATTGATGGATTGTAAATGTGCGTATGACATATCATTGTCTATGTCGGCAAAGTGACACGGGCTATGTGATTTCAAATATGGCGTCTGCGTATAGAACAAAATCGAGAAAAAAAATCTATTATTTATTTTCATAAAAGTATCGAACTAAATCTAATTAGCAGACACTTCAATTGGATAAGAAAATTAGAAGTTGATACAACTGTATCTAAATTACAACGTGTAAAAAGACTTATAATCACACGATTCACAAGGTGGTGGAACCAGTGTAGTTCGACCGGGGAAGTACCACCGCCACACCTATTTCTAGCGTGAAGCAGTTCTTGCGTTTCGATGGAAGGGTGTGGTTGCCGGCACACTTTCACATGAGGCGACCATCGTAGTCCTCGGGAGTAGCAAAGCATCTGTGATTTACTTCAGATGGAACCCATGTTCTGTATGAAGTTGATTACAGATGTCCGTGGGCGGCAGTAGCCACCTACCAAGGTGGACTGCATGCTCGTTTGCTACTTTACTCAAATAAAAAAAAAAAATATTACTTTTTAGTTGTACTCGTGTTAGGTATAACCGTACATTTTTTCGGGATATAAAGTAGCCTAATTTTCTCAGCCCATAATCTTTGCGCCAAACAACCAGATCTGTTCAATTGTTTTGGTGTAATCAAAGAACCAATAGGCATTCACCTACCCTCACAGACTTTCACCCTTATAATACTAGCAAGGTGTTTATTAAACACATTACGATTTAAGGTACGTCGGAAATGGTTCGAAGCCAATAATTTAATCTGCTTACCTCGCATTAGAATCTCAGCAAATGCGTCTGATACGTCGCTCATGCGAGCTGACGGGGATCGGACTAGATATCCCACATTGCCTGCCTTAAGACCTACATGTCGGTGGATTAAATTATGAGATCTAATCATTCGTTGCGAAAATTGTCTACGTGAATTACTTTACGCATAGGAGTCTATATGCCTGTATAATAAATACTTTTTAACAGTTAAATATCCACCGACTTCCGGACCGCAAAGAAGTAAAAAATAACTTAAATGTATGTTGGTTTAGATTGAGAACATACCAGTACTTAGTAAATAGCACCGAAATCGGCGCTCAACGCATTTCGCTGGTTTACGGTGTTGAAACTATGTCCTACATTTTTGCAAAACATTGCAATCATTCGCAAAATTTTTTTTGAGAATGCGAATATCTAAAAACATGCTAATATTCGCGAATGCGAATGCAAGTGCAAATATTCGTTACGCCATTATCGTGTCTGTTAACCGTACATTTTATACAAATGATGATTTAATAAATAAATGATTTAATAACTAAATTAATAATTATTAATTACTTAAATAACGAATAATAATAACTAATGCATTCATCTATCCTCACAAATTTCCCCCTTATAATACTAGCAAGGTGTTCATTAAACACATTACGATTTAAAGTACGTCGGAAATGGTTCGAAGCCAATAATTTAATCTGCTTACCTCGCATTAGAATCTCAGCAAATGCGTCTGATACGTCGCTCATGCGAGCTGACGTGGATCGGACTAGATATCCCACATCGCCTGCCTTAAGACCTACATGTCGGTGGATTAAATTATGAGATCTAATCAGTCGTTGCGAAAATTGCCTACGTGAGTGACACATTACGCATAGGAATCTATATATCTGTATAATAAATACTTTTTAACAGTTAAATATCCACCGACTTCCATGCAACAAAAAAGAAAAATAATTTAAATATGTTTTGGTTTAGATTGAGAACATACCAGTAAATAGCACCGAAGTCGGCGCTCAACGTATTTCGCTGGTTTACGGTGTTGAAACTATGTCCTACATTTTTGCAAAACATTGCAATCATTCGCAAAC
Source organism: Spicauda simplicius (assembly GCA_949699795.1). Classification (NCBI taxonomy): domain Eukaryota; kingdom Metazoa; phylum Arthropoda; class Insecta; order Lepidoptera; family Hesperiidae; genus Spicauda; species Spicauda simplicius. The sequence continues at coordinate 1,277,289 of OX453074.1, forward strand.
ATTTTTTTGGGAATGCCAACATCTAAAAACATGCTTATATTCGCGAATGCGAATGCAAATGCGAATATTCGTTACGTCATTACCGTGTCTGTACTGAACGTACAATTTTTGAAATAAAAAGTAACCTATAATTTTTTGACAATAATCTCTGCGCCAAATATCGTCCAGATCAGTTCAGTTAATCTTTTGTGATTTAAGAAATAATATGCATTCATCTATCCTCACAAGTTTCACCCTTATAAAACTAGCAAGGTGTTTATTAAACACATTACGATTTAAAGTACGACGGAAATGGTTCGAAGGCAATAATTTAATCTGCTTACCTCGCATTAGAATCTCAGCAAATGCGTCTGATACGTCGCTCATGCGAGCTGACGTGGATCGGACTAGATATCCCACATCGCCTGCCTTAAGACCTACATGTCGGTGGATTAAATTATGAGATCTAATCAGTCGTTGCGAAAATTGCCGACGTGAGTGACACTTACATTACACAGGAGTATAGTAGACATACCCACAGTTCGCTCGTCAACCCATTATTGTCCCACTGCTGGGCACGTGTCTTCTCTCAGAATGAGAGAGTTTAGGCCATAGTCCACCGCGCTGGCCAAGTGCGAATTGGTGAACTTCACACACCTCTGAGAACTTTTTTTTTTTTTTTTTTAAGAACTCTCGGGTGTGTAGGTTTCCTCACGATGTTTTCCTTCACCGAAAAGCAGTGATAATTAATTTCTAATACGCACATGAATCAGTGGACATACCTACAGTAAGAGTTCCTTATTCACGGTTTCCGCATTCGTGTTTTCAATCTTAGCCGGTTAAAATAAAACTAAAATGTAGATCACATTTAACCTTATCCTGCCGCAAACGTTTACGATGTGGGATGAGCTTCCTCCTGAGGTATTCCCAAAGCGCTATGATATGGGCCTCCTCAAGAAAGGAGCAAAAAGAGCTCTCCTTCAAAGCCGTTGGCTACTCCTCTGTTGTAAATGCCAATAGGCGATGGTGACTACTTTCCATCGAGTGGCCCGTCTGTCTTATTGTTAGTTAAAACTATAAAAAATCCAACTTTTCTTGTATATGCAGCTAAAAAAATCCTTCATTCGCGGACTGTACCTACTATACACCTCTGTCAACAAAATAATAGGAATTAATACGTACTGTTAGTAGTTAAGTTATTGAGTTAAGAAACGCCTGATGTGATTGTTATGGCAATACGTGTTCTATTGTTTTCTTTATCTATCACTAGCTTACCCGGCGAGCAACGTTCCGCCTAAAACTCAAAAATCTAAAATTATCAGTGTTCCTCTGATATATTATACATGTATTATATACAAAAACATAACTCTTGAATCACTTCGTCTATTATAAACTGCATTAAAATCCATAGCGTAGTTTTAAAGATCTAAGCATTTTTTTTTTTGTTTTCGAGGGGGAAAACTTCCAAAGGTACCCGACGCCGTGGGAGTGACGCAGGGTTATGTGGGATTTTTACCGCATTAAAATCCCCCCGCATTAAAATCCGTCCTCGGCGCTGAAAAGGAGGACGCCGGGATCTCGAAACGACTTCAACCGGAATCCTCCGAGCGCGCTGTCCCATCGGGCTCCTCCCAGATGGGCGGCTGGGCCCACCGCTCCGTCTAGTCTTTACGACGGTATGCGACCACACATACCGCCGTCATTCCCGGGATTGCCTGACCGAACGGAACCCACTCTAGCCGTCTGCAACCCCGGAAGCCCCTTTTAGTCGTCTCTTACGACAGGCAGGGGATACCGTAGCCATATTCTGACCCCGAGGCTACAGGGACAAAGATCTAAGCATAGGTATATACGAAGGGACAAACAGCTAGAAGTGACTTTGTTTTATACCATGTAGTGATTACACTCGTATTAAACTCATTCTACTCAAAAGGTTAAAATACATCTATATAAAAGACATGAAGGGAAATAAATTATCAACAATTTTTAGGCTTGAAATTTCCTAAAATGGAGATAAGTCGATAAATTATAGGAAAGAAACTGGTAAATTCAGAATTCAGGTCTTATATCTCAACGCAGATGTGCAGAGTGTAGGATTAGAAATATTAATACTAGGCTTAAATTCTCTGATAGTAATTAATAAAATGATGTAAACATCGAAGAGTCATATCGGATCATTATAAAATATTAATTAAAGCGGATCTTCATCCGACATTCATCAACTTAAGCATATGAAACTCACAGAAAATAGAAAATATGGGAGTCGCATGCAAATTAATTAGTAAAAAGGTAGTTATTTAAAAAAATACCTGTCTGTCTAAAAATAATTCTCTTAATCGATATTATAATTGTTTTATTATTATCACTACATAGTATAAAGCAAAGTCGCTGCTTGCTGTCTGTCCCTATGTATGCTTAGATTACAATTTAAATTTAAAACTACGCTACGGATTTTAATGCAGTTTTTTTTTCATAGATAGAGTGATTCAAGAGGAAGATTTTTATGTATATGTTTAACATAGTACAGCAACACTGATAATTTTAGATTTTTGTACTTTTAGGCGGAACGAAGTTCGCCGGGTCAACTAGTTATATAAATTTATGTCATTGTAGGTCTCTTCTGCCTGTGGACATTTGTAATTAACTTTATATAGAACAGGGTTTTATCTAAAGTAAATCATAGACACATTGCTACGCCCGAAGATTAAGTTAAGTGGGCTGGCAACCTAATTCTTCGACCGAAACGGAAGAACTGCTTCTCCCTAGAAATAAGTGTGGTGAAACCCCGTCCGCCGGTCAGAACCAGATTGTCCTACCACCTTGTAAATGAAGAAATCCAGTCATAAGATCGCCCGAATTATTTGGCATACTTTTCGCCGTCCATGTATTTTTAAAACGCGATTTCTATATTTATATATGTTTAAAACCAACTGTAGTAACTGCACTTATAGATGTTGTAATCAATCGTAATTAACATAGGTAACTAAGCTTCGTCATAGAATTATTGATCATTGAATACTCTTGTTAATTAGTGTCGGCTTATATACCACCAAGCCACTCATTAGCGGGTGACCGTTACTGTCATTTTATCATGAAAACTTCCTTGTTCCAAAGGGCATCTTAATTAAACAGTCCCGGATCATATTACGCCTTTGAACATAATAATAGGGTTAATCTTTAGTTATTTACCAGTGACTAGAGGGACCAGAGGGACTGGAGGGACCAGAGGGTCCGGAGGGACCAGAGGGTCCGGAGGGACCAGAGGGACCAGAGGGACCGGAGTGACCGGAGGGTACGGAAGGACCAGAGGGACTGGAGGGACCGGAGGGTCCGGAGAGACCAGAGGGTCCGGAGAGACCAGAGGGATCAGAGGGACCGGAGTGACCGGAGGGTCCGGAAGGACCAGAGGGACCGGAGGGGTCGGAGGGTCTGGAGGGACCGGAGGGTCCGGAGTGACTGGAATGATCGGAGTGACCGGAGTGACCGGAGGGACTGGAGGAACCGAAGGACCGGAGTGACCGGAGGGACTGGAGGGACCGGAGTGACCGGAGGGACTGGAGGGACCGGAGGGACCGGAAAGACCGGAGTGACTGGAGGGACCGGAGGGACCAAGGTGACCGGAGGGCCCGGAGGGACCGGAGGGACTGGAGGAACCAGAGGGACCGGAGTAACCGGAGTGACCGGAGGGACTGGAGGGACCGGAGGGGTCGGAGGGTCCGGAGGGACCGGAGGGTCCGGAGTGACTGGAATGATCGGAGTGACCGGAGTGACCGGAGGGACTGGAGGGACCGAAGGAACGGAGTGACCGGAGGGACTGGAGGGACCGGAGTGACCGGAGGGACTGGAGGGACCGGAGTGACCGGAGGGTCCGGAGGGACTGGAGGGACCGGAGGGACCGAAGGGACCGGAAAGACCGGAGTGACTGGAGGGACCGGAGGGACCAGAGTGACCGGAGGGACTGGAGGGACCAGAGGGACTGGAGTCACCGGAGGGTCCGGAGGGTCCGGAGGGGCCGGAGAGGCCGGAGGGGTAAAAGGGGTTTGATGATAGGACAAACATAATGGATACTTACATCAGTAGAGTCTCCTTCAACAAGGTCATCTTTGGACCAAGAACTCATAGCTTCAAAGAATGCAGCGATGTCATCGTCAGACGAAAACTAATCTAAATCCATTAATAAATGGAGACATAATTATGTAGATAATTATTATTTTTGTTTATATGTTTTTGTTTTTTTTTTTTGTATATATGTACGTTGTATTATGTAGACTTTCCGCTTTTCGACAAAAGATGATGGCATACATCATACTAATATTATAAAGGCGAAAGTGAGTGTGTGTTTGTTACTTATTCACGTTTAAATGGCTGGAGCAATTTTCATAAAGTTTGGTAGGAAGTTAGCTGACACTCTGGATTAAAATATAGGCTACTTTTCACTGTGGGAAAATATCTTATTCCCACGGAACAATCGATTTTTGTTAACGCGGGCGAAGCTGCGGGATTCAACTAGTAAGATAATAAAAATACGAAGCGCAAAATATTTTTTAATGTTCAATCGGTATTCCGGAGTGTATTTCAGTACTTACAGTTTGCATCTACGAGTATTTTCTCATCTTCTTTCTCTACGCGAGGATAGTAACCCTGAGGAAAGATTTATTCATGATAAGATTAGTTTAATGATAACCATGGGACCGTGGGGATTAAATGCTAAATCATTTTTTAAGCATCTGTCCAAACGTTTGATAGAGTCAACGAATGATCAGAAAGCTGGCACATACCTCGGTCAACGAATTTTATTAGCCTTACTATCCAACGAGGTAATGTTGCCAGCATTCTGGGAACTCATACTATGGACAGTAATTTGGATGCAGATTTTTATTTTTAATTTGGCATTTTGTTTCTTTTTAAATTTAAGTTATTATTTTGTATATACATATAATTAAGTTATTTTATATTTTAATATCTATTATAATTAACTATTACAATAAAGAAACCTTTATGTTGAAAACCAAGTATCCTTTAATTATAAGTTCAGGATCGACGTGAACTTTCTTCACATATAATTACTTTCCATATTTAGTCTGCACATGCCATTTGTCGCATTATCGAGTATGCGAATATGATTTAATTTTATTAGAAAACTGTTAAAGAAGGCTTGTATGTATAGATATGTATAGGCCATTAAATTTGCCAGAGGTTAAATCAATATACATAATTAAACAGATCTGTCTTAAGTTATGCGAGTTAATATTAAGTCAATGCGAATTTGTCCTTTATAAAAAGTCTAGTAATAGAAGCAGTGTTTACTTATTTTGATTAAACTCTTCAGAAAATGTCAAAAGTTTGTTTTTAGCTATTTTAGCTAAAATAGAAACATGATTATAATAGCAGCGTAATTATTTTGCTAATCTGTAAATTGATTAATCGTAATCACACTATGTTAGTTTAAACTTTAAAGTGTGCGTAGACAACATAAAGGAATATTTATATAGTTTAAAGGAACAAAGATAATCACGGGCATTGCCGTGAACTAAACTTATGTGGCTATAAAGGTAATTAAAGATCCAATTAACTCCCGTAATGAATGCTAGGTATGTGATGTCTCTGTTTATTAGAAATAATATATATTTCTCTCACGCTTCAATAAATGACTCAACACTGGGTATCTACCGCATTTCATTCTTAATTATATATGACCTAATTAATATATAATATTCAACTTTACATTCCCTTACTGACTGAGTGTGGGTAAACTGTGTGTGAGTATTCCTCTATTTTACACATGATTGTGTTGTTCATTGTTTACAAGTGGATCTTGCATATGTATGCATATATTTTTGAAAAATCGCAAGCTGATGGATGGATGGATGATGTGAAGTTTTAATCAACCCGTTGTAGAAAATCAAAATATTCCCACATATAATAATAATACTCTTTATTGTACCCAAAAGGAATAAATGACATAAAGTAGCAAATTTAAATAACGATTCAAAAGGCGGCCTTATCGCTAAACAGCGATTTCTTCCAGACAACCTTATGGTGAGGAGATAATGTAAAAAAGAATAATATTAAAATAGGTGAGGTGCAATAAAAAGTTTTAAGAGTAGAATAAAAAACTTATTTAAGAAAATAAAACAAACAAACAAAAACAAAACAGCGATAGCAATGAATAAATAGGAAAGGACGTCATAAGATAAAAAGGGAGAAGAGTTAGAGCTGAAGCTAATAGGATTTAACGAGATTTTTAAAAGAGTGTAGGGATTGTGTATTTCTTATAGATACAGGAAGATATAAATAAGAAACAAAATGTAAATAGTACAAACAATACAATATACACATCACTATTATGATCAAATCAGTTAACATAAAAAAATATAACTCTTTGTCATTTTATTTAACTTAAAAGCTGACAAAATCCCTCTTGTCAAACCAAGAGGGATTTTGTCATCTTTTAAGTTCGAGGCAGAAAAAACGCAGTTGTTCTGTAAAATATGACAAAATCCCTCTTGGTTTGACAAGAGGGATTTTGTCATCGTTTAAGTTCGAGGCAGAAAAAGTTCTGTTGTTCTGCGTAATACTAGAAGCGTTCAGTGCTTCTATGTTTTGCTTTGAAGCTTATATACGGACGGAAGATTTTCAATGTTTACTATGTCTCAGTAAAAAGTTTTATACTGCAAAAAATATTAAATGCACTTCAGGTAATTAATTTTTACTTTTTTATTATTATTGTTTAGAACGGTCGATTTTTTTTTGTATTACAAATTCAAATAACACCTATTGTTCTGTTATGTCTTATGTATATATTTTAATTTAGTCTAAAATAGTTGTACCCATTATGTGTTAGGGGGCGTCCATAAATTACGTGAGGTGTTTTTTCGAATTTATTGTATGGTGAGATTTCGTGAGATTTTCTTCAACCCTCTCCCCCCGTCCCCAATCTCACATGAGATTTTTAGAAATTTCTTATGTTAGTATCTTTTAGAAATTTCTTATGTTTTCTTATGTAAACGAGTTGGATTATTGTAACAAGAAAAAATAAATTGATTAAAAAAATAACGTGATATTTGCCCCCCCCCCCCCAACGTGAGATTAGATAAGATTTGACTCGACCCTCCCCCCCTAAAATATCTCACGTAATTTATGGACGCCCCCTTATAGTTATCACGAGTAAACGTATTTTTCTTTCTTTCATTCAAAATATGTCACTGCGACGTAAATGAAGTTAGGAAGACACTGCATATTCATTTCCATGTAAAAAAAACCTGATTGATAATATTAAAAAAAAGGATATAAATAAGAAAAAAAGACAAACCCGCTGAGTTTCTTGCCGGATCTTCTCAGTTGAGGTCGTATCCGGTAGTAGTGTAAGAAAAAAAATGTAACTGACAATTTGTAAGTGCCCCCGCACGCCTATACAAAATAAAGACATTTCATTTCATTTAATTTATGTTTCCAGAATTTAAGTTAAGTAAGTCAAACAAAAGCAAATTAAAAGTCTCGGCAAAAGGAGTGCAGGCCGCCTCCCGACCAGGTGGACTGACCTGAAGAAGACGGCGGGTAACCGCTGGATTCGGATGGCTCAGGACCGGTCGAAGTGGCGCTGATTAAGGGAGGCCTATCCAGCAGTGGACTTTCAAAGGCTGATGTATGGATGGATGGAAGTCAAACAATCTTTCTATAAGTAAACACATATAGACAATCTGTGTATCTATAACAACGTCTTAACGGAAACGGAGCCTGCCGAAAAACTTAAGGTAATTACAGTATGCGAATAATTATTTTGTAATTAAGGTTAATAATGTCTTAAAACTGGTCGTCCGTATTAATTAGCGGTTAAGCCGATACTTTTTGCGCGCATTAACTGCTACAAGCCCTAATCGATAATGCAGACAGCCCTAAACATTTTTGTAATTAAGCTTTATCAGACGAATTTTAAATGATTATTTAAGGCTTCGTTAGTTATTTTTCCTATGTTTGTTTGATCTTCTTTGGGGCAACCCTATTACTTTCCTAGAACCGCAAAGTTTTTAGGAATAGTCAATAAAATTTTTTATGGGAAAGGAAATTGTTAACTACACGGCGGAGACGACGCCATTGAACTTCTATACTAATATTATAAAGAGGTAAAGTTTGTAACTTTGTTTATAAGGGGTAATCTTCGGAAATACTGAACCGATCATGAATTCTTTCAGAATCAGAAAGCTACACTATTCAGGAGTGCTAGCTGTAACCATATTTGACTACATAGGTAATAAATGTACATAGCATATATACCATATTAATCGCTACATAGTATAAAACAAATTATCTTCTAGCTGTCTCTTCTTATGTATGCTTAGATCTTTAAAACTACGCTACGGATTTTTATGCAGTTTTTTAATAAATGGAGTGATGGTTTTTATGTACAATTCAGGTATAATATAGTAGAGATACACCAATAATTTTAGATTTTTTACTTTTAGGCGGAACGAAGTTCGCTGGGTCAACTAGTTTAATATGCAAACAAACTTATAACACATAGAAAACATTAATAGAACTTAGTTTCGAACCCGGAAATCTACACAACAGACCAGTAAAATAACCGCTATGCCATGCAGGTCATCAACGAAATAAATTTTAATGACTATAAAAAATACAAAAGTCCTTAAATACGCTTAACGTCAAACCTATATTTAAATTTTAATAAAATTGATCGCTTAATTTACTTAATACAGTAATGAAGACGATGAACAAACTTGACATGAATCGTCTTTCGTCCTAAATCATTCGACTATACTTCAAAGAATGGAGGAAATAATGAAAAAATCGAAATAAGTGTTAGTTGGACTCGCGCTAAAAGGTTCCGTACCATTATTTACGTAATGCAACGGACTTGCAAGTTGTGGAAAGAGCTTCCTCCTGAGGTATTTTCAGAGCGCTATGACATGGGGTTCTTCAAGAAAGGTGCGAAAAGAGCTGTCCTTCAAAGCCTGCGATGCATTGGTGACTCCTCTGGTGTTGCGAATGTCCATAGGCGACGGTGACTACTTTTCATCAGGTAGCCCATCTGCCTTATCGTTAGGTTAAATTATTAGAAAAGAGTGTAAGTGTCAGCTCTGACGCACGACTGGAGTTTACTCGCATTTAAAATAGATGGCGCCATACGCCCACACTGAAGATATAAATAATAACAATACGTGGTTCATTTTGAAAAATTATATCTAATATGTAAGTAGGTATTAAAATATTAATATTGTACCTATTTACAGAGTATTTACATTACTTATCTTAACGATTTACTATTTTAAATACCATTGAGATTTCGGTAAAACGTAATCACGAAACCTGTGCGTACCATCCACGCGTACTGATAAAATAGTTCTAAAGTTTTAACTAGATGGCGTTATATTCAATAAAAAAACGTAACGAGGTTATTCATCAGTGGATTTTACTCTTCATTTTTTTCTCATACCGAGTCCTTATATATGCAAATCGATACCTAAGGAGTAAACTCCAGAAATGTATTTCTATCGCCGCTGTAACAAATACTGTGGGTCTCAGACGGGCAGACGCACAGCGGATTCCTAGCTATATCATTCCGTATTTACCATTTGGGTACAGAACCCTAAAATAATCTCGGATGGAAATCATAATAAATAACTTTGTGCATCTGGTTGGTTCAATGTAAGCTTCCGAGATTAAAACGGAAAACCCCAGTGACCCAAGAGTAGAAGGGAGGGTGGTGGACATATGTAGCAGTAGTTCATGTATTTCTAGATGTAAAAGACAGCTGTCCATGATAGAATAGAAAGCTAAGAGTTTTTTAAATATTTTGTCGCAACTGTCCCACTATCTCTCCTTAGGAGTAGGACTGCAACTTCCTCATGCTAGAAGTAAGTAGCAGGAATTGAATATACGGTCTGCGAAGTAACATAAAAGTGATTAATTTAAATTTCAAAATAATATATCGTCATCCCATTATTGTCCCACTGCTGGGCACGCGGCTTCTCTCAGAATGAGAGAGTTTTAGGCCATATTCAACCGCACTGACTAAGTGTGAATTGGTGGACTTCACACACCTCCGAGAACTTTTCTTTTAAAGAATTGTCGGATTTGTAGGTTTCCTCATGATATTTTCCTTAACGAAAAGCAGTGATAATTAATTTCTAATACGCACATAATCCAGTGATGCGTGCCTGGATTTGACCGTCGGGCCTCTCGATTGAGAGGGCAAGTTTCTATCATTGCTTTAAAATTTCAAAATAATATGCGACTAAAAATACCGCTATTCTTCCCGAAGTCACCTGGTTACGATTCAAACCCCTATTCTTGCCGCCCATAACCAAGGAAGCCCTTTTAGTTACCTCTTTCGACTGGCGGAAGACACCGTAGCCCTATGATGATTTTAGAACAACAGGGACTAATAATAAAACAAATGAAATTTGGATTCTGAAAAAATAATAAAACTGTGTTTTTATTAGCTTTTTATTAGCTTCACCTGTATGTTTGTAACCGACTTCTTTGGGCGCGATTTTGACCCACTTTAAACGGCCAGATTTCGTTCAAACTTTGTAGATTTATTGAAGACCGATGACAATACACTAACTTGATAAAATTATTCCATTTTTTAATTTGAATAAAAAGTAGAAAATAAATAATAGTTTAAAAAAACTAAAAAACACGCTTTTTTATAGAAAACCGAACTAAAAAATAGAAAATAAATTTAAATGAATTTAAATTAAGAACATTTTTTTCTATAAAAAGCGTGTTTTTTAGTTTTTTTTAACTATTATTTATTTGAAGTATCCGGTTTTTGAAAGAACGTAACATTTATGCCCATCCTTTACTAGCACGAAATTTTCAGTACTCATTCGTTAGATAAAATTAATGGCGTTAAGAGAAGTTCCAAATATTTAAGTAAAGTTTTCGAAATTTTGATTTATTTGACAATAATTTTAAACATAAATAATGCAACGTTAGGATTAAAAAATAAGGTTACATTTTTTGTTGTTTAAGCTATTCAATACAATAATAATTAATCAAGGAACAGTTCCACTCGTTTCTTTATCTAAATCGTTTTCACATCGTTTTAACTTCGGACCTCATGCCGCATGCCTCATTTGATATTCAATCTTTTACTTTTTGGGGTCCGTAAGTAATTTGCATATTTATCAGTTGCTACCGTTTGATCCGTCTGGGCTGGTAATGGTGTTTAACTGCCATTTAATAGCCTCACGGGTTTGGTTTAACATTAATTTGGACGGGTATCTTGATGTTTTATGAGGTCCCGCGTGCAGTTCCGTGGGCCACTAAGTAATTATAAAAAAGGGCTTGAAATGTAAAATCTCAGAGCTATATATTTTGCATGTAATATTGATTTTAGTAGCTTGTACAAGGGCTACTAGTTGTAAGACTAGTAAAAGACAGTAAAAAGGCCCTGCTACTACAGCAGGGCCTTTTTTTTGTTCTCGAAGGGGAAACCTTCAAAAGGTACCCGACGCCGTTGGAGCGACGCAGGGTTATGTGGGATTTTTACCGCACTTAAACCTCCCCGGTGGCCGTCCTCGGCTCTACAGAGAGGACTCTGGGATCTCCAAAGGAACGCAACTGGAATTCTCTGAGCGCATTGCGCCATCGGGCTCCTCCCAGGTGAGCTGCGGTTCAAGCTCCCACTCTAGCCGCCTGCAACCCCGGAAGCCTCTTTTAGTCGGCTCTTACGACAGTCAGGGCATGCCGTAGCCCTATTCTGATCCCAGAACTACAGGGACGATCGTGAGGAAACCTAAAAACCCGAGAGTACATTAAAAAAAAAAGTTCTCGGAGGTGTATGAAGTCCAACAATTCACACCTGGCCAGCGCGGTGGACTATGGCCTAAAACTCTCTCATTCCGAGAGAAGACACGTCCCCAGCAGTGGGACAATAATGGGTTGACGACGATTATAATTATTATGAAGTAACAATTACAACGGTCATAATTAAAACATATCGTAAAAGTTGGCGCAAGCGACATTCAGTACAACAATCTATTTGAGCGGTCATTCTTGATACATGGCGCGTAGGTTTTATTGCTAGAATGCCTCTTGTGCCCCAGATACAACCGACTCCAGAGGCTACACGAAAGGTATTAAAAATAAATACATTTGAAGGTAGAAACAGTGTAGTTCGACCAGGGAAGTACCACCGCCATACTTATATCTAGCGTGAAGCATTTCTCGCGTTTCGATGGAAGGGTGTGGTTGCCGGCACACTTTCACATGAGGCGATCATCATAGTCCTCGGGAGTAGCAACGCATCTGTGATTGACTTCAGATGGGACTCATGTTCTGTATGAAGTTGATTACAGATGTCCATGGGCGGCAGTGACCACTTACAATCTGCTGCGTGATCGTTTGCTACTTCAGTCAGATAAAAAAAAGTAAGTTGGGTACCAACTAACACATATGACTTACACAACGACTAGAACAGAATTATAAATTCATCATTCACTAGCAGTTCTCCCGGTTTCACTCGCGTTTGTAAATATATAGCCTAAAGCCTTCCTCGATAAATGGTCTATTCAACATAAAAACAGTTCAGTTCGAACCAGTAGTTCCTGAGATTAGCGCGTTCAAACAAACAAACTCTTCAGCTTTATAATATTAGTATAGATTTTTCTCTCCGATTGGAATCCAATCCAGAACTCAATGTGTGTCAGATCATTATGATGACCGCTCCGTCACGCCCACTGACCTAAATACGAAGCAACCATTAAATATAGGTAGTATTGTTTACAAATGTCCATAAGCGTCAGTGGCAGCTTACATCAGGTTGACTGCATGCTTGTTTGCTACTTTTATATGTATGTATATAATATGAAAAAAATAATTCAGTTTATTACTTTTCGTTTAAATGACAGAGCATATTTTACAAATTTCATCGTGGCAAACGAGAATATAGTCCACCTATAGTAAGTAGTCGTGGCTGCCTATGTATTTTTAACCTACTGCAGTAAACCACTGACGCGTTACTATTTCCGAGGGATAAATTAACTGCAACTGAACTATGAACTGCAAACTATATCCATCCACTAAAACGCAAGAACTGCTTTACGTTAGCAATAGGTATGGCATTGATCCCAGGCCGACCGATATTTGTCCTACCACTCGACCAGTAAAACAACACAAATAATCGAAATAACATAATTATTACGTACTCTGCAGTTACATTACTCTGCGCACATACCAGCTGACCTAGAACCTAGTTAGAGAATTACGCGATTTATTAATTCCGAGCTAAATGTCACGCACGTTGTCGCGATACCGATTCTATCTGCCCAGTGTTAATTCATTGAAATTTAAACAATCGCTATTTAATAAACCATTAAAATCGTATAGCCGTGCTTGGAATTCCAAGCGTTGTTTAGTGGGGACAGGTATTGTAAGTATCTAGCTTTTACCCGACCTCGCGTTGAAGCCTTTTCATATACATCAATGATTCATCATCATTAAATTCCAATAGAAATGAACCAATGTGATTCAATGTTTAAAAATGATAGAATACAAAGCTCAATGCTATTTTTTATTTAAGTATATTTTTTTAATTAAAAATAAAAACGTGCAGCAGTCGGGTACTGCCGGGGTAAAGCTATTGCATAGCATTTTTGTCAACTTACGCAATTATATTTATTTATTTATGCAGTATTTTTTTCTTTAATATTAATCCAAGTTTGTTTCTTTGATAGCATGTGCTTTCTCACAAACAGCAGCTTACATATTCGTTCGATTGCCGAGCAGCTCGTCTCGATTCGTGCGAGCTTCGTACTGTCATATACATACATGTTAAGCGAACGCTTGGGCGCTCTACATTTATTGATGCGGTCGCCGCGCTCAAAACCCGCAATAAAAGCTATACAATATCTTAAAAGTATCCTATGTTTTTGTAAATCTTAGAATATGTGTACAAAGTTTCTCGATAATCGGTTGAGAAGTTTTGGCGTGAATAGTAACAAACTTGCAGTTATATTCATAATATTAGTCCTTACATCCCTACATATGCAGGGATACAAATTTAATTTTGCATTAACGCGGTACTGCCGCTGAGGACCTAGATGGAATAAGGACGTCTATTTCAGAGTAGTCTTGAATTTTTCAAAACCACGCAATATTATCTCCTTTCTGATGTTAGATAGGTAGTAAACAAAGTCTTTTTACTGGCAGTCGCTAATGAATTGCTATTCATAAGATATTTTGAACGCCTGATAGAATTTTAAAGGCGGTAGATTTATTTGTAGTTTTTGTTTAGAGTAAATATAACTCTAGGGAAGTCCAGCATATAACTTGTATGCTGGACTTCCCTAGAGTTCGTAATCAGCCTAAGTGGGTTGCGTCTAGGTCAATTAATTGTATAGATACCAGTCTGTTCGGTAAAGACTTAAACTGTGTAAACTGGAGTTATATAATTTCCATGAATAATGTAAATAATATGGTTGATGCCCTCAATAGTACGATTTTAGGTATTTTTAATGTGTATGCGCCAATTAAAATTCGCCATAGTAGACATCGTAATAGTTATCCTTGGATAACTTACAATATAAAAGAAATGATGAAGACGCGTGATAAAGCTCAGGTCAGAGCACGCTCAACTATGCAAAGCTCACACATCATTTATTATAAGGAACTTAAGAAGTTAGTAAGTAATGCTATCGATTCTGAAAAGACGGCATATTTTAGGTTCTACATTAACGCCAAGTTGCAAGAACCTAAAGCGATGTGGAAACATATCAAGCAACACACACAAATAAATAATAATGATAACTATCTGCCTTCACATTTGTGCGATCCTGATATGATTAATGCCCATTTTCTTCAGGTACTTGGTATAAGTAACGTGTCTGTATCACTTCTCACATCTTTTGAATATAATCGGTTTTCATCGGAAATATTTCAGTTTAAGTCTGTCACTGAGGCAGAAGTAGCTAAAGTTATTCACTCGCTGAGGTCCAATGCAGTTGGAAGTGATGGTATATCGCTTGATATGTTAAAGCTGGTTCTTCCCAATTGTCTTACGACGATCACATGCCTAATAAATAAGTCATTTGACACGAGTATCTTTCCTGAGGCATGGAAACAAGCGATTGTAAAGCCCATATCAAAAATAGACAATCCAGTTGCTCTCTCTGACCTTCGGCCTATTAGTATCTTGCCGTGCCTCTCGAAGGTTATAGAACGAATAGCTTCAAATCAGTTAAGTAGCTTCCTCGACTCAAATAATATCCTACCTTTAAAGCAGTCTGGATTTAGGAAGAAGCATGGTACCTCTACTGCATTAATAGACTTAGTGGATGACATATTGACCACGCAGGATAAGGGAGAGGGAACAATTTTGGCATTATTAGACTTTTCGCGTGCTTTTGAGTCACTGAATATATCATTACTACTTTCTAAAATGTCGTATTATGGCTTTAGTAGTAAAACAGTAAGATGGTTTGATAGTTACTTTTTAAACAGAACTCAAAAAGTCGAATTATTAAACAATAATTGTGGTATAAAAAATCAGTCAACATCAAGGAATATTAATAGAGGAGTCCCTCAGGGATCTATATTAGGGCTTCTCCTTTTCATCCTGTACAGTGCAGATGTTATAGATACGATCAAGTTGTGTAAATATCACATGTATGCAGATGATTTACAAATATATACCTCGTTCAAACCATGTGACACGGATGATACAGTAGCAAACCTTAATTCGGACCTTGATCGTATTTCTCAGTGGTCTGAACAAAACGCCTTAGTTCTGAATCCTAAGAAAACAAAGTACCTGATCATAGGTAGCCCTACACAGATTCGCAAGATTGGTGCAAAGAACCCGGCTATTGTTCTTAACGGAGATCCTATAGAAAGGGTATCGGAGGCACGAAACCTGGGGGTAGTGATGGATGAGAATCTGAGATTCGAAAAGCATGTCATGAATATTGTGCGCAATTGTTTTTATAGATTGAAGGTTTTATACCGCATTAGGAATTACCTCAGTGTGACTTTACGTATTACGCTGTGTGAGGCTCTTGTCCTATCAAAGTTAAATTACGCAGACACTCTCATTGGGCCTCGACTCCTAGCGCGAACCAAGAAATTAATTCAACGAGTTCAGAATGCCTGCGCGCGCTTTTGTTATAATATCTCGCCTCGGTCCCACGTGACTCCATATATTAACGCTGGAAATATACTTAGAATGGATCTCCGTAGACAACTACACCTTGCCACACTTATATTTGGTATAGTAAAAAATAAAGAACCTCTATATCTATTCAACAAGCTGGCGTGGGCTAGGGATTATTTACACGATAGAACTCGCTCCGCTCCGGATAAACTGTGGTATCCGTCCTACTGTTCAGCTGCATTCAGGGGTAGCTTTAGGTGCAGCGCCACGAGGTGTTGGAACAACCTGCCACCTCCCCTTCGGAGCCTAAAAGCATTAAGTACCTTTAAATACAAGCTGCGTACTTTATTACTCGAAGAGCAAAAAAAGCAATAACAAAATTATACATATTTAGGTAACTAGCTGACCCGGAAAACATTGTTCTGTCATATTAATTATATCAGTAGATATAGAGGTTCAGGTTTAGGACATTATTATGCAAGTATTTATTTTCAGTTTATCCACACAGTACGTACTTTAAAATAATTTTCCATTTATCCAGCTTTAATTTAAATATAAATATAATATAACTTTAATTCCCTTAAAATATAATCATTATTATTCTAATACAATTTCTTAGCTCATATTATTATTCAGGTACATATACCATAACAGTTGCTACACTAATGACCAGCTGGTGGGCAGCCGTCCGAGTGGCCTCGATTAGTGGGGCAGGCTGAAAATCAGCATCATGAAGTAGCAACTCCTGCTCATGATATTAGCTGAGTCTGTCCTTTTCGCGGCTGTTGCAGCACATATTATGTATTTCTTACTTTTGTTAGTTCTTTTTCTATACATGTTTTTGTTTTTTTTTTTCTTTATTTTTTTTTGTGTTTATTTGTTTTTATTTTCTTTTTGTTGTGTGTTGTAACAGATCCGAATAAAAATTCATTTCTTTCTTCTTTCTTTCTAAATGCAGGGTTGAGAGCATGTTGTTTACAGGTTTGAGAGGCGTATTAAGGCAGACGTAATGATCGATAGTTCTTAACAAAATTATAATTGGGAGATTGCTGCTAAACAGATTATAAAATAAGAGAGGTTTTTGCTGTAGCTATATTTTGTGGTTATACTTAATAATAGACGTAAAAAAAAGTAGAGACTAACTGACATATTCTTCTATCGATCGCCGTTGAATATTAATCTAAAATCACTACATAGTATAAAACAAAGTCGCTTCTCGCTGTCTGTCCCTATGTATGCTTAGATCTTTAAAACTACGCTACGGATTTCAATGCAGTTTTTTTAATAGACAGAATGATTTAAGAGGAAGGTTTTTATGTATAATACAGGTATAATATAGTACAGAAACACTAATAATTTTAGATTTTTGACTTTCAGGCGGAACGAAGTTCGCCGGATCAACTACTTATCAACAAACGTCAATTTGTTAACTTCATATTTTTTCTATAACTAAGTACTGTGTTATCGATTTAACGTTTGATTTCAAATAACAAACTGGAATGTCTGTTTTATTCAGAGGGGCGCAGAATGCGACCAAGGGCCATAAGTCTTTTCCGCAGGATCGTATTATGTGCGCTTTGTGGTCCATCTTACTAATTTACGGCGTTACCATAACGTGTAGATTAAGTAATAAGCGGAAGCGCATACGGCGGAAGTGAATAGTGACCCTTGTAAAAAAACAATTTGATGCGGGTATTATAGCAATATTTGTAATATTTTTTGGGTGTGCGAAGGGGTCATTTTCGATGGCAATTTAAAGAGTATCTAATAGTATACTAATCGACTTTCTGCCAAGAAAGAAATAGAAAGACACAATAAAAAGACACCTGCTTATGAAGAGTTAAAAAAAAAATCCTGGTGTTCCTTTTCTAATGTCTGCTTTCTGCTTATCTAACCATTAATATTTAATACCACATATACATATAATTGCAACATGATTGTGTTCCACGTCCTTTCAAGACATCAATATTTCTAAAGATTCATGTCCATAACCTTAAAACAGCAAGCATTGGTAGTTAGAAATGTTTGCTTTTTTTAAGGTAATGGAGACGTTTTAGATTGTAGATGATATCTGAATAGATGTCTGAAGGTGGTAGATCCAGTGTAGTTCAACCGGGGAAGTACCACCGTCACACCTATTTCTAGCGTGAAGCAATTTTTGTGTTTCGATGGAAGGGTGTGGTTGCCGGCACACTTTCACAAGGGGCGACCATCATAGTCCTCGGGAGTAGCAACACATCTGTGGTTGACTTCAGATCGAACCCATGTTTTGTATGAGTTCGATTACAGATGTCCATGGGCGGCAGTGACCTTACCATCAGGTGGACTGCATGTTCATTTGCTACTTAAATCAGATAAAAAAAGATACAAATATTTTTGTGTGTCTACAACCTAAACCGCTTCAGCCTATGCCTCATAACACATTAATGGCCATTATTAGGCGCCACATCAGTCAGTCTACTAGGAACTAGCCGCGAGTTACTGCCGCGACGAAACGTAAACGCTGTCACTACGGACCCGCAGCAAACATGCGGGGAATTCCTTTAGAAATGTAATTGTGAACATTTCAATAGTCTCTAGCGATTTTAGAATAACAGAGACTTATTGAAAATATTATAGAATTTCAAAGGACTTATTGAAAATATTATATTGAACAAGAAATTACTTTTCTTTTTGTTTTTAAGCCGCCGTGGGAGCAAGGTTATGTGGGATTTATACACCCCTATTTTTCCCTCTTGGGTACAACCCGTTATTGTCCCACTGTTGAGCACGGGTCTTCACACGGAATGAGAGAGTTTTAGGCCATAGTCCATCGAGATGGCCAAGTGCGAATTGGTGGACTTCATACACATCCGAGAACTTATTTATAAAGAACTCTCGGGTGTGTAGGTTTCCTCGCGATGTTTTCCTTCACCGAAAAGCAGTGATAATTAATTTCTAATACGCACATAATTCCCCGGTCCTCCCGATTGAGAGGGCAAGGTTCAACTACTAGATTAGGTATCACTGCTCGCTAGTATATTACTCAACTAAAAGTTAAATTACAGCTGATTGATTGTTCCACTTTAACTTATTGTTCAAGGGTAACTACCGTTAGGCCACCAAGTCCACGTCAGCATCAGGATACTAGGAATGCCTGCAGTCGGATAGAGTCCAGAGGAAATTTTCTGAATATCTTTGTGAAATAATGTGGTCATAATCGCCTAGTATGTAGGACTTCGTTTCTTGACCTTAGGTAATTGCCTCTCAATGATTTAACACAAAACCGACGGGCATCCTTGAGAAGATTTATTCATAATCTCATGGGTGCATTATTAATTCATTTGATACGTACCTACATAAGATACTTTTAAGCCTTTACATTATAAGTTATTAAACTAGTATACGGAAATTATCCGTTTTAATCATCTATATAGAAATAAATAAAATATAGGGTATTTCTATATTATTATAACTTTGTAAAATAAGACACCAGAAAAATATTTTTAACCAACATTTTATTCTCAATTCTTTTTCAATAATGACAGCTCTGCCACGTCAATCATCGCACCTCTCCTCTCCTCACCACCTCGCCTCACCGCACCTCCTTCGTCACCACACCGCACCTCCTTTGTCACTGCACCACGCCACATTAAAGCATCTCATCACTGTTGCGTTACAATATAGATGGTTTTAATATGTAGCATGTAGGGTACTAACGGTACGCCTTTTGTAAATATCGTCAATAAAAAAATTAAATAATATATAAAAAAAATAAAATCGCGTATCGTGACACACACGCTCACGCACACGCTTTCTACACTCATGCCATGCTCAGACCGATATGGTAACCGCTGCGCCACGCGGGTCGCCAATAATAATAAAATTTTAAAATAGGTTCTTTAAAATCGTTTTTATAGGTTACATGTAAACAAGCTTACTATTCGTGGGTCAATTTATAATAGTGGTATAAAACAGACAACGGTGTAGTCGATGACTGGAGTGGTAAAACGGTAGACACCGTTCTGATCTGACACGCAATGTATTCCGGGTTCAGTTCCGGGTTCTGTGACTTTGGGTTTGTGTATTCGTTTTAGTGCGTCTATGGCATCCACGTAACAGTCGGCACACTTTTATGAATGACCATCTTAGTCCTCGGAAGTAGCAACGCACTTTTTATCTGACTGAAGTAACAAGCGAGCATACACTCCACCTGGTAAGTGGTCACTGCCGCCCATGGACATCTGTAATCAACTTCATACAGAACATGGATTCCATCAAGTCAATCACAGATGCGTTGCTACTTCCGAGGACTATGATGGTCGCTTCATATAAAAGTATGCCGGCAACCACACCCTTCCATCTAAACGCAAGAAATGCTTCACGCTAGAAATAGGTGTGGCGGCGGTATTTCCCCGGGTGAACTTATCTGGTTCTACCACGCTGAAACCTGTGCACCTGTGATTGACTTCCAATAGAATCCATGTTCTATTTGAGGTTGCTTACAGACGTTCGGCAGTGACCAATTAACATCAGATGGACTGCTTGCTGGTTTACTAAGTCAATCAGATAAAAAGTAAAATTGCATTTTAGCTTGAAGTATGTGCTCAGTTAGTGACATCAATTCATAAAGGCAGACTAACTGCGGACGATCACAACTCTATTCTTATATGGAATCAATTACATACGTAAGAAGTGAACTCGGAACTCTGTTTTCAGCAGATTGGTATCGCTTAGCATCACTTAAGGTTCATAAGGGGTGATCATTCTGGTGATCTACTCGTTCCTTAAGTATAATATACGGAGGAGATTGTTTTTATCATATTGAAGTAGCAAACGAGCTATTCCATCCACCTGATTGTAAGTGGTGTGCCGCCCATGGACATCTGTAAGCAACTTTATATAGAAATGGGATTCTGTCTAAAGTCAATAAGAGATGTGTTGCTGCTACTGAGGACCAAGATGGTCGGATCATTTCATAGGTAGCCGACAACCCTTTTACCGAGCCGAAATGCACTACTTCACGATAGAAATAAGTGTTAACAAGACACAAATACAGTACTTTGCTTACATTCAGTTCTATCTGTAACAAATTATATATCGTTACATTGTCGTACAGATCTTTAAGAGAAAAGGTACCCCAGCCGATCGATAAAACGCTTTAGGCGGTTTGCTAACTACGCTATCCTTGCTAACTGGACTTGATTTATAATGTGTGCGGGCCCTAAGGCGTTAGGGCCGGACTTTCCAATTAATGATAAGCTGCGTTTATCAACGTTGTCGGTAAGGAAATTACTGATATTTGCTGCCGATTCGCGCGCGTTGTACTGTGATCTCAGATTGAAAACGGAGGACTACTACAAGCCGAATACTGAAAAAAAAGTAACACTAATGCAACACTAATTTTATTCTAATCAGCTGTTTTGACTTTGCCCTTTGTGAGATATTTAATTTTTATTTGTCGATTTCAACAAATATTATAAAGGTAACAACTACACATACCGCTGTCCTTCCCGGGATCGCCTGGCTGGATGGTTCAAGTCCCTACTCTAGCCACTCGCAATTCCGGGAGCTCGTTTAAGTCGCCTCTTACGACAGTTAGGGGATACCGTAGCTCTATTCTGATCCCGGAACTACAGGGACGAGACATACATACTTAGGTACATAAGGCGTTTCAACTTAATCCTCATAGGCAGCAAAGAACGAAGTTTGGTAGGAATATATTATCTATTTGTACAGGACAGTTAGGTTACGGCTTCTATATTAACCTATCTGGGGTTAATTATATGTCAAAATTGACATACTTCAATATTTTAGAGATGCGAAGTCCCAAGTATTTTGATTTGAGTTTAAAATGATATTTGTGACGTAGATCTTGATTCGGTTTGAGTAGACTAGGTGATTGTGGTAACGTGACTTGTCGGTGGATAGGATTAAAATGTACCGATAAATGAAATAGAAAGGGAGAGCCAGCTGTAATAAATAAAATATTATCAGAACATCTTATATTAAGACATAATGGGATTCTCTCTGAAAAAGAAAAGAAAGATATCACACCCTCGGTGGGACAAGGGCACAAGTGAATGTTTTACAAATTTTCACTATAAGAATTTTACGGTATTGTTACGGACAAAAGCACTATCGACTTCTGACAAAATGAGATGGAATTGAATAGCTGACTTTCTTCTTCCACACAGTAGGGTGTTTTTAAAAGCACTTTGGCATTTTTAAGTCTATTTCGAAATTTTTGCTTTTTATACCCTTCTCCTGCTCAAGATGCTATATACTTTTATTGTTAAAATATACATTTAAGATTTAATAATAAGAGAGTAGCAAGTAAGGGTGTAAGAAATGGGGCAAACGTTTAGGCTGTAAATGCAAGTGACGACGATGACACCATTTTAGTCGGAATGATCTACTTAGATCTTTAAACATTAAGGTGAAATGATAATTAATAAAAAATCGAATCCACTTAACATGAGAAAGTAACAAATACTAAACAATATAAAAATATGCGAATAAAACGTATAAATAACAAAAGTAACAAGTTCGTGGTGATACTTAGTAAAGGACATAATTAAACTAGAACTAGTAGATATACCTTGCAGTAATGCCATAGAAAATTAGGAAAATAAACAAACAAATGGTGAAATTAATGAACAGTTAACTCTTAGAAAGATAAATAAAGGCTCCAATCAGATAGTGCGTATATTTTGCCTAAAATATCACCTTTCTAAACAATAAAGAAATACTATCAACAAAATGCAAACACGGGAAGAATAGTCGGCACAGGTACTTACAGTCAATCATGTCGCACTAATGGCTGATGGTTACGATTGACCCAACTTATTACCTTCTAGTAGGCTTACGATACTATTAAACGGTTTTTATTCAAATATAGTACCATATCGATATATCAGATAAAGTTGTTATAAAAAAAAACAATTAACAAACGCAGGATACCAAATAACTTAAAGCGAAACTAGGATCGTTTTCAATCTGGTAATTTTTTAAAGCTTGCTTAGCATAAGGAAATACAAAAGGTATACAATTTAATATATTGATTCTTCAGGAATGCAAAGACCATAAAATTAAAAATAAACTGTGTACTTCTTTGAGACCGTAAGTACGATAGGTACTTACTACTTAAAAAGAGTGGGTATGTAAACTAAAATTAAAAATAACTACGAGACAATGTCAGTATTGTCTCGTAGTTATTTTTAATTTTAGTTTGTGTTGTGTTAACAACAGGAATTGTGTTTCTGATATTGATATTTAACAAAACCGTCAACCATATTCTTAAGAAAACCAATAACGGTTAACCGTTTACTAATGATACTGAACATTACCACGTACCATAGAAGGTAGTACTAGCCGTTGGGTTTGATTTCCCATTGGATATTTTTACTTTATAGACATGTTTTATATTCTAACACTACTTATCGTTCTTAAGCTTTGAATAATTTTCTAAAGATAATACTGTAGCGTTTTGTACTTCACTGACCATTATTTTATAGAATATTTTGAGGTTTAGCGCGAGAATATTTGAATCGCACATTTCAAGGGAAAGTGTTATATCAGGACATTTATTATTAAAAAAACAACAATGCAAAGTGGTAAAATATACACTATAGGTATCTAAATATTCAGACTCAAACATACGTGCTGTGTCTGTCTCTATAGACACACACAAAGGTAAAAATAGAGACTGACTAGGGATTGCAATTCGGAAAACCGGATCCGGTAATTCGGCGGATCCGGCACAAATTTACACAAACCGGATCCGGTACCAATTCACCATCGAATCCGGACCTCCACCGGATCCGATGATTGTATAGTTTGACAAAGATTTCACATTATAAAAATAATTAGGTACCGTTAGAAATCGATCCTTTTTTTACACTGTTTTATCCGTTCTATTAATTGAGAAAAAAACGGCCGGATCCGGCCGGATTGCAATCCCTAACTCTGACCCAGGGTCTTCAGATTGATCAGAGACTAGTTCTACATGAGTTGTCTGATCTGACTTATACTTATACACCTATGCATTTAAATAGATATGAAATGATATACTATAGGTATTACATATTCGAAAAAATAATAATTTATTATTGATAATATTTTTAATAATCGACTTCTTATTTTAATACATTTAATAATTATTATAATCACCTCAATAACATTAAATCGATCGTAGATCCCACAATTTTCAATTAAATACAATAACACTTATCAAGCAATTCATCTTTGAGTGCCCAGTAGGCAAATCCGCGGTAATTTCTAGTGCTGCCATTCATCTCCATTAAACCTTCCACAGACCATTAACCAGATGATATACTGCATTTACGAGCAGCGACAAAGTTGCTACATTCTTCGAGAATGCAGCACGAGATCACAGGACATTCCAATACAGTCCTCACCCTCAACTAAATGGTGTCTAAAAAGTTGAATTACACCAAAAGGATCCTAGAAAATGTAATTATATCTGCTTTTACGTCTATATGTCTGAATGTATGTATATATTGTATGTAAAGAAATGTTTGTCTGTCAGACAAATCTTCGTCACAATGAAACTGTTAGGTCATAAACTCCCTACAGAGATCCATTATGACAACTTTTCGAAATTCCTTCAAAAATGTACAGAGAGTTTGTATAAAAAATAATATATTTAGGGCAATTTTAATTTTAGTTATAAATAATTCTAAACACAATATATGAGGCACGTATTTCAAAGATTTTTTTCAAATTACAATTTTAAGAGACTGAAAGATGTGACGAAATTCTTATCACAAAGTCTCCATGTGGCCATTTCTTCATAATATATGTTGTTACTAAGAATCATTTACATACAAATGCATAAACTATATCCATACGTATATAAACGAGGTCATGGGCAATGTTTAGTTTAGCGTAAAACATCTTGGATTTGTCATGTTTTATTTGATAAGCCATGTGTTGTATGATTCTTGGAATTGTATTAACTGCATAACACTGTCTGTAGTCTGTTATTGCTTCGTGGCAATTAAAACTAATTATCACTTAATCTTTCTTAAAAATACAATCTTAAAATAATTATGTGAATTTTTATTGAAATAATTTAGAATTTAGTGTACAGAATTGCACACAAAGTAATACTGCCTTAAACTGTTCTATTCTTAGAGAAGACTTAAACTGCTCAATAAATGTGGTGAGCGTGCAAATCTAAATAATCCGTAATATTAATGTGCATCCAGATTCATGTGTCAGTACATCCAGTTAAATCCAGAGGCGGAGGACCTTCCTCCGGTACAAGGTTTGATACAAGACCCCAGACCCCAATTAAATAAACGTACTTATGATAAGAGCAGTAATAGCCTAATGGTTGAAACTTGCCCTCTCAATCGGGAGGTCCAAGATTGAAACGCAGGCACGCACCACTGATTTAAGTGCGTATTAGAAATCAATTTTAACTGCTTTTCAGTGAATGAAAACATCGTGAGTAAACCTATACACCCGACAGTTCTTTAAAAAAAAGTCTCAGAGGTGTGTGAAGTCCACCAATTCACACTAGACCAGCGCGGTGGACTATGGCCTAAAACTTTCTCATTCGTAGCGAAGACCTGTGCCCAGCAGGGGGACAATAATGGGTTGTACCCAACATCACATCACAAATTACATCACAAAAAAAATCAGAAACAAGAGAACCCAAGCCGTTCAAAATCCTTCTCCTAAATAGTTTTTTATATATAAGAAGCTCCTTATCGGAAGGATCCGCCAGTGTTTCGACCCAGTTGCTTGGATCGTGGTCACAGCCAAACTCGTGAGAATCCGTTCCGTTGCAAATATTAGTGGAAAATCATATAATACTAAATTTATACATTTAAAGAAGTTGTTTATTCAGTACAGGTACGCAAGCTGTGTTGCAAGGTGTACAAGTATGAATCTATAAAATAATAATTAACAGTAGGCCACGCAGTTTTATTTCAACATTACTCGAGTGGGTTTACGAGAAATATGCAATTTCTTTATCTTTGCTACATAATATCTCTAAGTTATGGTAAGGAAATTTGTATAATATATGAAAGTTTTTGTCCGTGACTCTTTTTATTTGAAATAAGCGCTATTACAAAAGATATATCCTAAAAAAATATCTTATAAGCTTTTCTATTATTTTCTACAATTCTATAATTAATCTCATGACTAATTAACTTATTTAGCAACAATAATATAATGATAATGAAAAAGGTAATTATTTATTTTGTAAAAAAAAATATTTTCAGCTCTTGACGAACCAGAGGTAAATTTAAAGTTTTTTAAAAATGTAAAAGCTAATTACAGTATGCTTAACGAAATCCATGATATGGTAGTAAATTTCAAACCGATCGTACTTAGAAATATGTATAAGGATACACCAATGAGAAACCTGGAAATTTATGACAAGGCTACAAGAAATGCATTAAGTATGCATTTATATTCCAAGTCCAATTATAAACTTAACGAGATGTTACAGAAATATAACAGTTATGCTATTAAAAAAGGCACAAAAATATTAAAGTCTTTTGCTGACTATATGCCAAAAGAGTTGAAAATAATAAAAGAAGAATTTCCGCCAATTAATAATGTAATTAATACTTTTACTTTAAAAACTATACAACATTTTGGTAAAATAAACAAAAGTAATTATGAGTCTGATGTCGACAAAGAGTTTTTAATGCTAGATATCATACAAACATTTAACGATCTTCTTTATAATGAAAAAATAAATTTGCTTCATTATATGATTTTTAACATTCGTAATAATATTTCGAAAGATGCAATTGTTAATGTAACTAAACGGCTAAACTATGAATTAATTGAAAACAAAAAAGATGATTTACAATACATATGTTTGAAAATGAACATTTGCCGACCATTATTAGGATTTACAGATTATATAGCAAATATTTTACGTGAGGTAATAAAATTATCAGACACAAACCTTACGGAATTTTTAATAAAATTATCAATCCCTATCAAAGACCAATCGGAATTCTTTCAAGCGATTATGGGAGAATCGGCTGCTTTTAAAATAGGGTATAAATTAGAAGACAAATTGTTTAGAGACATTACCCAAATCAGAAAACTTTTAATCATTTTGCGTGCATATTTGACGAGGTCACAATTATTTTATCAACAATCCGACGAAGGTGTTAGTAAAAAACGCAAAGCATTACGTATTCTTGTGGACATTATTAACAAATTATTCGATATTAACGGAGACGAGATACTGTCCATACATTTTGATTTGGTTTTAAGAACTATAGCCAATTGGTCGGCGGGAAGAAAAAATGAATTAGAGAAATCTTTGAAGAATGTTGTCAATCACATTGTGGAAATAGTGAAATACAATTTAAGTGATGAGGCCCAATTTGAGATTCAAGCTTTAATCGACATTCTAGTTAGAAAGTATGATGTAACTAATAAAGTATATGACTATATATTTGTAGATGGTTCTAAGTTCATGAGAGGAGAAGATATTGCAACGAAGTTATCTTTACTTTAAAAGAATTAATAGTTACTGCTCATGAAGTATTAAAAACGTTACGTAAGGTAGCAAAATAAAACTATTTTTATTACTATTAGTTTCATTTACTGTTTATTTCTACTCACTTTTTGCTTTATCACAACTCATTGCATGAAATCTGTACGAGTTACAAAGGCAATTTTTTTCGGGCTTCCTAATCCGGTTGTAATCTTAGCTGGAGTATTTCAAAAGTACGGTTAACATTATTATATATATAATAATGCAAGATACTGGAGCTAACTTTCATTAGCATGTAAAAAACATGATTATAATTATATTTAAAAAAAATGGATAAAAATAAGAAAAAAGACAAACCTGCTGAGTTTCTTGCCGGATCTTTTCAGTTGAAGTCGTATTCCGAATGGGTCGGTATCCGGTGGTAGTGTAAGAAAAAAAAATGTAAGTGACAATTTGTAAGTGCCCCCGTAGGCCTATACAAAATAAAGACATTTCATTTCATTTCAAATCCATCTGAAGGTGCCGCTCATGGAAATGTGCAAGCAACTTTATACAACAGGAGGTTTACCTGAATTTAACTAATAATCATTATAATTATACATGCGTTGCCACTCCTGGGCACTACGATGATCGCATTACAGGAAACTGAGTCGGCAACCACACCCTTTCACCCAAATGCAAGATTAAATACATCGACATTAACACTAAGAAACCCGAATAAATATGTCTCATATATGATTGTTTATTTTGTTTTTGTATGAAATCATGGACAGTACAATTCATGAAATATTGATCGTAATGGTAGTAGGCTTTATTCATCGTTATTTGACACCTGAAAGGATTAGTAACTTAAGCACTGTCGTTACTTAATTCTGTAACCTAATACTAGTGGAATGTACTGATGAAGCCGTGCCTATGCTTCGTAAATCGCTAGGGAATTTTACTATTGAATTTCCATCGAATCTTCTTCTTTATAAAAATGAATGTTTGTCTGTATGTCCTCTATGGAATCGTGAACTATTCATTTGATCATGATGATCTTTAGCAAAGTTGTTATTCATGAGCTCGCGAAGGTTTCTGGTGTATAAATTGTTTTGATGGCGTGGCAACGCGAGCAGGGTGCAGCTAATCTTCTTTATAAAATGAATGTTTGTCTGTATGTCCTCTATAGAATCGTAAACTATTCATTTGATCATGTGATGATCTTTAGCAAAGTTGTTATTCATGAGGTCGCGAAGGTGTCTGGTTTTTCTTTCTTTTCATTTTTTTGGCACACTGTCACATAAGACGACCATCATAGTCCTCGGAAGTAGCAAGGCATCTGTGATTGACTTCACATGGAACCCATGTTCTGTATAAAATTGATTACAGTCCATGGGCAGCAGTGACCACTTACCGTCAGGTGGACTATATGCTCGTTTGCTTCTTCAGTCAGATAAAAAGAGAAGTCTTAATAGATCGTCATGAGTGATAATAGACCAGTTGCAATACTACGTGCATACGTTGCAACGTTAAAATTAAAAAATATTTTTTAATTCACTTGTAATGTTACCTTTTATAAACAAAACGTTAAATATAAACTGACTCAAATTGAGCGCCCTTTTTTGAGGCAGTTAAACGTAAACTTCTATAAACAAAAGGCTAAAAATAAACTGACAGTTCGTCACAACACCCTTCAACGTACGTTTGACAGAGGTCGTTGGCTCCGGCGATCTCAATGTTTGTGA
Organism: Spicauda simplicius; assembly: GCA_949699795.1. Classification (NCBI taxonomy): domain Eukaryota; kingdom Metazoa; phylum Arthropoda; class Insecta; order Lepidoptera; family Hesperiidae; genus Spicauda; species Spicauda simplicius. Next base: position 1,306,588 of record OX453074.1, read on the forward strand.
TTAGCATTCGTACAACGCCTACGGCTTGCTGACGGAGAAATGCAAAAAATCATACCTTAGGTAGTCCTAAGATATTATGAACCCTACTGGGTTCACGGTATTTTTTGCATAACTTTAGAATTTTTCAACATTACACAATATAGAACACTTCAAAAAATAAAGTATTTTTTGAAAGTAATAAATACTCAAAATCTATTTGTTATTTATTTTGTATGTTATGTGTATGCGAAATTTCGGCCAAATCTGGAAGAACCGGTACTGGTCCTGTCAAAGGTTAACAAACACATGCTCACAAACTTTCGCAGTTACAAATCTACAAATCTAAAGTTATCAGTGTTTCTCCACTATATTGTGCATGTATTATACATAACATATTCTTCTTGAATCACTGTACCTATCTATAAAAAAAACTTGCATTAAAATCCATAGCGTAATTTTAAAGATCTAAGCATACGTAAGGACAGACAGCGGGAAGCGACTTTGTTTTATACTATGTAGTGATTAATAATAATTAATAAAGAGATATCCGAAAGCTTCGGTTACGGTTATGGAACTACATATATACATACATCCCTGATACATACTGTGGATACTTTAGTTACAAATTGCCATTAAATTATTCAACAAGGCTTAACATCTCGGCAATCTATTCAGTCGTCTAAATGCAATACGTTAGTGTGATGTGTTAATCTTTTAATTAGCGCAGTATGTGTCCTTTAGACGCCATAAATATTTATAATTTAGCATAAGCGAGGTTAGATTTATATGGTTCGGCTAACAATATTGCTAGTGTGCTACAAATATAGTTTTATTAGAATTTAATAGATTGTTCTTATTATTATAGAATTCGGAATCTAGGGGATATTGGTTCAAATTCTTCACACGTGGTTTAATGAGGAAAGAAAAAACAGTGAGGTAGCCTTTTTTTTGTTCTCGAGGGGGAAACCTTGCGACCACATATACCGCCGTCCTTCCCGGGATCGCCTGAACGAACGGTTCGAGCTCCCACTCTAGCCGCCTGCAACCCCGGAAGCCCCTTTTAGTCGCCTCTTACGACAGGCAGGGGATGCCGTAGCCCTATTCTGATCCCGGAACTACAGGGACAGTGAGGTAGCCTATGTCGCAGACATTTAAAAAGAAGATCAATATTTTTTTATGGCAATTAGGTAATAAATGCTTGTTTTTCACCTGACGGTAATTGTACACAGCAGTCTTTGGACATCTAGTGAATCCCATATGGAATTATCGTCTTAGTTGAGTTTGGCCTCAGACATATTGCTTCACGGACTAAACTGGAACTCTCTCTCTCTCTCTCTCTCTCTCTCTCTCTCTCATCAACCCATTATTGGCCCACTGCTGGGCACGGGTCTTCTCTTAGAAACTGGAACGGATGAGACAAATATCTCCCCACCACATCTTTGAAATCAAAATATAATAATACTTAACACTTGTGTTATAAGGCAGAACGTAGCGTGGCGGTGGGCCCTCCAAAATCGAACCACGACATATTTTTTTACCTTTAATGCACACAATGTCGTAGAATTAGGCGTATTTCTCATTCTGATCGTATCCCCGCTCAACCTTAAGAGTGGCAGCAATAATAGATTGATGAAATGAAATGAAATGAAATGTCTTTATTTTGTATAGGCCTGCGGGGGTACTTACAAATTGTCAGTTACATTTTTTTCTTACACTACCACCGGATCGGAATACGACCTCAACTGAGAAGATCCAGCAAGAAACTCAGCGGGTTTGTCTTCTTTTCTTATTTATATCCATTTTTTTTTTAATATTATTACAATCTTGTTTTTTCTACATGGTAATGAAAGTTAGCTCCAGTATCTTGCCTTACAGTTCAGTAAAAGAGAGCCCTGTTGTGATGAATATGAATGATGAAGCAATATAGTCAAATAGATATAGCGTCTTTACTAAATAACACTACTCTCTCTCTTTCCGTAGATTTTGTACTAGTCGACAACATATATATTTTTGCTTAGTGTACATAGATTTGAAGTCTACACTTGACTTGTAGTAACATTTCCAGTAAACGTAGATTTCTTTAGAGTATTATTCTATACGCTTTCTACACTCATAGCCCCACAGTAGGATTTTCTCCAGTGTCGTGGGTGCCATGGACACACACAAAGACGAATACACAAACACCCAGACCCAGAACAAGAATCTAAACTAATCATTCAGATACCTGTCTGGCCGGGAATCGAACCCGGGACCCACTGCATGTCAGGCCGGTACGCTAACCGCTGCGCCACGCGGGTCGTCAACATATATAATATCGTCGTTATAAGTAATATAGTATATAATATATAAGTAACAAAACGAGCATGCAGTCCACCTAACGATAGGTAAGTAGCAAGTGTTGCCCATGGACATCTAAAAGCAAGTTTATGCGTTACTACTTCAGAAGACTGTGGTGGTTGTCTTATATAAAAGTAAGCCTATTATTAAGTGAACCTGTTCATTAGGACTTAAAATACTAAGTCTGCCTTAAAGGAGTGCCTATGTGGCTACATAGTGCCTTGCGCCGCTGTGCCATACTCTTTGGCTCGTGGTCTCGGCACGTGGCTAACAATAGATGTTTATTGCCAACCAATCTTAACCTTTTATGCCTTAATAACATGGGTTTTATGAGGACGCCGCCACATACAACCGACACAGTGTTGACCGTATCGATAATAAAAACTAAAGATCATAAAGTGAATCCGAAATCCGAACCGAAATAGAATCTGAACAAAAAAATAATGATTTAGTTTTGGTGTTCCAATAGTTTTGAATTTACTGTTAAAGCACATTACCGTTATTTTTATCTATGTGGGTACCTAAGTCTTTATTTTTAACTAAATGGGCCCGCGATTTCACCTATTAAATATTAACATTTAAGATGGGTAGATTGTATACCTAAACACGTTGTTATTAGTTATATGTGTTTGTTATATATTGTCGGACTATTGCTGTTAAAAAATAAAGTATAAGTAGGTCTCTTGTATCCCCAAAAGGTGAGCTAAAACAGATCTGAGATTATACTCTAAATGAGCTGGGGGTTCACATTGATAAATAAATAAAAAATCTTTCTACTTGTAGCTTCATATAAGGTTTATCTCTCTGTGTTAAAAGCCATGAAAACACATAAATACGAGTACACAAACATCCAATCCCAGATTGTTATCTTTATTTATCATTCGGATATCTGTCTGAATGGGGTCTGTGTCCGGAACCTGCGTGTCAGACCGGTATAATGACAGCCACCTATTTCTAGCGTTTTTTGCGTTTCGATAGGAGGGTGTGGTTGCCGGCACATTTTCACATGAGGCAACCAACATAGTCCTCAGGAGTAGCAACACATCTGTAATTGACTTCAGATGGAACCCATGTCTGTATAGCCGCGTACCCACCTAGCGCACAGGCTCGCGCGGCAGCCTCGCGAGCCAAACGCTCGGCTAGTGTGGACGTGCCTCGGCCTGCCTCGGGCGCGCGTTTGCTCGACCGAGCACGGCTCGGCCCCGAGCCATCTGTTGTCGGTAAACTTGACGCGCTCAAAGGTGCCTCGGTGAGCGCTGTGCGTTAGGTGGAGACGGTTATTTTCTGGCTCGCGCGCGAAGCTACTACAAGTTTTGTCTCTTGCGGTGTTTGTCTTCTGTAATTTTGATATCATGGGCAGTCAGGAGGAGTCCATTCGCTTAATACAACTGTACAGCACGTACAATGCGCTTTGGGACCCCAAAGATCCAAAATTTTTCTAATCCAAAAGCGTCTAGGTTTTTCTTTATACGTGACTGTTTTCGTTTCTTTAAACAATAAGCAGCTAGGAAAATAGCTGCAGCTGAAAATACACGACTGTCCATTACGAATACTCGCGGACTTATAATGGCTCAGCCTGCCTCGCGAGGCGGCCTCGTGTAAATTGAACAAATCTACTGAGGCTGCCGCGGGAGCCATCGCTCGCGATCCGGACACCGAGGCTGCCGCGCGAGCCTGTGCGCTAGGTGGGTACGCGGCTAATGAAGTTGATTACAGATGTCGATGAGCGACAGTGACCACTTACGATCAGGTGGCATACATGCTCGTTTGCTACTTCAGTCGAATAAAAAAAAGCCACCGCGTAGGTTGTCACATTATATAATTATAAGCTGGACTTATTTGTGTGAAATAAATGCATATTCAATAAGCAAAGTATATACATGGATATTTCATAAAACCATACTTACTGTTACACGGGTCCGCGTAGATGAGTTTTAAAAAAAAGGAAAATTAACACTGAACTAGAAATAGTACTTTAAATTGATTAACTTTTTACATTTGTTACTTTTAGAAAAATGCGTGACCTCTCGACTATAGCAACCGGGCTGGACTGATCTGAGGGAACTGAGGGCCCTCTTCAATTGAGCTCATTATATATGGAATTAAATGATGATGCAGCAAATAATAGACTGCATCACAGTAGTAACGCATACATAGATATAACATTACGAATTTCAGTGGCATAAAATATAAAAGCTATCCGTCCAATGTGTCCACACCTCAGCGCACTAAACTTTATTTCCGTACGAGCGGAATGTTCGCCCTTGATTGGAAACCGATTTACAATCCTTTGTTGCTGTTTTTGAACAAGACCCTGAGCAGGCCTTGTTTATTGTTTGTTTGAATGCATAAAAACCAGCATGATCCGCATATACTAACTATAACTAAAAATATTTTATGGGTATTTATAAAAAAGGTCTTAAGTCGTATTAGATGCCAAGTGGTCACTGCCTTTAGCGAACTTATGTAATTAATATCTATTGGATAGGTAATAGATAAGCGGCATGGTTTAATAAATGCTAACTAACTAACAGGGCTAACATGTATTTTTTTCAAATGAATATATCTTGTTTGCACACTAAATTAAAATGTTGTTACATTACATTAAATTTTATTTTTTAGCTTCATAAATGCCATAGATTTTAATAATTTGGATCGAAAAGAGTAGTTGTTGCAAATTAATTTCAAATCTGGATAATGGAGGTTTTGCCAGTCTTAATCAACGCACCTCGCATGCGCGTTAGTAAGTTCGATTCATTAAATGTCTATTATATTAAAATTTAAGCACAGTTAACGGTGCTTCGAGAGAGCTATGTTCCGATCATATGTCGCAAGTACAGAAACCTCGAATAAGGAACGGTTCAGAAAAGCCGCATCGGCACCGTCCAGCAGTCAGAACACAGTAAAACTGACGCGTAAGCTGATGGCACCCAATCTTTTATTTCTACTGACTATATCAATTAAAAAATAATTTTTAGCCTCGAACACAAAAAAATGGTCATTTCGTAACCAATGAATACTGAAAACACGCGGAAACCGTGACTAAGAAGCGTTTACTGGATTTTGGTCAATCAAAACTAAACAATGAAACAACTAATAATAACCAAAAGGCTAATAAGAACTAATAACAACCAAAAGGTGGCAGTTACTTCATTAATCTACCTGTATTAAGTTTAACTTAAGCACGACCCAGTTCCTCTATGGTTAGCTATTTATAGGTAGATCATGATTGAAATCTTTTAATTAATTCTATTTCTAGATCGCGGTGTCCGTACGTCAGCAGTTTCAATCTTCGTTAGGACCCAATAAAAGTTGCTACGTGCATTGCACTTAGTATTCATATTACCATAGATCATAAATAATTTAGAAACGACATGTAGCCGGAAATATCTGTGCGTGCATCTTTGTCTAGGTACAAAAGTGCGATATTAAGGGTTCCGTACACAAAAAGTAAAAACGGAATCCGGAATTAAGACTTCGTTGTCCGTTCCGTCTGTCTGTCTTTAACACGGGTACGTGGAGCCAAAAATTTGAGAAGCCCTGGGTTAATCTATTTCTAATGCTTGTCAACGGCTTCTACCCGCCATCGCAATTTCGCCGTTACCACTATCCATGCAAGTGGGCCGAAATATCGGCAAAAAGAATTTTAAAAGAATTCAAAAACCGCATATCGTAAATGCTTAAGTATTAAAATGAATCAATTCCGCAATAACTTTAATCTAAAATCATAAGTATTTTAAAGCAAAAGAGTATTGTACACTGCTATATTTATTTCAATTACTATTTATTTTAATTAATGCCATTTCTAATAGTTACACACTCTGTAATGATTACCCTAACGAGGGCTACCTCGTGGCCTGATTAATTCTCTGCGTTTATTCTACTTGAAATTGTTGGAGTAAAAAGATATGGCCCTGACAGCGTTACTAGGGTTTGTTTGCGGAAGGATCTCAATTTTGATTAATTTGTCTATCAAATCTCATTTATCTTTTATTGCCTTACGATATTCTCTTCTTTATTCCGCTTTAAGGTGTACTTCCGGGATCACAATAGGGCTAAGGTATTTCCTTTCTGGCGTAAGAGGAGACACGGGAAAGGATTCTAGGGCGGACTGCAAGAGCGCCGAGGACGACAAAAAGTAAGGAGTTTTAGTGTTTCGTTGTGTTTAGTTTTCTTCTGAGTTTCCCGCTTAACTACAAAGGTTTCCCACTGAACTACAAAGAAAGAGTAATTATTAGTTTCAGAGTCAGAAGCAACTCGCTTTGACTCAACAAGGTTGCGGGCAAAATTAATTTAAGGTAAACTTTAGAACCCTTTATAGCGATCTTTCTCTAGGTCGGCAAAAATGTACTCACTTTTGGAGAATACGAGTATTATGTACCTATGTTACTAGTTGACCCGGCGAACTTCATTCCGCCTAAAAATAAAAAATCTAAATTATTAGTGTTCCTCCACTATATTTCTAGATTATTATATTCAATACTTCCCTTCAAAATTTCGCCGATTCCAAGAATGTGTGCGGAATACAATCGCATATGTACACTAATTCCAAACATCGATATTTACGATGATTCTTTCCACATTTTTAAAAATAATATTATTAGTAACCTTAGTTTGTAATTAGATTTATTAATAGAATATTGATATAGTTCATCTTTTTTCTTTGCAATTATACGTCTAATGGCAAGTGTTGTACCAGAGAATTGTTATATAATAAGTTTCTATTAATGTCATGTATGTGTTACTGTTGGTGTGCCTTAAAATAAATAAATAAATATTACACATGTATTATACATAAAAACCTTCCTCTTGTATTACTCTATCTATTAAAAAACTGCATTAAAATCCGTAGCGTAGTTTTAAAGATCTAAGCATACATAGGGACAGATAGCGCAAAGCGACTTTGTTTTATACTATGTAGTGATATACATACATAAGTGGCGGGCAAATACTCTTTTTCGCAGAGGGCAGTTCTAGGACATATAACGTCATTGTGTTATGTACTTTCGCCATTACCCACAATCCCTTTAGTAGAAGTCTATTATTACTGCTTGGTTTTAGACTAAATAGAAACGGTAACCACATCTCTTTGAAATTAAATTAAAATTGCGAGGACCTTAACAGAAATACTAACAAAAAATCCTACTTGTCTTTGGCGAGAGGTAATAAAAAAAAATGTCTGAATTTGGGCTGATGTTTGCGAAAAATCTTGTTATACAAATCGTTGTTTGTTTGAATGACAAATGTCATATTTGTAAACATTCTTGTTTCGCGTCAGCTTAACCGAAATCCCTTTACCGTTGCAATGTTTGCTTCCGTATACTCTTACGACTTATTTCTGGCGCAAACCCGATCAGAACGTTGACCTTGGCGCCCGTTTGCTATATCCCTCTTTGTGACTGACATATTATAAGAGTGTAATACGTTTTTATTACGCTTAGTTATATTGACATAGTTTTACAAATACCGAAGTGAATGGAGGTGACTCGTTTTAAAAATGATATAATTTTGTAAGGATTTATTTTGTTAACAACTGCATTAATCGTAACGGAACTTCACGCAAAATATAATCGTTTTGTCTAGACAATATGCATGGTAGTCATAGGTATAATAAGTAATTAATTATTTAAGACTTAAGCTACGTACTCACGGAGCGGTTTTGCGGTTTTCGCCCGCCACGTTTGCGGTAATCGCAACCGCGACGGCAGCGGAACCGCAAAAATAGGCGGTCTCGTGAGTTTCGCACAAAAGCTGCGGGCCCGCAACCGCGGCGGCCGCGGGTGAAAACCGTTCCGTGAGTACGTAGCCTTATGGTGCGAATTGATACGATATCATATTATTAATACATTCTTAAAAAGTAATGCTTGTTCGGTCCAATATAAATGGCGTTAATATCAATTATTAAATAACATAAATAGGGACAGCCGCCGTCAGGTAGCGTTCTGAAATTCTTTCTGAAGTCTAATTAGATCGCTCTTGTTGCCTTACGTTTCAGATGAGAACAATACCGCAGGCGTATTTATCTGTAATAAATATATATATATATATATATATATATATATATATATATATATATATATATATATACGTGACGAATAGATAACCTCTTTCCTTTGGGAAGTCGGTTAAAAACTAACAAACATGCTCGTTTGATATTTCATTAAAAATACATAAAAATCTTAACTAATACATAACCAAATACCGTTTAAGCTTTCAGAAATTCCCGATTCAAAAAAACATACGTAAGTATAATTTTGATTCACATTTGATTGCATTTATTTTCAATCCTTTTTAAAATTTGTAGAAGTAAAATCGCGTTATGATTTATGATTTCCGTGTTATAATGACTCGGATCTTTTAAATATTTGATCGAATCGATTAATCACGATATGAACTTTTGATTTAAATAAAGATTTCTGGTAAATTGCGGATTATATAAAGATTTATAGCTTTTAGATAACTTAGGTAGCTGTTACAAATGTTACTTGCAATCTTCGATGCCAATTGCTATTTTTTAATAAAAGGCACTCAATTAATTTGTTATGTTTATTAGAGGAAGGTTGTTGGCTTTTAGGCATAATATAGAAGAAGCAAATGGCTGTCTACATAAGTGGCCTCTGCCCATGTACATTTATAATCAAGTCCCGATTAGCTTAGTATTTTTACATTCGCTTAGAGGCTGTGCTGCTTTTATGGACCAAATATATTTTGCTATCCTTATTGTTCAGATAAGAATACGGCAGTTGTTACACTATATATTTTTATCGGTGGTAGAACCAGTGTAGTTCGATCGGGAAAGTATGTAAGAAATAGGTGTGAACGTGGTCCCTCACACCTATGTATTTCTAGCATGAAGCATTTCTTACGTTTTGATGGAAGGGACATTGCCGGGTCACATTTACCTATAAGAGGCGAACATCATAGTCCTGGGGTATAGCGACGGATCTGTGATTGACTTCAGATGGAACCCATGTTCTGTATAAAGTTGATTACAGATGTCCATGAGCGGCAGTGACCACTTACCATCAGGTGACCTGCATGCTCGTTTGCTACTTCAATAAATTAAAAATACTATTGTTTTAGAGCAGAAATAACTACACCAGTCTTAAAAAATCTCAAGAACGGCCAGTAGTGTAGTGCCAAGTACGTGATACCTAATGCCTACTTGTAAGACTATTTCGAAGATAATCGTATCGTAATTGACGTATTCAATTAGATCACCTTGACTTTAGTAGCCAAGATTCAGGTACATTTTAAAGTAATGTATATGTCGGCGCGACACCGCGAATTTATGAAAAACACGTCGCCGATAATAATTATTTTAGTTAGTTTAAAGATCGAAAATTGTTTGTTTATTGAATTAGCAACATTTAATGATTTTTAGAATTGTAATTTAGTTTACCTTCCATAAATTTGTTATTGTCACACTACCAAACATTGTTATAAAAAGGCGAGCGAACGCCGGTAGAAAAGAATTTCTTGTTTAACCGTCGAAGCGATCGGACCTCCTCAATTGTGAATAAATCGAAGAAGTTTACTCCTGTGTTTTACTTGAAATCTTCAAGAATGAATAATAATGAAGACCTTCGACTATCCTGACGTCACTCCGTCACTTCGTTATATATGCCATTAGTGACACAGATACTATCCGAAGTTGTGTATCTGTGAGACTCATTTGTAAGTCTGTTCCAGACTAAGTCACTCAAGGACCTATGGAAAGAGCTACGTTTAGTATTTTAAAAGCAATACAATAGGGAATGATGCAACCCTTAGAAGAACGAAAATTACCAACTAAACAAAGATTACTGATAACCTGAAAAACGGCGGATAACCTCCGGATTCTGAAGGCTCAGGATCTGTCGGTATAGCGGAGGTTAGATATAAAAATAAAATTGATATAAACACATTCACATATGCATAATACAAACCTGTGTAACAGGAACTATAATTAGGGAAGGCATATTTGACGACCCGCGTGCTGCGGTCGCCAAACTATATCGGTCTGACACGCAGAGGATTCTATTCACGGTCAGAGGTATATGAATAACGAATTTGGATTTCTGTTCTAAGTGTGTCTTGTGCATTCCTCTTTAGTGTGTCCATGGTACCGTCAAAGCCAAGTCAAAGTGTTTGTTGTTGACCATACACCTGCAACTACAAACACGATCTATGCAACTGCAAAAAATTGTAAAAAGAATTCTAAAAGAAAATGAATGACGGCAAGATACTGGAGCTAATTGGAGCTGGACATTTCATTTCAATTCAAAAACCGCATATCGTGAGCACCCATTATTAATATTTTTGGTCTCCATCGATATATGATTTAATTATGTTATTTTGTTTTTATTTATTTTGTGACTCTGTTAACTTTACTGATACGTTTTATTTCTTATTATTATTTTATGTATAACGGATTTTTTAAATTTTATTTTATTATTTTTATTTTTAACCTTAATAACTTATTTTAATTTAGATGTAGGTATGTGTTTATATTGCTTTTGCATCGATGCACCGAAATAAATGGTTTTTCTGTCTTTCTTCTCTCTTATATGTTCAGTTAACTATCAAATGCTGATAGATACATCATTAATACAAGCAAGCGCAGTAGAAAATCAAATCGAATCTCAACCAGCATCTGTTTGCACAGCACAAATAATTACAGATTGTTATCAACCGTTTATCGGACCGAATAGAAGCATCACCGACCTATTTATCATTTCACACGTTATAATCTAAGTTCACTTCCGGCGAACGAAGAAATCTTTATCCTTTATCTATTGGAGTTTAATTAAAATCAGCCACAGTTAAACGGATGGGCAGATACCATCGAGTTTTTAATAAATAGATTAATGAATGATTGAGTATTTCGGTTTGGTTTACATTGCGTGTTAAATTACATGATTAACGCTTTTCTATATTTGGGGCTATAAATAGCCCCACAGTGCGATTTTCTCGTGTGGCGTAGGTTCGTGGGTGCCATGGACACACAAATACGATCACACAATGCATAAACACCCAGATCCAGAAAAATAATCTAAACTCATCATTTAGATACCTGTCTCGCCGGGAAAATATTTTGTGGCTGATTTACGTGTGACTACAACTGTTCTATAAGAATTTGCTTACAGATGCCATTGGGCATCAGTAGCAGTGGCTAATGATAAGTGTATAATTAGCAGGATTTTATGCTCGTTTGCTACTTTAATTGGTTAAAAAATGGTTGTATGCTGGTTTGGTATAAATTCTGACAAAAATAATAAAATTGTAAATTTTCTGATAAAGATTAAGTTCTATATAACAGTAGCAGCGTTGTCAAATGGAAATGTCTCGACAGGCAAGGTGGTCATGTCTGCGGGCCACGTTCCCATAGTCTTAATTTGAATTTCGTATAGATGCAGGATGTGAAGAAATTTTGTTAAACATTAATTAATTAGGCTTATCCTAGTCTCAGACTAGGATTTTCCCTGTGTAGTCGGAGCACTTAACAAATTCCAAGGAGAGTAGACAAACACCCAGACCCAGAACAGAAATCTGAATTCACCAGGTGGTAGAACGAGTGTAGTTCGACCGGGGTGTACCACCGCCACATGTCATATGTTACATATTACAATCCGTCAAGCCGTTTGGACTGCAGCGCGTGCCAAACAAATAGACATACATACCCTCGAAAAACATTACCCTTCTTAGGCAGTCGGGTAAAGTAAAAGCGTAAACGTGCATTATACATTGCAATGTTGATATTTACGTACCTGAAACAAGCACAATGATTGTTTCGAGAAAACAAAATAAATTGGTACTGAGAGTTCTTACCGAGCAATGTACTAAAAACATGAATTATAAATCTCGCGTTAAAGGAAATAATTAATCACGAGTGTCTGGGAAACATTACGTGTAGTTTAAATATAATGAGGTGTTACAGTAAACGATCCGAGAATTTGGCGGGCGCCCGTTATAATCGTAAATTGACTTATTACTCCAGTTTTGGTAAGTAAATTAGTAAATTTTGTATATAACTATTAATAACATCGACGTCAATGTATGAGCAGTGATAGATAATAGTTGGAATTTGCCCTCTCGATCGGGAGGTCAAATGGATTACGGCATGCTAATATTTTTTTCAAATAGTGCATAAAACATTCATAAAATCACCTGAAAACACATTGCGCACACTACCGTGTATTTGATACGAACACATTTAGTAAACGAAATAAAACTTTCATTGTCACAATGGAGAAATAATATCTGAAATGTCAGATGTCTTTGTCAAAAATCGCTATTGCTTTTAAATGCGGCTTAGATAATTAAACCTCTTTTTATATTTAACGGGCGCGTTCAAAGTAACTTGAAACTTATTACAATTAATTTGAATTTGAGAAATATTCGTGCTACTTTGGATAATATGAAGTTTAGTTTTTTAATTTAAATTACGGTCGAGTTTCGACCGATGTGAGGGGTGACTAGTACATATAAATATCCTATGTATGGAAATTGCGGCGACCGTAATGGTTTATTCGTTACTACAAGTTTATTATATCTTTAAAAAAACTATACGGATAGTAAAATAAATAAAATATACAAGTGTTTATTGGAAGTTGTCCAAATGGCGGTTGAGTTGCCACCAACTGGTAGTAATGTGGCGGAAAATGGTTGCGTTACACTCGATTAATACTTTAATGCGTTCCTTTGAATTAATTACGAATTATTGCTGGTGCACTTTGTTCGTGTAATTATAGATGTGTACGCACGTTTATTTATATTGTTGTTTAGATTGATTGCAAATTTGAGAATCTATGGTATATATGAATGTATTGAAAAGTATTGAGATGGGATTTGTAAGAGTATGGAATTGGGGTGCCTCCGATAGAAGTTGAGTAGTGTTATTATTATATAAGATATTTCTATATTGTAATTTTAAGTGTGGGATGTGGCAATAAATTGATTTTTTATTTTATTTTATTTTTATTTTTTTATTGAAATTATAACCATATATATTATTTTATTTAAATTTTTACTAGGTGGTAGAACCAGTATAGTTCGACGGGGAAGTACCTACCACCGCCACGCCAATTTCTAACGTGAAGCATTTCTTTGCGTTTCGATGGAAGGCTGTGGTTGCCGGCACATTTTTATATAAGGCGACCAGCCCTGTCCTCGAAAGTACCAATGCTATTCAGATAGAACCTATGTTACATTTTTTGAAGTTGTCAGATGTCCATACGGCAGTGACCACTAACTATCAGGTGGATTGCATGCTCGTTTGCTAATTCAAACAGATAAAAAATTACAAGCCAAGTGTGACTTAAACTCTCTCACAGAGACAGATACAAATATTAGATACCATAGCGACTATAGAATTACCATACCGGTCTAACGCGCAAGGGGTCCCGGGTTCGATTCCCGGCCAAACAGGTATCTGAATGATGAGTTTAGATTCCTGTTCTGGGTCTGGGTGTTTGTGTGTTCGTCTTGTGTGTGTCCATGGTACCCACGACTCAGGAGAAAATTCTACTGTGGGGCTATGAGTGTAGAAAGCGTGTGCGTGTATGTAATGTAAAAAAAGGATTTAACTATGATTCAACAGATAACCCAAAAATGGCAACAAGTATCAGTTGCTTTTGGGGTCCCCTTTATTTTTCACTTTTCAAAATTTTATATTATTGTAAACTTGATAATATTGCATACACTTAAAATATTTAAAGCGTCTGAGTATTATAATTTTAGAGATAGATTTCGTGGCAGGTAGAGTGTATTGAATTGAATGTTTTTTTGCTTGCTTATACGAGTACCTATGTCCTATTTTCGTACCTACAGATTAAACGTTTTTGATTTGCTTTATAAACGAATTCTTAAGGGAAAGAGGTAATGTATTCGTTACGTTTTTTATATTCTTTTACTTTGGCAAGTTTTTTAATGTTATGTCTATATGAATAGACCTGCCAAATCAAATAAAGTGAATCAGCAGAGTTAAATCTGAACGAAACGAGAAATAAAACTAAATTTAATTCAATGGACATAAAAAGGTACCTACTCATTACGTCTAAAAAGCAGATTTTTATTTAGAAAAATGTTGTAAATTGAGTTTGATAAAGTTTTAGACTTCAATATGTAGTACAGAAGGTCGATAATTTAACCGATTTTAACTAAGAAGGACGTGATTAGTTCCACTATATTTTTTTTAATTTAGCAATTTTCTTATAAAAGATGTGTTTTAAATAGGATATACATATTTTTATTACAATATCAATGTGGTGAAGTAGAGTTAAAAAAATCACTAAAAATATTTTTTTCAAATCTATCATTTAACAAATACGTCATTTCCATTACGACAGTATTACGGTCAGACGTCGTGGTCGCGTCGGCCCCGTCACGTCGGGTCACTCCGCGACATAACGCACGCGACGCGCCCGTTCCATCCTCAGACGTTGACGTGTGTTATATAACTAAAATCATATGATCTGATAATAGATGAACTTTGTATACTCTAATAGATGTGGGAGGTATTCATATTATAATGAGTGTTTGTGTGTGTGTGTGTGTGTGTATTTCAAAAAAATGATATAAATAAGAAAAAAGACAAACCCGCTGAGTTTCATGCCGGATCTCCTCAGTTGAGGTCGTATTCCGATGGTAGTGTAAGAAATAAAATGTAACTGACAATTTGTAAGTGCCCCCGTAGGCCTATACAAAATAAAGTGTAATAATCGATGTAAAGTACAATGTATGTGGTTCGACTGAGGAGGTAGTAGCCACACCTATTTCTAGAACCTATAACGTCTTACTGGGACATATGTATGTCGGAAATGGCGGTATTGTGGCAACACCGGAACGCCAGCGCCATCTAGTGGCGTTCGATGAAGTTAGGGTTGTACCAGTTTAATGGCCGACACCTCAGTCTATCGTTGACGGTCGGCCGAAGCAGACAACTCTAAAATCATCCCGCGTTCTTAGTGCTACGATGACTTGCCTACTTAATTTAATTTGATTAATTCAGTGATTGTAACAAGTTTAATTCGGCAATATACTGTGTGTTAAAATCAAGTCTGCAATTTATTGTCGTGCTAACATGCCCTATCAGAGCGCACAGTAGGTTATCCTGATACGATGAGCGAAAAAGAACCTCCCCCTCCGTCATGTATATATATGACTGATGACCTGAAGAAGACGGCGGGTAATCGCTGGATTCAGATGGCTCAGGACCGAGCGAAGTGGTGCAGATTAGGGGACGGCTATGTCCAGCAGAGGATTTTCAAAGGCTGATGGATGGATGGGACATAGATATGTTTGACATTTTGTGTCATTTACATTAACTGGACTTGTATCATTTCGCCATAGTTAGACATGTAATTTTGTTACGAATGTGTCAGATTTGGTGATTTGGAATTAAGTTCCGAGGGATTCCAGAAGCGCATTGAGCTAGGTGCTACTTCAAGGGTGATAATAGAGTTCCTAAAAGCCAGCGTTGCATTGGCGACTGCCTCTCGTGACGGTGACGGTAACCAAAATAGGTAGGTATATGTATAAAAATTGTGTATGCAGTCATCGTAGTTTCTTTTAATTAAAATTTATTTACGTAGTAGTTTTGAGAAACGCGTTTTTTGTTACATTGTACAAAACCTTAAATGTTTTTTCTTGGCTTACATTAACTGTCTATCTATATAAGATAAAAACATCATTGTCCTAATAAAATTTTAATTCTAAGGATACATTCCATAAAAGTGTATGATCTTATTTATCCCTTACACCAACGCAAAACATACACTAAAGATGTTAATGCACTTGTCTTTACATTTCTCGTCGTTAAATATCCCTTATTACGTGTCGAAACCCAAGCCATGGACATAGCAGATAATATCCTTCGATAGCATATTGTATGGTTGGTGTTCGGTTATTTTATTGTCGCGATTACGTATCGCAAATGGCGGATAGAATTAAATAGCGGGTATCTGATTTTAGTCTTTACAGGTGTGCGATTTGCTATTTGTATGTAGTAAATTAACTTTCCAACTACCAGAATAATATGTATTTTATATAAATAGTGTGGAATAAAAGATGAGTCGTTTAAATTTTCCCTATTGGATCCTAACAAAGATATGGTATGATCTTCCTTTTGAGGCGTTCTCGGAGTGATATGACAAGGACTTTTAAAGGAAGGTGCAAAAAGAGCGCTCTTTAAAAGCCAGCGATACATTTACGACACTAGTGTTATAAACGTCCATAGGCGATGGTTCTACGTTGGACTAAGTTCTACCAGGTAAACCTGCAGCCTAATTGTTAGGTTTGTTGTCCCAAATGAAATTAACCATTGTTGATCTATGTATATGTCAACGACAAAAATAACTAGTGATTTCTGTACCATGGGTGCTTATAAGCACACAAAGATATACAAATACCACAGACTCTGGTTCTGGGTCTAGGTGAACTTGACTGTTCTGAATAGTCAAGTTCATAAATCTACATCACTGGGATCGATCCTGAAACGTTACCCTCAAACCGGTACGACTACGCCACAACTCTCCAATCAGCATCACAAAGAAATAATATTAATATGAATTCGTCCTTAGTTCATCACAAACAGTGACAGTAAACAAAGTGACAGACAAAGACACGTAGACAAACACATGCACATGTTTACAGTGTCAGTGTGTATGTAGGTTGACGGCCTGTCTGCATGGCAATAACACGAAACACACGAGGAAATATTGCAACGGGCAACACAGACAATCGATTTTCATTACTAACTAGCAGTTCCCGCGGTTTCACTCGCGTTTAAATATATATATGTATATATATATATATATATATATATATATATATATATATATATATATATATATATATATATATATATATATATATATATATATATATATATATATATATATTATATATATATATATATATATATAGCCTAAAGCCTTCCTCGATAAATGGACTATTCAACATAAAAAGAACTTTTCAAATCGAACCAGTAGTTCCTGAGATTAGCGCGTTCAAACAAACAAACAGACTCTTCAGCTTTATAATATTAGTATAGATATGTTGAATCTACACATATTACATCATATATTTACAAAAAATGGGGAGAGAATGTTATCAATATTATAAATGCGAAAATTTGCGAGCCTGTATGTGTGTTTGTTTCTCTATTATGCAAAAAGTAATAGTTGGATTAAAATTGAAATTTGGCTGAAACATAGTTTTACATTAGACAGGTTACTCTTTAGCGTTGTCTCGGTAGTTCCGGGACCAGAATAGGGCTTTGGTATCTTCTGCCTGTCGTAAGAGGCGACTAAAAGGGGCTTCCGGGGTTTCGGCTAGCTAGAGTGAGAGCTCAAATCGTATGGCCAAGCGACCGTACGGCTCGGCTTTCCGTTGGACATTCCGGACTCCTCCACGCAGTGCTGAGAACGGCCACCGAGGGAGTTTTAGTGCGGTAAGAATCCCACATAACCCACGTCGCTTCCACGACGTTGGGTACCTTTTGAAGGTTTCCTCTTGTAACCAAAAAAAGGTAGGTACTCATTAGCGTGGTAGACGTAACCGAATTGAGCGAATCCGCAGGAATAACATAGTCTCATAGGCAAGGAAAAAATATTTGGGGGACTTAAAGTAATTATAGACATTTGACAGAATTTGACGACCCGCGTGGCGGAGCGGTTATATTCGATTCCCGGCCAGACAAGTATCTGAATGATGAGTTGAGATTACTGTTCTGGGTCGGGGTGTTTGTGTATTCGTCCATGGTACCCACGACAGAGGAGAAAATCCTAGTGTTTGACACAGGAGAAATCCTAGTTTTTTCTATATGTTATAGAATTATTGTTTCTCTGTGAATGCAAATTTAATGTTAGATAGGTTTAAAAATAACAGACTAGAATAAAGTAGCACTTTTCACTGTTGTTATTCTGCAGAAATACGTAACTACTAAAGACTAAGATCATGAAAAGACTAAAACCAATGTGCACGTGCCCTATTCTATAAAGGTATATTAACATAATATTGTAAAGTAACATTTTCTAAGAAATTTATGCTATGTAAATGTTACACGCAATATCACACGAAAGACTCCGATAATAATTAACATATTATACTTATATATATATTTGAATACCGTGTTCACTAGAAAGATAAATTTACCCGGACACGAAAAATAAGGAAAAATAGAATGAATAGTAGTAGCTGCTAAACTTTGTCCTAAATTTAAACGCAGTTAGTAAATATTGCAAGGTGGTAGACCCGTGGTTCGACTTGAACGCACTACCACTACACCTCGGCTAATAACAATTATGTTCAGCGCTACTGTTTTCTGATTTAAGGAGGTGGTTAGGGTTTAAAACGCTATGTGTTCCAATTTATTGACGACGCGCCTGGCGGAGCGGTTACCATACCGGTCTGACGAGCAATGGGTCTCGGGTTTGTTTCCCGGCCAGACAAGTATCTGAATGATGAGTTTAGATTCATTTTCTGGGTCTGGGTGTTTGTGTATTTGTCTTGTGCGTGCCCATGGTACCCAGGTACACAGGAGAAAATTCTAGTGTGGGCCTATGAGTGCAGAAAGCGTGTGTTTATTTAGTCCTTAAGGGGAGTGTCACATGTCGATAAACTCGGGTGGGACTCTAATTTTATCTGGGATCAATTATATAACTGCTCTTATTCGGAAGTGGACGCGTGTCATTAAGTGAACGCATTACTCGTTTGTTATTGTTATAATAGAAACTCTTAGATGCGGTAGACTCTTATTCGCAAATCTTTCCCCTATCAGCAATGGAGCACCCTGGTGAAGTATGCTATCGGCCTTTCCCAGTCAATACGACTCAGAGTAGTTAACTATATTATTATATTTATTCCAAGTATCATTTTAATAAACATTGTATATTTACTAACATAAGCCCGTAATTTAGCTGCATTGCCACAACTTTATCAGGAATTTTAAATTTATTTTTAGGCGTGGTTTTTAACATATTCGCGCGTTTTATTAAAAGTATATTGAAAATGAGCTATTCATCTACACAATATACAAAAAAACCTCGTAACTACATATTACTATAATTAATAAAATATGTCATTCAAGATGAGATTTTAAGCGCTAGATAACGATAAACGTAAGAATACGCAGAAGTGATTGATAATAAATTATACGAGTATATAGTACAGCAATACGCGAACACGAGTAGAATACCATTCAACAATTAGCAAGCCTAAAGTTACCATGAGATAAGAAAAAGAGATATAAATAATTCTATAATATGTTGCTAAACGATTTTAAATAATTTCTTATTTAATAAATATATGCTAAAGTAAAAATAGCATCATAAATCACAAAGTCAAACAAACGTCTTGTTGTCAGAGCTGATGTAAAAATCTGATAAGATAACGCCTAGCTTGCACTCAGTTACTCTCCGGCCATGGACAACTTTGGATACCGCGAGATGGGGTGGCCGTCCCCTCTCCAAACACCCTCGCAAACCCCTTCACGGGCCCGTCTCGTCAGCAGCTTCAGCACGAGCACCGGCAGAACACGAGATCAAGAAGAATTTCCATTAAGAAGTAGCTTCAGACATGTCCGGAACATTGACTTACTCGAAACTGCCCAAGACCCGAGCAAAGCCAAGGAGTATCTATTCGTCGGGCCCTCGCCACCAGCAGACGATGCGCCGAATATGTACCACAGCTTCGACATCCTCGCTCCGGACCCCGAGGCTCGACTCACTGAAGACATGGTCAGACGAGCTTTATGTGAAAGAGCACTTACTTTGGGAGCAGGAAGATTTTTCGACGACCTTGAGTGTGGATTGATTACTGCAGACAACATCGAGGAACATATTTGCTCAGCACCGGTAGTGGTAGTGAATCTCACGCTTTTGTGGGCTGCTTTTCTTACACGTGATGAGTTATTGCCTTCGATCTTAGACGCGGGTGCTGATATACACAATTCGGAGCCGATTGGATTGACAGCATTACACGTCGCTGCATTCAGCGGTGCAAGCAGATGCGTGAGCTACTTACTTTCCATGGGGGCTGATGTGGATTTCATTCCGAAGTATTTTAGTCCTCTACATTGTGCAGCGTTTGGAAATTCACTAGAATGTGCGGAAATATTGATAGCAAGCGGATCATCGTTGCATGCAGTAGTTCAGAGGGCTGGTTGTGAGGATAACCTGGTTCATTGTGCCGTGAGAAATGATGCTTTAGAGAGTATGGAATTGTTTATAAACAAGGGTGTAGATCCCGCTTACATAACCTCAGGAGGACTAAACGCGATGCATTTAGCTGCAGAACTAGGCGCTGTGCGTTGTCTAGGGTATCTTTTGAAAGAAACTAAAATAAGTGTCAATGGTGGTATAAAGCAGAGGGATAAGGAATGCACAGCATTGCATTTAGCAGCTACTAGAGGATATGCAGAGTGTGTTGAACTTCTGTTAGCAGAAGGTGCAAAAGCTAATACAAAAAATTATAGAGGTTTTACTGCCCTTCATCTTGCGGCAAGATGCTCTAGTATAGAAACTGTTGAAGTGTTGTTAAGAGATGGAAATGCAGATCCGAATGCAGAAGATTCTGATAAAAGGACACCTCTTCATGCCGCAGTATGTCGCTCGGATCAAGCTGGCGATATTATAGACATGATGGTCAGTTGGGGAGCGCAAGTAAATAAAAAAGACGAATATGGATATTCACCGCTGCATCTTGCAGCTATGGATGGACTAACACAATGCGTTGAAACTTTAATATTCTTGGGAGCGGATGTAACATCTAAATCAAAAAAGGGACACACAGCTTTAAGCGTCATAGTAAGAAAAACGCCAAAGTCATTAGCGATTCTCAAATATAATTTGGATAGTGGAATATCCATTAGTTCAGCGGAAGGAAACGAAGAGGTTCAAATTGAGTTTAACTTTGGAAAAATTCTGAAGTATTCTTATCCACGCGAGATCACTTATTTGAATAGTTTGATTGATGAAGGCCAGAAAGATATTTTGCAACACCCATTGTGTTCAGCGTTCTTGTTTATGAAGTGGAAAAAGATAAGAAAGTTTTACCTAGCGAGACTTATCTTTTGTTTTCTGTTTGTGACTTTCTTGTCAATCTATGTACTGACGACAGTCGTGAAAACATGCAAAGGTGAACATTCCAAGAAATACGGCGTGCCAAATGAATTATGTCAAAAACAATCGATACTAGGAGTCATTTTGGAGAAAAGTCCAATTGAATTTGAAAGGTGGCTTCTAATAGCCATTACTTCTTTTGAGATTGTTCGAAAACTAACTGGCATTACGGGATATTCAAGCATATATCAATATTTTACAACATTCGAGAATTTGATGGAATGGTTTGTTTTACTTTCTGTGTTTTCACTTTATAATATACGACGAGATTACAGTTGGCAGAATCACGTTGGCGGTTATGCTGTCTTAGGTGCTTGGACTAACTTGATGTTGATGATGGGCCAGCTTCCAATGTTCGGCGATTACGTGGCCATGTATCAGAAGGTGTTGAAAGAATTCATGAAGCTTCTATTAGCGTATGTTTGTCTCCTGCTTGGATTCGCGATATGTTTCTGTGTGGTATTTCCAAACGAGGAGATGTTTTCCAACCCCCTTATGGGTTTCATAACTATACTTTCTATGATGGTCGGTGAACTTAATTTAAACATTCTCATAAATGATCCAATGCAGGATGATCCTCCGTTAATATTTGAATTATCATCTCAGATAATATTTATTTTGTTCCTTATGTTTGTCACAATTATATTGATGAATCTACTGGTCGGTATAGCGGTACATGATATTCAAGGTCTACGAAAAACCGCTGGTTTGTCAAAGCTGGTTCGTCAAACCAAATTGATTTTATTCGTTGAAATGGGGATGTTCAGCGCATGGTTACCAAAATGTCTTCATAAATATGTGTACAGAACTGCGTTGGTATCGCCTGAAGCTGGCAAAGTCATATTAAGTGTAAAGCCGTTAAATCCTCATGAAACAAGATTACCAACTGATATAATGATGGCGGCGTACGAATTAGCGCAACTGAACAAATTAAAATCAGGACGATCTGTTAAGGAGATGTTACATAAGAGCAACTATGTATCGAAGATGAAAAACGAAGGACAATCAAACGATCAGGGTTTTAATATTGAACTTCGAGGGATGCAAGAGAAAATCGATCAAACTACATTCAGCTTGAAGAAGATAGACCAGGAGATGAGGCATTTGAAGATGTTGTTAATAGAACAACATACTTTGATGCAAAGTTTATTTAAATCGAACGACAGGGCGCTTTTACATTCAAATTCATATTATCCTGAATCGCCAGTTTTCTTTCATAGTAAATCAGATCTCACATCAATCACGAAATGTTCAGAATATAAAGGAAACTGAAAGGAATTTAAAATATAATATGAGGTGATTCTGTGAAACGTAGATTATGATATCTCATTATATGGTATCTCATTAAAAATATTTTGTTTGAATTATAAAATCTCCGTTAAATATTATCTTAGTCTTATGTATTTTGTCGCCGACTTGTATGTTTGTTTTTCTGTTTGATGCAGGGTACTTTATTGTGGGGAGATTAGATTGTAATCATGAAATTTATTTTTATAATAAAGTTTACTAAAACAGATAAAAACATTTTGTTTATCTTTTCTTTAACACACATTTATATACATGTAAATAAATATTTTTAATATTAAGTTTGAATACCGAAATATGGGAATTCTAACCAACCAATTTGGGTGCAGTTTATTTTTTATATTTAACTTATAATATTGTTAACTATTAGATATAATTTCATATAATATTTCACTGCATTCTTTATTTATGAAATATTTATATAATATTCGAAGTATAAAATGTCGCTAGTTTTAATTCTGTTGAGAGTAGAGGCTCATTGCGAATAGTGTACGGTTTCCTTTCATTCATTTAAAAAACAAAAGTCCTAAGAAAATACAAACTGTAAATGTAAATTCATTAAATTTTAAGTTCTATTAATGGATAATCTTGTTGACATATTTATCACATATATCTTTTGTTGACTATAGAATTATAGTAGTAAAAACACAACATAACAACGAATATTCGGCGCATCCCTAATAATTATTTATTGTAATATTATCTTAATATTTTAACGCCCCTGCATATTAACACCTTATGTTAAAAGGTCATTGCCGAATAGAACATTTGTGAGCAAGTTCATATAGAGCAACGTTTTTACTTTTATTTTACAGATGGTAGAACTAGTAGCTCGACCGGGGAAGTACAACCGCCACACCTATTTCTAGCGTGAAGCATTACATGCGCGAGATGGAAGGGTGTGGTTGCCGGCACACTTTCATATGAGGCGACCATCATAGTCCTCGAGAGTAGCAACACATCTGTGATTGACTTCAGATGGAACCCAGTTTCTATATGAAGTTAGGAATAAACTAGTAAACTAAGTTCCAACTTCTCCAGCTGCCCATCTGGGAGGAGCCCGATGGGGCAATACGCTCAGAGGATTCCAGTTGCGCTCGGACCTAGTTCCCGGAGTCCTCTTTTTAGCGCCGAGGACGGCCATCGGGAGGGTTTTAGTGCGGTAAAAATCCCACATAACCCTGCGTGGCTCCTACGGCGTCGGGTACCTTTTGAAGGTTTCCCCCTCGAAAACAAAAAAAAAAGTTCAAATTGACAAGAAGACAATAATGAAATGCTAGTATGAAGCACGTGAAGTAGCTCGTTCCGCCATATTTGCGCAACCATAAACCCACGAGATAACAGCTGATTACATTGGATTTTTGTGGGCAAAATACGAGCAATTTGTTTATACAAACTGACGCAGTTTCACGATCAAGGCAAATGTTATGCTTGTGATAATGTAACATAATACACGAGATTGTATTTTTGAAAATTTCATTCAGTATTCGAATACATCTTAAGTGCCTACGACCTTAAACTACGAAGAAAATACGATATAGGGTTGAATTTCAACTATTTTATTGTTATTAACAAAAACAATGATAGAGCAGTGATAGCCTAATGGTTGAAACTTGCCCTTTCAATCGAGGGGTCCGAGGTAAAATCCAGGCACGCACCACTGATTTACGTGCGTTTTAAAAATTAATTAACACTGGTTTTCGGTAAAAGTAAATTTATTTACTTATTTGTTTATTTACTACAACTTACATCTAACGTTACAGGTAAGCCTAATACGTTAGTGCAGTGAAAACAAAGAATTAAAATATTGATAATTAAATTAAATACAGTGAGGAAACCTACACACCGAGAGCTCTTTAAAAAAAAGTTCTCGGAGTTGAGTGAAGTCCATCAATTTGCAATTGGCCAACGCGGTGGTCTATGGCCTTAAATTCTCTCATTTCGAGAGAAGACCCGTGCCCAGCAGTGAGACAGTAATGGGTTGACAATAACAAAAACAACAATAATTTAGTAAGTTATTTCGGTTATTTGCTACTTTTGCATGAGTTTGGTGGTTTATACACGAGAATACATTTTGTGATCTCGTAATAAATTATACACAACAATGTAAGGAGACAAATTGTTATCTAATAATTAGTATTTACTTTACGCTTTAGAATCACGACAGAATGAGCTGACACTTGGAAACCTTGCTCCAAATGTTAACAAAAAATAATCAGGACCGGCCCTGTGGCAAAGCGGTCACAATACCGATTATACGCAATGGGTTCTAGGTTCGAACCCTTAATTCTGGGTGTTTATTATTTGTAGTCTATAGCACGGAGAGAATCCTGGTGTGCTATAAATAGGTAAAGATTATGTTATCATTATTATTGTTTTTTCTAGTAGCAAACGAGTACGCAGTCCATCTGACGGTAAGTGGCATCTGCCGCTTATTTGTTAGCAACATCATACATAACAAGGGTTCTATCTGAAGTCAATCACAGATGCATTGCTACTCCCGAAGGATAATATAGTGGTAGTAGGTAAAGATGATGTTATCATTATTATTGAATTTAATAGTATCATACGAGTACGCAGTCCATCTAACGGTAAGTGGCCTCTGCCGCCCATGGACATTTGTAACCAACTCCATACAGAAAAAGGGTTCTATCTGAAGTCAATCAAAGATGCATTGCTACTTTCAAAGGGTAATATAATAACCTCATATGAAAATGAGCCGGCAAATACACTTCCACCTCAAGCAAGATTTCAAGGCAGAAATAGATGTGTGTACCTCACCGGTCAAACAATATACGATCTACTAAGTAAACAACGGTTATAAAACATACCGTGCATAACATTTTCCAGCAGATGGTCAGCTGGATGCAAAACATGGCCGCACGCGTCGCAGCCGCGTTCCGTGGCCACTCACCCTGAACACGTCATGTTTATAAAGTGTGGCCTACGTTGTAACGGGAATCAAGGTAGTATGAGTATCGTTAGTTTAATAAAACTAGTCACCCGTCGCATCGATCGAAATCCGACCCTAATTTAAAAACTAAACTTTTGACGACCCGCATGGCTGAGCGGTTACCATACCGGTCTGACGCGCAACGGGTTCCGGGTTCGATTCCCGGCTAGACAGGTATCTGAATGATGAGTTTAGATTCCTGTTCTGGGTCTGGGTGTTTGTGTATTCGTTTTTGTGTGTGTCCATGGTACCCACGACGCAGGAGAAAATGCTAATGTGGGGCTATTAGTGTAGAAAGCGTGTTTTAAACTTCATATTGTCCAAAGTAGTAGGAATATTTCTCAAATTCAAATAAAATGTAATATTTTTAAGTAATTTTGAACGCGCCCGTTAAATATAAAAAAAATAATTATCTAAGCCGCATTTAAAAGCAATAGCGGGAATTTTGACAAAGACACTGACATTTCTGACGTTGTTTTCATCGTAAAGATATTGCATGTTCTATTTTGTTTATTATTTATGTGTTTGTGACAAATGCATAGTATTGTGTGTAGTGTGTTTTTAGTTAATTTTATGTATGATATATGTATTATTTGAAAAAAAAAATACATATATCATACATAAAATATTAACATTCTGCACTCCTTCCCTACGTCCAAAATATATAAAAACCTATAACCGTGAAAAATTTCATACCAATCCGTCCATATTACTTAAAAATGCGTCACAAGTTTTTGCTTCACGTATTAATATAATAATTTTCCTTGACGTTTTTTATCTGATAGACTTAGTAAATAATTTCAGTATCGTTTGGTTACACCCGTCTACGTCAACAGGAGGGTAATATTTTTCGAACATATATACAAACTAGCTGACCCGGCGAACTTCGTTCCGCCTAATATTAAAAATATCCAAAATTATCAGTGTTCCTCACCTAAATTGTGCATATATTATACATTAAAACCTTCCTCTTGAAACACTCTATTTAGGAAAAAACTCTATTTATTAATATCCGTAGCGTAGTTTTAAAGATCTAAGCATACATTGGGACAGACAGCGGGAAGCGACTTTGTTTTATATTATGTAGTGATATGCATACATGTATAGAGATGTAAAAACTATCCCTCTTTGGGCATATCCAAGGAGGGATAGTTCTTACTATCATTAAAATTTTGGCAGGGACCACTTACCATCAAATGGACTGCATGCTCGTTTGCTACTTCAGTCAGATAAAAAAATAATAATAATAATGTGTCTTCCTACCCAAGACTTGTTTATCTATTTTTTTGCGAGATCACGGCTACTTATTCATTAAGTCCACTTGACTTCACCTACCAGGTGGCTACGCTGCGCCGGAACGAAAACTGATACTAATTGCTAAGGCTCCTATCTCGTTAAATTCCTCTCAACTACTTACGATGAGCAATAATTTGTACAATGTATTGGTTTATTTTTGGAATAAAGTGGCAAACACGTGAACTTTTACTACCGTGACACCTTTTGTTTAGAAACGGCACATTTAAAGGCTTCTAGCTTTATGCGTATGGTAAGGAAAACATAGCTATCCAAAGCTTTCTAATTTTGTATCAGGGAAATGTATGTAGGATTAATTTTTCTGCCTTAAAATTTTAATTTTTGTGAATCTTGTCATGAAATCAATAAAATATAGCTTGAAGATAATAAAGTTAAAACCAATAAAATAAGTAATTAAATATTTTACCTACGTAATAAAAATGTGAGAATAATACTAAAATAACAAAATAATAAATATGTATAATATATAAGTTTTTTATTTGTAACAATTTTATCACAACGATGACATTACTGATATTTGATTAGTTGCTAGGACAAACGATAACTGATCATTGCCATTCTTTTTATGATTTACAGGGCTTTTACTTGGAATTCTTTTGAGGATGTGTCATTAGGTCAATAAGCTAAGTGTGATGTAACTTTGAAATTTTGAAATTAATTGAAATTATAAACAGATTTTCTGTCGTGATCAAAAAATATTTTGCGTTATGATTGCACCCGTTTGCAACAAAGTTGTAAAAAGGTTGAAAATATCTTGAATATCCTTGAAGTATCCTTGGCATCCCTTTATGGTCTATAAATAAGGTCTAACGAGTAATATTCGCCATGCTTAGATCGAAGACTACGTTTTCCGGAATCGGTCGGCGTTTGCAGAAGTAAAGCAGGTCTGATGACAATTAAACTAAAATGCGGTTGGTGCGGCATCGTATATAGCCGTCCGCGGCTAAGTACGGGGTACAGACGTAATGAAAAGTGTCCTGTTTCATTAGTTATAATACTAGCTGACCCAGCGAACTTCGTTTCGCTCAAAAGTAAAAATCTAATATTATCAGTGTTCCTTTACTGTATTATACATAAAAACCTTCCTCTTGAATCACTCTATCTAGGCATACATAGGGACAGACAGCGCGAAGCGACTTTGTTTTATACTTATTATAATATCTTAAAAAATAAAACAATTTAAGTCACGTCGAACAAAATAATGTAAAATACAAATCTTTTATTCTAATGAAGTAGCAACGAGTATGTAATCCATCTGATGGTACGTGGTCACTGATGCTCATGAATATCTTTAATTACCCCCAGATAATGTCAGCCTTCCTTGACATAAGCCGCATACATTGCTGCCCCTGACGACTACGTTGAATCGTATCGTATTTTTTTTTATTTATTACCAAAAAAAAGTACATAGTTTTACAGTTTTACAGTCTGCCCAACTGTGCAACAGTTTGTCGGCAGCAGCTCTCGTGGATAGTACAACATAACAAAAACAATGTACTACTACTTACTAATCTAAGTACAATACTTACATGATAATGAAATATTAATGAGGTTTATATTCTATAGCGTGCTTATGAAAGTAGTGTCAATCTTGAACAATAAAAAAGAAACAGCTTAGTTTAGTGATTCACATGTACATGCACATGTACACAATGTACGTTGTAGGCAGTCATAATGTCATAACCACAATCACGTATGTGTACTCATCTAATACTTTTACACACACACATACTCACACTTATACATATACATTATAAAATATATTATTGTGTACAACCCCCCACTGCAGGGCACGGGTCTTCTTTAAGAATGAGAGAACTTTAGGACGTTCACCGCTCTGGCCAATTGCGAATTGGTGGACTTCACACACCTCCGAGAACTTTTTCCGGGTGTGCAGGTTCCTCCTCACGATGTTTTCTTTCACTGAACAGTGATAATTAATTTCTAATACGGGCATGAATCAGTGGTGCGTGCCTGGGTTTGAACCTCGGACCTCCCGATTGAGAGGGCAAGTTTCAACCATTAGGCTATCACTGTTCTTACAAAAATTACCACATCTCTATTACCACACCTTCCAGACTTTATAATCTTATCATTTTTGTGTCTTTTTTGTTAACGAATAAATTTAACTTTATGGATGTTGAAGCCGAAACTAGTTATTTCGATTTATTAAAAAACAGTAACTGCAAATAGCTGATGGGTATACGAAATGTAAATAATAAAGAATAATACATAACAAGTCATGTGTAGCGAAGCGTCCAGGCAGCAATTAAGCAGCGAGCGTGGCGCCGCCCCGCGCGTCGCATCAAACGCGCCGAAAGGTGCCGCCGAACTACCCCCATTCCGCGCTAACATTGTTGCATTCTATTCCCCCATTTTTACTTACTTTTCGGTTGTTGCCTATGAACGAATTTAACATTCGAATAAGCACATATTTTTAATTGTAATTTATAATAGACATGTACCTAATTACCTACAGTTTAACACGTTTTACATTATAACAAATGAATTGTTTGCCACTTTATAATACTTGCATTTTCTGTGTTTGTTTTTATCAACGAATAAATTACCCTTATGGAAGTTAAAGCCGAAACTAGTTATTTCGATTTATTAAAAAACAGTAACTACAAATAGCTGATGGGCATACAAAATGTAAATAATAAAGAATAATACATAAGAAGTCATGTGTAGCGAAGCGTCCAGGCAGCAATTAAGCAGCGAGCGTGGCGCCGCCCCGCGCGTCGCATCAAACGCGCCGCAAGGTGCCGCCGAACTACCCCCATTCCGCGCTAACATTGTTGCATTCTATTCCCCCATTTTTACTTACTTTTCGGTTGTTGCCTATGAACGAATTTAACATTCGAGTAAGCACATATTTTAATTGTAATTTTTAATAAACATGTACCTAATTACCTATATTTTAACACGTTTTACATTATAACAAATGAATTGTTTGACACTTTATAATACTTGCATTTTCTGTGTTTGTTTTTATCAACGAATAAATTACCCTTATGAAAGTTGAAGCCGAAACTAGTTATTTCGATTTATTAAAAAAACAGTATTTACAAATAGCTGATGGGTATACGAAATGTAGATAATAAAGAATAATACATAAGAAGTCATGTGTAGCGAAGCGTCCAGGCAGCAATTAAGCAGCGAGCGTGGCGCCGCCCCGCGCGTCGCATCAAACGCGCCGCAAGGTGCCGCCGAACTACCCCCATTCCGCGCTAACATTGTTGCATTCTATTCACCCATTATCAAATACCTTGCGTTATTCCATTAAGTTGCATACGTGGAGACAGTACTAGTTTTATTGATGCGATAGAAGTAAAAAATCAGGAGGATTGTAATTTATTAATGAACTTTTCGCGGAAGAGAGTAGGTAATCTTTTTTCTTCTCAATATAAATTTATGTTTGTCTGTATGTCCTCTATAGAATCGTAAACTATCCACTTGATTATGTGACGATCTTTAGCAAAGTTGTTATTTATTAGCTCGCGAAGGTTTCTGGTGTTTTTTATTGTGATGGCGTAGCAACACGCGCAGGGTACAGCTAGTTATTACTTACTTATATATAATTTTATAAGGAAAAATAATTAAATAATTTAAATAAATAAAGGAAAAATAATAATTTTAAATCGGTCTTGAATGTTACTCGTCTCACTCTCGTTTTGTATGTGTGTGACATATAAAAAATGATTTTGTGTCATCTAAATTTAAGTACTGTACTAAGTTTAAGTCGGCACACTTTTATATGAGGCGACAATCCTAGTCCTCGAGAGTAGCATCTGTGATTGACTTCAGATAGAACCTATGTTCTATATGAAGTTGCTTAGAGATGTCCATGGGCGGCCGTGACCACTTACCATCAGGTGGACTGCATGCTCGTTTGCTACTTCATTATTATAAAAATAAAGTTTACTGAGTTATTGACTACAGCGTATGTAACAGCACTTACATCTGTAAAGTGTATGTCCGATTGATGAATGCGTCTCAGCGCTCCGCATACCTGGGAATTATCTCAGGAAGCATGCCAAAGATATGCCGATGACGCGAACGCTCAAACATACGTGAACATGGATGAAAGTGTACTAGTCACCCGTCGCAACGGTCGAAATACAACCGTAATTCAACTCAAAAACTAAACTTGATATAATCCAAATAATATATTTCAAAATAAATTAAATTGTATTAATATTTAGGTTAGTTTAAAGACAAAAGAGGTTTAATTAACTAAGCTGCATTTAAAAGCAATAATGGGTATTATGACAAAGCCATGTGACATTTTTGACGTTATGTGTTTAAATAGAGTGCGTTCCATTAGATGTTCTCTAAGTCCACGCTCACGACCGCAGTTTTTCCCGTTCCACTACCTTGTGAGGTTTACTGACGTATTCTCTACTGGAACGATCACTTTGACCCACCTCGTTAGATGGGTCGTCGTGAGCGTCGCGCGGGCGTAAGTCATGACGTTATGAGTGACGTTTTCGCCGCGACCACAACGACCGCGGTCGTCGTGTGGAACGACGTTTTGGGCGTTTAGGGCATTGTGAGCTCATCGATTTAATCGATTACCCTTTTATCGAAGTACTATTAATAGTAGTATTAATATCGATATCATATAGATCAAGATCCATCAGAGTACCCGTCCCTCTATACGTTCCCCTTGTGAAAACCAACTACAGGCAAAATTCATTCATCATAAGAGCAAGCAGATCGCTAAACATTTCAGAAAAATCCATACTTCCATACTAATATTACAAATGTGAAAGTGTGTTTGTTTGTTACTCTTTCACGTCTCTACATACCTATTAAATGATATGGTTTATATGCTGGGAGACAGGAGGGCGGAGAGTGACGTAGGCTACTTTTAGCGCGGTCTCTCATTCCCATGAAAATATCGATGTTTTTGTTAGTTGATACATAATTAGTATTTCCAGACGTTGTTAATAGATGGCGTTAGTAAAATTCACTTGTCTGAATCACGCTATCAAATGCTAATGTTATTTGCCTTTAACCATGCGGGCGAAGCCGCGGGGTAAGAGCTATGATATAATTATGAATCTGTATTAGTAAAAATTTCTCAGAAAATATAATGTAATTATGAATTTGTAAGACGAGTATGAAGACAATAGGTATGTAACGATAAAAGGTAGGTTCTCCTAGCGCGTGCCATCAAACACATTCTGTATGTGACAAGAGATATAATCTAATTAGCTCTCACCTGGCTTATTAGCTAACATAAATACCCGGGAATGCAGGATTGACCGTCGGAATAGGGTTGCCACGCGTACAAATATTAGTATTACACTATTTGCCGATAAACATGTAACGTTTTCTATACTTATAATCCCATACTATGATTTTCTCTGTCGTGGGTGCCATGGGCACATACAAATACGAATACGCGAACATCCAGACCCAGAACAAGATTATGAATTTACCTTTAAGATTGTCTGGCCGGGATTTGAACCCGGAATCCACTGCGTGTCAGACCGGTATGGTAACTGCTTCGTTACGCGGGTCGTTGTATATGTATTAAATATATATTATTTCAAATAATACGATGTGTTTTCTATTCCTATTTTTGATTAATATAAAAAATAAAGATTTACAAAGCGGGTCGTTTAAATAGAGTCAACAAAAACTGAATCAGCGACAAATAAAGTGACCAGGCAAAAAAAATAATGTACCATATTTTCTCCTAAAGCACTATACTTACTTTTGCTAGAAATACCGTATTTCTTATTTCCAACGTAAAGCATTTCTTGCGTTTCGCTGGAAGGGTGTTGTTGCCGGCACATTTTTATATGAGGCGACCATCTTAGTCCTCAGGAGTAGCAACGCATCTGTGATTGACTTCAGATAGAACGCATGTTCTATTGAAGTTGCACACACGAGTTCACGGGCGGCAGTGACCACTTACCATCAGGTGGACTGCATGCTTGCTTGCTACTTCAATCAGAAAAAAAAAGAATTCTTAAAAATTAGTGGCAACCCTGCGTCGTCGTGACATGTGCGGAACGGAATTAGATTGTATAATTATATAAATGGCTCGCCAGGCGCCGGTATAGGCGGCATTGGGTGGTTTAATGCTCTGGACTATATAACACTGCTTTTGTATATCATATTCACAAATTGTGAAATGAGCTTCCTCTTGAGGTATTCCCGGAGATGTGATATGGGCATCTTCAAAAAAAATTCGAAACGGTTCTATTCAATGACGAATCCTCTGATATTGCAAATATATATAATCGACGGTAACTACTTTCCAACATGGGCCCGCCGTCTGTCGTATGGTTAGGTTTAAGTTTAAGTATAAAAAATGGTAAGTTAACACTGTCATCCATCGTAAGATCTGTAATCTATTTTATCGGAGTATAACTTTTTTTTGTTCTCGAGGGTACCCGACACCGTGTGAGCGACACAGGGCTATATAGGATTTTTACCGCACTAAAACCCCCCCGGTGGCTGTCATCGGCGCTACAAAGAGGGCTCCGGGAGCTTTAAACGAACGCAACCGTAATCCTCTAAGCGCCTTGCCCCATCGGGCTCTTTCCAGAGTTGGACGGCTGGGCTCACCGCTCCGTCTAGTCTTTACAACGGTATGCAACCACACATACCGCCGTCCTTCCCAGGATCGCTTGGCTAGACGGTTCAAGCTCCCACTCTAGCCGCCCGCAAGCCCCTTTTAGTCGCCTCTTACGACAGCTAGAGGATAACGTAGCCCTATTCTGATCCCGGAACTACAGCGACGAGTGTAACTTATGGACGGAAATAGATTCGTTTTTCCCCTCGGGGACTAAGCTGGTAAGCAAACATTCTAAGTGTATCTCTCCACACCCTTGCAGCAGAAATAAGTGTGGTTGACGTACCTACTCGCGCCTGTGGAGTCAAACTATGAAATCTTCCTAATTTTTATCGCCTTCTATTTCCGCCTTCAAACAAGTGTTTAGAGTTGTACTCTGGTTTTAAGGTTGTGGTAGGTCAAGGATTACGACTGACGACCCGCGTGGCGGAGCGATTACCATACCGGTCTGACGCGCAATGGGTCCCGGGTTTGCTTCCCGACCAGACAGGTATCTGATTGATGAGTTTAGATACATGTTCTGCGTCTGTGTGTATGTGTATTCGTCTTGTGTTGAAAAAATCCTAGTGTGGGGCTATGAGTTTAGAAAGCGTATTATTTTTTTTATATTACACGCTTTTCAACATAATCCTAAAGCGTCGTCATCAACCCATTATTGTTTCACTGCTGGTGACGAGTCTTCTCTCAGAGTGAGAGTTTTAGGTCATAGTCTACCGCGCTGGCCAAGTGCGAATTGGAAAACTACACACACCTCTGAGATTTTTTTTAATAACTCTCGGGTATGTAGGTTTTAACGAGTGGTTTTTGTAACGAAACCGACGAATATATAATCTCTATCATCTGGGACATTTGTCCAAAATTTTATAAAGGTATGAAAACTACAAATATGAAACGCTTTGAACTTCAGCGAAAGTTTATATTTTAAGATTCTATGAATATTATATAGGTATTAATGGCGTCATGATTGACTTCAAAACTAGGTACTTAACTAATTTATGTAAATATTTGTTATTTTCTTGTAGCGTTTAAGTCGTTTTTATTTTTGTTATATTACAGAGGAAGAGGATGGCTCAGACATATCTTATAAAGAGATTACCCAATACGAATCAGACTATTCAATTTGTTGCTTTAATTATAAACATAATTTGAACGACATACGACTTTCGTTATTGCGAAAGTCGTATGGCGTTCAAAATATGCTTACCAAACCATACCAAAGCAAAAAACTGATGATTAAGTTATAAATACTCCAAATAATGTTATTACACTCAAATAACAGCGTGCAGTGCAATAATAATTAGAATTAGGAGCGTGTGTATAAATAATTAATCAGTGGCTCGTCACCGCAGTTATAAATACCGCGCCACTGATTCAGGGGGCGCAAATAGATGCGCGTACGCATCCCGTACCGAACATGCCATTTTTAGTCGCCGGTGCTCACGGGCTAACCATTTTAGTATGTAAAAATATACTAGACTGTCAGATTTGTAGCATAAATACCTTACATGATGATTACAAATGTCCACGAGCGGCAGTGACCACTTACCATCAGGTGGACTGCATGCTCGTTTGCTACTTCAGTCAGATAAAAAACAAAACCTTCTTGTATAGTGTTACAAACCAACAAGTAGCTTGCCTGGGGACACTACTGTTAAACTCATGACTACATTAGTTATAAACATCAATAAGAATATATATAATGATTGTATTTAATTAAATTAATCGAGCCATGTTATTGTCAATATCATAAATCAATAGAAGTCACAATATAAATAAATATAAATGGTTATATAAATAAATATTATAAATGCATATATTTAATTTTATATAATGTAATAGATTAATAGTAATGTTTTTGTCTCTGTGACGGTTTCCTTAACGCCTGCCTTTTGTAGTATAAAAGGGAGGGTATTATCGTAATATGGATCATTCTAATAATTCACAAGTGTAAGACGTTACTCTGTCCGAATGTATTCTGAAATTGTATACGTGTAAAATCGTGAAAATATACCAGTGTTGTACATAATGTGTCGTTTACTTTGGCCATCCAATCCTACTTCTGGAACAATAGAGAATCACAAAATAAATTTAAAAAGTGGTAGCAAAATATATAAACAAAATCAACGTACTGTACTGTGCCGTAGTAGTTTTCGAACAGATCAAGATTTTTATCTAAAGTGAATCACAGATGCGGACCCAAAGACTAAAATGCTCGGCTCATATACATGACGGAGGGGGTGGTTCTTTTACGCTCATCGTATCAGGATAACCTACTGTGGGCTCTGATAGGAAATGTTAGCACGAGAATAAATTGCAGACTTGATTTTAACACACAGTATATTGCCGAATTAAACTTGTTACAATCACTGAATTAATCAAACTAAATTAAGTAGGCAAGTAATCGTAGCACTAAGAACGCGGGATGATTTTAGAGTCGTCTGCTTCGGCCGACCATCAACGATAGACTGAGGTGTCGGCCATTAAACTGGTACAACCCTAACTTCATCGAACGCCACTAGATAACGCTGGCGTTCCGGTGTTGCCACAATACCGCCATTTCCGACATACATATATGTGAGCTGGCAACCACACCCTTTCACCGAAACACAAGACCACTAGAATTATGTGAAGCAGTCGTACCTTCACCTGTAGTTCCGGGATTGGAATAGGGCTACGACATCCCCTACCTGTCACAAGAGGCGACTAAAAGGGGCTTCCCGGGTTGCGGGTGGCTATTGTGGGAGCTGGGTGGTATGTGTGGTCAAATATCGTCGTAAAGACTAGCCGAAAGCGGTGGGTTCAGCTGCCCATCTGTAAGGAGCCCGATGGGGCAACGCGCTCAGAGGATTCGGGTTGCGTTCCTTTGAAAATCCTGGAGTCTTCTTTGTAGCGCCGAGGACGGCCACCCTTTTAGTGCGGTAAAAATCGTACATAACCCTGTGTCGCTCCTATGGCATCGGGTACCCTTTGAAGGTTTCCCCCTCGAGAACAAAAAAATCTCGATCCGTAATCGTCCTATCATCGTGCAAAATGATGTGATTATAAATCTGTGTGAGATTTGTTACTCATGTTATCTATTTAGAACGTTATTTTTTCCATTGCTCTGCACAAATATCTTAGAATTTCGTTTGTACGACATAGCTCACTTTGCAAGGAAATTGGACAAATATCTCAAATTTTGAATAAAATACATATCAATCAGCTACTTGGTCTCAAACATTATCTGTCCCGTAAACACTATAAAACCTGCTAATGAAATGAGACCCGACATAAAAGGTTATCATTTATGACATCCTGGATAATGATACATGGATAAGACCGCATAAGATTACAGACCGGTAGATGTTGACTATCATTGTTTTATAACTATTCATTGAGGAAGCTTAATAATTTTTATCGGACATTCGTATGCAACGGACGAAGATAATCTTGTTTTCATTAATATTAAATTAATGTGTAATAGGTATATAGGATTTACTAATTATTGTTATATTAGGAAACATGATACCGCTATTTTGTCATATCAATTTAGATATCAATTTTTAGGCGGGCTCAACATCTTGATGGTATTGAACCTTTAAAGTTGTTATATAACAGCTTAGTTAGGAGCATATTAGAAAGTAACGCAATTATTTGGAGTCCACATGAAGTAAAATACAAGCTTATGTTGGAGAAACTCCAAAAAAAATTTTTAAGATGTCTATACTTCCGGGCTTATGGATATTTTGTGGGTTATCCTCATCTTTACCCTAGCTCTTTTTTATTGGGAATGCTAGGATATCACAAACTTGAAAATCGACGTGACATCGCCTTGATGGACTATTTTGTACAGTTGATCCGAGGGAAGACAGACTGAATAAATAAATAAATAAATAAACAAATAAACTTCGTGCTCGCAGACCGAAGCTATTTGCGCTGCCGCATTGCAGGCTCATCCTTACGAAGGAGTCTCCCCTGATGCGAGCACTGACCTTGCTCAATGGCTTAGTGGAGTGGAATCCAAGTGTTGACATTTTTTGCACATCCCTTGCTGAATTTCGCGAGACGGCAGGAATGTACATTGCAAGCCTATAAACGAATTGGATTTATATCTGTAATGTTTATAGCTTAAGTGTATGTAAATAAATAAATAAATAAATATCTTACGTTTCGAGGAGGTACCACCCCCACACTTATTTCTTTCGTGAAATAGTTTTATCGTTTCGTTGGAAGAATGTGGTTGCCTGCTGGTTTTATATGAGGCGCATACCCTTGCACCGAAAATCAAGAACTGCTTTGTGCTAGAAATAGACGCTAGGGTGTTACCTTTTTTATCTGACTGAAGTAGCAATCGAGCATGCAGTTTACCTGATGGTAGGTGGTTACTACCACCCATGGAAGTCTGTAATCAACTTCATACAGACCATGGGTTCCATTAATCAATCAATAGATGAAGGTCAATCACAGATGCGTTGCTACTCCCGAGGATTAAGATGGTCGCCTTATACAAAAGTGTGCCGGCAACCACACCCTTCTATCGAAACGCAAGAAATGCTTCACGCTAGAAATAGGTGTGAACCTCTGCGTTGAATTTGTAATTGAATCGGATTTTTCAAACCGAAGCATATTTTTAGGAACGACATTTTATTGGTGATTTCAACCCTCTACATCGACAAAACATTCAAGACGCTTTTACGGGAACATTATCTGCAACTGTCATGAGTCTATCAACATTTCAATCCTTATTTTATTTACTGTATTATATGTATATTATATATTGTTATAATTATATGTATCATAAAATTATTTGTTTATATAAGTATATATTAATATTTTGTGTATATATTTAATTTAAGCAATATTTATTATTTCAATTATTGTTAATTTGTTTACTTTTATGTACCTACCACAGATTATCGCTGTCGCCCAGGGTTGACTGGCAGAGAATGCCATTAGGCATTAAGTTCACCCTTGTAACCCTTAGATTAAGGTGTTTCAAAACTTTAAATAAATAAATAAATAAATAAAACCATGCATACCTCTGAACCCGCAGAGGGGTTGTTTCATCCTCTAAAGTTATAACAGGTGTTTGCATTTTGCATCGCTCGTGTAATGGAATTTCGAATAATGTTTTAAT
Organism: Spicauda simplicius; assembly: GCA_949699795.1. Lineage (NCBI taxonomy): Eukaryota > Metazoa > Arthropoda > Insecta > Lepidoptera > Hesperiidae > Spicauda > Spicauda simplicius. The sequence goes on from OX453074.1 coordinate 1,345,287, forward strand.
CGCTTTACTGACAGCTAATTGCGTATTAAATATTTATAATCGAATAATTTCCTATCTGAATTAGTTTAAGCCTTTTATCTTATGGATATCCTTGTTAAATCTTATCCTATTAATATTATAAATGCAAAAGTTTGTGTGGATATAAGTGTTTGTTATTTTGTCACGCATAAACTACTCGTTGGATTTCGCTGAAATTTAAAACCTACATAGTTTGACCGGGTCGTTAGTTCCCACATTTTTCTTTTTATAAGATTGACGTAGCAAACGAGCATGCAGTCCACCTGATAGTAAGTGGTCACTGTCGCCCATGGACATCTGTAAGCAACTTCCTACAAACACAGTTCTATCTGAAATCAATCACAGATGTGTGATTGATTTCAGCTACTTCCGAAGACTAAGATGGTCGTCTCATATAAAAGGTCAATGTGGTAGAACTAGTGTAGTTCGATTAAGGAAGTACCACCCCCACACGTATTTCTAGCGTGAAGCATTTCTTGCGTTTCGATGGAAGGGTGTGGTTGACGGCACACTTTTATATGAGGTGATCATAATGGTCGTCAGAAGTAGCAACGCATCTGTGATTGACTTCAAATGGAACCCATGTTCTGTATGAAGTTGATTGCAGACTTCCCTGGGGCGACGGTGACCACTTACCATCAAATGGACTGCATGCTCGTTTGCTACTAAAACCATTAGGACTATACGAAGTAAATAGACTATAGAAGAATGTTAATTCCACAAACACATGAAATCTCCACATACTTTTATGTATTGTAACAGAGATAGTTTGTTATAATTGAAGCATGTTTGTTGGAAGTATGTTTCTAGAATAACGATGGTACTTTTTCCAATAATATGCTACTATATATATATATATATATATATATATATATATATATATATATATATATATATATATATATATATATATATATAAATATTCGTCATGTGTCTTAGGTTATTAATAATTTTATTTAACAGTTATCACCAAATAGCTAACTTCTGTGGCTTAGGCTAGGCTATATCAGGGCTAGTAGTAACCCTGTATTATCAGGATCGAGGATTTGAAGGCCAAATTTTCACCGTATAAATGAATTGATCAGATAAGCTTGCAGCCGGAAAATAGATTTTTTAATATGAATATCAAACCAAATACTAAGTCTTATTCAACCGGGTTCAAAATTGGCGGACTTTCATACAAATTTGTGACCCTTATTTCACTACCTTAGGGTTGATTATCAAAAAGTGGTTTAATTAATATTCAATTATAATAAACCATAAAGCCAAATACCAAGTTTCATCGAGCATCAAAATTGTCAGACTTACAAAAAACTATCAACCCCTATTTAATCCTTTTAAGGATTGATTTTCCAAAAATGATAAATTCGATGTTTTAACATAAAAAACCACAAAGCGAAATACTAAATTTTAACTAAACTTAATTACTAAGTGGCCTTAAAATTGACGGATACAAACTACATCCCCTATTTTTGGTAATGGGGGAGAGTAATATCAAAAAATATGTTCTTAGCTGACGTCTACTTCATAAATTGAACCCCTTGTGAAAAATCATATTCATATCTTTAGTAGTTTAGGCTCTACGATGTTTATTCAATTGGTGAATGAGTGAGCAACCTTTCACTTATATATATATATATATATATATATATATATATATAGATATATAGATATAGATTTGTATAACATTAAATAACATAGTACATACATAAACAATGAAAAAACAAAAGAATATTAAATTTTACAGACCATAATATATTTAGATTCAACCAATTTAATTAAGAAGTTACTTATAAATATTTATCGAACACAGAACGTTTCTGAGATTGGCATGCACAAACACACAGGCAAACAGAAAATAATTCTAAAAATCATTAATTTAGGTTCTATATCTTAATAAAGACGTCTAAAAATAGTTTTCACCTAAATTTATTCCATGTACAGACAGCCTCTTACAGATTTATTAAATGTTTAGTTTATAGATGTTTGCTTGTACGTTATCCCAGTCTCTTTCATCCATTAATGGCTTTCAGTAATTGATAAATAATCAATTCGCGAAAGGCTTACAGTAAGAATCCGAAAACATAAATTTTAAATGACAAGTTAAGACGTTATATTAAGATAATTATAAAATATGTGTATATAAGGGAACATGATACAATTTTTATGGCTGGTGGCATATTAGAAAAATGCCTTCCACCTACATTTTGCTCCTTGCATTTTTAGCAGGTAATTTCAAATAGAATATTCTACTTGTAGGCTTACGAATTTTCTATCTGTTCATTCGTTTAAATTCTTACAACGTAAGGCAATCTTACGACTTAAGATGACTCGCATGGCCGAGCGATTACTATACCGGTCTGACGCACAATGGGTCCCGGGTTCGATTCCCGGCTAGAAATGTATCTGAGTGATGAGTTTAGATTCCTGTTCTGGGTTTGGGTGTTTGTGTATTCGTCTTGTGTGTGTCCATGGTACACACGACACAGGAGAATATCCTAGTGTGAGGCTATGAGTGTAGAAAGCGTGTTGTGTCATAATCTTATCGAACCGTTTTACTGTAAGACATTTTCTACTGTTCTATTGATATCCTAGTATCGTTTATAAATTGACAGCTTTTGTGGATTTTCAGGTGCTTCGGCATCTAGCAACAACAGGATCGTAGGTGGCAATCCTACAACCATCGAAAAGTATCCTTGGATAGTGCAGGTGGATTTTCATGGGTACTTCGTAGATTTCTGGCTTCAAGGCTGTGCAGCTAACATCCTCACCACACGCTACGTTCTGTCTGCTGCGCACTGCTTCGATGGGATGTGAGTATCATTGATAAGAAGGCGGAAGCCACCAACGCCGGCTGTACCATTGGCAATCTATTGCCTAATAAGAGCAGACTCCAGCACTGAAAGGTGTGGTAAGAGAGACATATCCGAAACGTTCCTTTTTTTGTTCTCGAGAGTGAAACCTTCAAAAGGTACCCGACGCCGTGGAAGCGACGCAGGGTTATGTGGTATTTTTATCACACTAAAACTCCCCCGGTGGCCGTCTTCGGCGCTACAACAAGGTCTCCTGGGCCTCCAAAGGAACGCAGCCAGAAATCTCTGAGTGCGTTGCCCCATCGCCCTCCTCCCAGATGGGCGGTTGGGCTCACCGTTCCGTCTAGTCTTTACGACGATATGCGACCACACAAACGTCCTTCCCGGGGTCACCTGATCGAAAGGTTCGAGCTCTCACTCTAGACGCCCGTATCCCCGGAAGACCCTTTTAGTCGCCTCTTACGACAGGCCCGGGATGCCGTAGCCCTATTCTAATACCGGAACTACAGGGACGATCCGAGATATTCCTACTTACTCTTCTGGCTGTCTATGGCTTAACTCAGATGAGATTAAAATCATATCTATTCTAATATATAAAAACGAGATAGTGCGTATCTGTTTGTTACTTAATCACGCAAGAACGATTGAGCCGATTTACATGAAATTTTGCAAGGAATTGCCTATTTCAGTCAATATCATCAGATCAGTATAAAGACTACTTTTGATTTCGATATTTTGCACTTTTAAAATAGCGACTATTTTTGTGTCGTTTATGTCATGTAGCGAAGCACGGTGATTCAGCTATTAAATATAAGCTAGAATTCCCCATGGTAAGGCTGTGGTGAAACTTTTTTTCTTTTTTCTGCCTGACTATATTGTCTACTCTGTAGGGTACTGACTACTCTGCTTCGCTTTAGAAAGTAAAGCATGGTAAATATTACAATGTCTTATCAATTGCAAATTAGAAAGTCGACCGTCGAATCTATAAACTATGTTAAACATTTTTTTCCTTCATTCGAAATAGTGCTTTACTCCAAATGCTTCAAGGTCACGAAATTTTCTGGACTTGAATTCTTTTACTTGATTGCTCTGTCTGTTTGCTGTAAATTCATCTGCATGAGCTTATTAGAACATTTTTCTTCTATTTCAACTATTATTTATTGGGCAATTTTAAGTTACAACTCAATTGAGACTAATTTATTTATAGATTAAATAAATTAACGCGTAACACTGAATTCAATTTTTTTTAGTCTAGTTCTCACGCTCAAATTTTATCAATTTTCAACCACCTATGAATCTTCATGAAATTGTATTGATGCTAATCATTAATTTTCAGGTTCTACCTTCCGCAGTTCCGCAGAATCAGGGCAGGTACTACTTACAGAGAAAAAGGTGGTTTAGTCAGCTACGTAGAAAGAGAGTTCAACCACCCCTCTTTCAGCCGGACTTCTTATGAAGGCGACATCACTGTTATAAGGCTAATCACCCCACTGGTCTACTCTCCAGTGATCCAGCAAGGAACTATTCTCGCTCAGGATACCAAAATTCCTGACAATATCCCTGTGGTCCTTGCAGGATGGGGTGCGACTTCGGTAAATTAACTTTTATTGGCTAGTTAATTTAAATGAACGGCAAAATCAAATTGGCTAAAGAAATGTTTAAGCAGGGTACTGCTCAAACATTTCTTTAGCCAATATTAAGACAAGACATTAAATTTAATTTTCCATGTAAAAAACAAGATAAATATATGGATTGCAAAGAATATGGAAAAAATTGTTTAGTTTTTGATAGTTGAGGTCATTTCACGACCAAGTGGTGTAAGAAAAAATATTGCATCTGATAATGTGTAACAGCCTCCGCAACAAAATAAATGCTTTTTATTTCTACGCTTATATGTACCAAAGGCGATCTGTGACATACTCATTGAACACTTTTAACACTTTTTGTAAGATGATTTATCAGAACCATAGCAATACGTGGTTTGGTATAGTGCATCACTTTTAAAAGGGGAATTTAAATTATTTACAGCAAAATGGGCCTCCGTCCGATGTACTTCGTGAAGTGACCGTATACACTATTAACAACGAGTTCTGCGCCCAACGGTACCTGGAGCTGCCTCGGCCAATCGTAGTTACACCGAACATGATCTGCGCTGGTGTCCTCGGCGTTGGTGGTCGAGATTCGTGCCAGGGAGACTCCGGCGGACCTCTGTACTTTGGCAACATCATCGTGGGTGTTGTTTCCTGGGGTCATGGATGTGCTAATGAGTCGTTCCCCGGCGTCAGCACCGCCGTCTCATCTTATACTGATTGGATTGTGGCATTGGCTGTTTGATATTAAGTAACAGTATAACGTCTGTTTGTTATTTAATACCGAATAAAAAAATATTTTACATAAAGTTTTTTGGGTTTTGTTTTTTCTTCAAAATCATGTTAAATTAATGTTGTCTAAATGTTCAGCCATTTCATACGCTTTCGGAATTTGCAATTCATGCCTAGGTTAAATATTTATCCGAAATAACGTACAAATTTTGCCTCTTACATTATTACGAGGCCTGTTCAGAAAGTATATAATTAATTTTATTCTTATAATCTTAAATTATAAAAGCAATAAAAAAATGATAGATTTATATCTGGTTCTCTGGTAAAACTTTTGTTATTGAGGTGTTATTATTCAATACAAGCAGCAACATATTCTTCTTTTGAAATAGTCACCATTTCTTTCAATGCACGATGAACTGGGGTCATAATTTTTTGAATCCCTTCGTAGACTTCTTAACCTCTCCTTTCACTTCCTCGTCGGTTAAAAACCTTTTCCATCCATGTACAGCTTCAGGGACGTAAAGAGATAGTAATATAAAGTAGTTGGAAATACATAGGACGGTTCAGGATATCCCATGCCTTAATGAGACGAGAAATTCTTTTATGGGGTTATCGTGCAGCAGGCAGGCATTTGTCAGCATTTCTCTCCTCTTGTTCTAATTCGCTCTTCGCATTTTAGGGTCAAACAGTCACTTGCAAAGTCTCTCTTCGAGGCATAGTCAATTTAAATTATGCCTTGCATCTTAAAATATATAATTTTCTCGGCTGAATATGTAGTTTTGAACTCTTAAGCGCAGGCTCACGAGGTTTTTCGACTTCCGTAACCACTTGAATTTAATTGTACAGTTCTTAGCTTTGTTACTATTGACAATTTTTATCGTTCTTATCGTCATTATAATACTTAATCAAAGTTTTTCTTCCCAAACGAGATAACGAATATATATTACATTATGATTTTCCATGAAACGTGTGGTCTCATCGACAGTTCACAACTTACTGACCTAAAGAAAAGAGTAAATATATGTACTGACCTCAAATCCGTCCAATGTGGATGGGAGAATTCGGCTATAAGGTAACTACTGCCATACATTTCTTATGTGAAGGGTGTGGTTGCCTGCTGGTTATATGTGAGGAGACCATTTTAGTCCTAAGAAGTAGACGTATCTTTTAGATAGATAGATAGATAAAATATTTATTCCACGTACTATACATACAACACATAATAATAATACATAATAATAATAACATAACATAAAAAACACATACAACAATAACTAATATACTAAGAGGGACAATAACAAACTAATATTGTGTGCACTAATATGTGCTTCAGGACAAGTACATGAAAACGGTTACGGAACTCCTTTAAAGCCGAGGGGACGCCACGGCACTGATTTTCAGTCCGGATCAATTAGAAAAGTACTTCGGAAGGCTGTAAAAATATTACAGTCTCTACTGACTACTACTGACTCTACAGTATCAGCAACTTCATACAGAACATGGGTTCTATTTCACGTCAATCACAGATGCATTGCTTACTCCCAAGGTCTATTAAGATGGTCGTCTCATATGAAAGTGATACGGCAAGGGTGTGGACCCTTGCACCGAAATGCAAGAACTGCTTCATTTTAGAAATAGGCACTGGGGTAGTACCTTCCCGTTGAATTTGTAATTGAATCGGATTTTTCAACCCGAGGTACATTTTTAGAAACGAAATTTTACTGATAGGCGATTTCAACCCTCTGCATACATCGGCATGCATAACATATGGATCCGCAGAGGGGTTGTTTCATTCTTTGCAACGTATAATGGGGGTTTGCACTTTGCATCGCTTGTGTAATGTAGTTTTGAATAATTCTATAATCGCTTTACTGACAGTTAATTGCGTATCAAATATTTATGATCGAATAATGTACTATCTGAATTTGCAAGCCTTTTATCTCATAGATATCCCTGTTAAACCTTAAGTTATTAATATTCTGAATGCAACAGTTTATGTGGATGTATGTACGTTCATTACGCATGCAAATCTCTTTCATGCAAAAACTACTTAATGGATTTCGCTGAAATTTGGTATTTAAATAGTTTTGACCTTGATCTTTACTTCTTAAAGTGGTTCAGGTTGAACTCTAGAGGTCTACGGAAGATTTGACAGGATCAACGTTGGTGTAATAAAAAATTGGGGACCAGAATTCGTAAGCGAGGATCCTCCAAAATCTGTTTTCGATAGTGAAGAACTAAAATGTTGACAGGTTTTAATATTATTTAGATTAGTCGATGTTTTTTGTCAAATCATAGGAACATCAGTTTCAATGCCATATAGATTTGCCGATATTTTTTTCGTCAGTCGTCACTAGTTTTTTGTTTTCATGGTTGGAATAATCTTCACATTTTTGTCGAGTTTTGGGAGTATGTTAAAAAGGTAGCAGCAGGCAGTCTACTGGAAAAAGCAAAAATGCGAAAGTTGTCTATGAGGAATACTTCTGGAAACCTATGATCTAATTCTAGGTAAACACCTAGACTACTCATTACCGTGGTAGACCTGGCAAAAGCAGGCGAAGCCCCGGGGATAACCTAGTATTCAATGATTGGATAGTATTTCACTACGAATTGTATGTATTATATTTGTTAGCTTGTATACGTTTTCCCAATCTCTTTCATCCATAAATGGTTTTCAGTAATTGATAAATAATCAATTCTGGAAAGGATTACGGTAATATGATCCGGAAACATAAATTTTGCAATGACAAGTTAATACATAAAAAAGATAATTATAAAACATTTGTATATAAGGAAACATGACACGGTCATATTAGGGCTAGTGATGACATTTGAAACAAATGGCTTCCATCTACATTTTACTTCTTGTGTTTTTAGCAGGTAATTTTAAATAGGAAATTCTTTTTTTTTAGCAAACGAGCATGCAGTCCACCTGATGGTAAGTGGTCACTGCTGCCTATAGACATCTGTAAGCAACTTCATAGAGAAAATGTGTTCTATCTGAAGTCGATAACAGATGCATTGCTACTCCTGAGGACTATGATGGTCGCCTCATATAAAAGTGTGCCGAAAGAACTCCGGTCGAACTACACTCGTTCTACCACCTCGAAAATTCTACGGTTTTTTTTATTAATTATAAACATGTACCCTTAGTACTAGTTGGTTTCCACAAAACCAACATTGTTTTTTTTCTCATTTTAAAGGTTGTGGTCGGAAACGAAAATGAAAAACTAAGTGTACAATATATCTACTTTACAATGTATGAGTGAAAACAAGAACAATGATTGTTTTGGAGAAACATAATGAACTCCTTCTAAGGGTACAGCGCCTCAGTGCAGCATTTAAAGGATAAAATAAAATAAAAATAAAAAATATTTTTTTGTTTGCCTGTTAATTTTCTATCTGTGCGTGTGTATTCGTTTAAATATTTTTACGTAACGCAGCGTAACGTTTCACTTTTAGACTTTTACTACAATTCCGTTGATTAAAAATTGTGTTTTTTGGATTTTCAGGTGCTTCGGCATCTAGCAACAACAGGATCGTAGGTGGCAATCCTACGACTATCGAAAAGTATCCTTGGGTAGTGCAAGTCGATATCACTGGATTCTTCATCAATTTCTGGTATCAAGGCTGTGCAGCTAACATCCTCACCACACGCTATGTTCTGTCTGCTGCGCACTGCTTCCATGGAATGTAAGTATCATTGATATCATTTGAAAGTGATGGAAACTATAAATGAACCGTATCATCGGCAATCTATTTTTGCCTAATAAGAGTGTTGAAGATAACACCAATGATGGTATATTGTATGTGAGATTATATTATTACCAAAGTGAAAAGTGTCACTGTTACCTTAACTATTACAACATAGGGAGTTACTGCCACTAGGAAACGTAATTAAGATTCGTCCCTGTAGCTCCGAGATCAGAATAGGGCTACGGCATCCCCTGCCTGTCGTAAGAGGCGACTAAAAGGGGCTTCCGGGGTTGCAGATGGCTAGAGTGGGAGCTCGAATTTTCGATCAGGCAATCCCGGGAAGGACGGCGGTATGTGTGGTCGCATACCGTCGTAAAGACTAGAGCGGTGGGCCCAGCCACCCATCTGGGAGGAACTCGATGGGGCAATGTTCTCGGAGGATTCCGGTTGAAGTCGTTTCGAGATCCCGGAGTCCGGAGATTTTAGCACCGAGGACGGCCACCGGGGGGGTTTTAGTGCGGTAAAAATCCCCCATAACCCTGGGTCGCTCCCACGGAAGGTCAAGCAATTTTCTCGACTACATTCCTTTAACTTTATTGTTCTGTCTGTATGCCTAGCTATGGGACAAGATCCCAGTGGATTCGTCTGTGTATTGATCGTTATCGAAGAAAATGTTCGTTAATTTTCCATAATTTTAACTGTTATTGGACAATTTAAATTTATAACTCACCTTAATACCGATATTTTAGATCGAGTCATTACGCCTCATATTTCATCATACATCAACCACCAAGTAACGAATCTCTATAAAATAAATAGTATTGATGCTAATCATTATTTTTCAGACTCTACCTTCCGCAGTTCCGCCGAATCAGAGCAGGTTCTACTTACAGCGAAAAAGGTGGTTTCGTCAGCTACGTGGAACGAGAGTTCAACCATCCCTCTTACGGCCTGCTTGGTTATGATGGCGACATCACTGTTGTAAGGCTAATCACCCCACTAGTCTACTCTCCAGTGATCCAGCCAGGAACTATTGTCGCTCAGGGTACCAACATTCCTGACAATATACCTGTGGTCTACGTAGGCTGGGGTGCGATTGCGGTAAGTTCACCTTTATTGGCTAGGTATGTAACTGATCAAAGCATTCATAATTCAGAGCATTCAGCCGTATAAACGCCATAAGTTACTTAAAATATGATCGCATCAACCCATTATTGGCCCACTGCTGGGCACGGGTCTTCTCCCAGAATGAGAGAGTTTAGGCCATAGTCCACCACGCTGGCCAAGTGCGAATTGGTGGACTTCACACACCTCCGAGAACTTTTTTTTTTTAAGAACTCTCGGGTGTGTAGGTTTCCTCACGATGTTTTCCGTCACCGAAAAAAAGTGATAATTAATTTCTAATACGCACATAAATCATTGGTGCGTGCCTGGGTTTGAACCTCGGACCTCCCGATCGAGAGGGCAAGTTTCAACCATTAGGCTATCACTGCTCTTAAAATATGATATTATCATGCAAGTAGGTGAAAATAACAAGCCACCTCCGTTTCTTTTGTAGATGCTAAACTGTTGTCTACTAAATGCAGATTTTTATTTATATCTATAGAAATCGGCTACGGGGCTTGGACTTGATCACTAGAGGTACACCGAGATTTTTATAATAACATCCCTGACTTCACACAACAATCTATGATATCCTGATAAAATGAGAACCCCCAAAATCCGCGCAAAATTTTCCCTACCCAGCACAAACCAATGTTTATTGTTTTCCTTCATGAATTATATGTTGCATATTGTCTACATGTGGGTAATACGTCACTAGGATCGCGACTCCTACTTGTGTTTGACAGAGGTTCATCGTCACACGATGGGCGCGTTCCAGAAGACGCTCACAAAGCGCCAAACGCCCAAAACCTCAATCCACAAGACGACCGCGGTCGTTGTGGTCGCGGCGAATACGTCACTCATGACGTCATGACTTATGTCCACGCGAAGCCCACGACGACCCATCTAATAAGGTGTGTCGAAGTGATCTTTCCACTAGAGATTATTGTCAGTTATGCTCACAAGCTAGTGAAACGGGAAAAACAGCGGTCGTGAGCGTGAACTTTGTAAACGTCTAATGGAAGATAATTAATAATAAAAATAATAAATAATATTAAATTGTAAAAAGAGGAGTGTAAAAAATAGGTAGGTGTAAGATACAAGTATAAAAATAAACCCTTATCTCTTATCAATTATATTACACATTTATTTTATCATGACGAATATTGACAATCTCAATGTACTTAATATATTAAATAACTAGCATACCCGGCCACACGTTGCTGTGGTTAAAGAAATGTTACATAAACATTTGCAATTAAACCTATAAATTAAGATATAAACTATCCTATCTTTCAAGTTGGATCAAAATGCACACGTTGAGTAAATTTGATTATAATCGGTTCAGAGGTTTAAGAGTCCATTGCGGACAAATAAAGTGACACGTAATTTATATATATTAAGATTAACCTTAGAATCGTTGTCAACCCATTATTGTCCCGCTGCTGGGCACGGGTCTTCTCTCAGAATGAGAGAGTTTAGGCCATAGTCCACCGCGCTGGCCAAGTGCAGACCTTAGAATATAAATTGTAAATTGAATTGCATGCCTTATAGGTCAAAATAAGAGATAATGTAAAGTGCAACACAATTTTGTACCTTACTTTGCAAAATAAAGATTATTTGATTTGATTTGGTTTGAAACCGTTTCCAAATAAAGTACCTGAGCACCATAAACTAAAAAAGCAATTTTAATTAATATAAAATATGTTATAAAAAAACGGCTGGCAGGTACGAGTTAAATTTAAAGAATGAATACATAATTACATGCCTTTTATAAAAATAAAATTATAGATGTGTCTCAAAATACTTGAAAATAAACGTACACTTGAGACTTGGGACGGGATGCTAGTCACGTATAAACAGCTATCAATGACAGAATAACCTTTGGATTCAGAGGGAACAGGAACGGTTCGAGTTGCGCCATTTAGGGGAGGTCTATCTCCAGCAGGACCTTAGAAGGCTAATGGATAGATGGAGGAACGTAAAAAACAAGATTTACATATGGATTGCAAAGAATAAAGAAATATCCCTTTGAGTTTCTTATCGAATCATATTATTTGAGGTCACGTTTCGATGAGATAGTAAGAAAAGTAATTGTATTTGACAATATGTAAGGACCACCTCAACAAAATAAAGACATTTCATTTGTAGGCTTTTATGTATCAAATTGAATAAAATTTCATCTGATACATACTGACTTTTAGTAAGATGATTTATCAGAACCATTACAATACGTGGTTAGGTATAGTGTATTACTTATTTTAAAAGGGGAACTTAAATTATTTACAGCAAAATGGTGCCCCTTCCGATGTACTTCGTGACGTGACCGTCTACACCATTAACAACGAGTTTTGCGCCCAACGGTACCTGGAGCTGCCTCGGCCAGGCCTTGTTACTCCGAACATGATCTGTGCTGGTCTCATCGGCGTCGGTGGTCAAGACGCGTGCCAGGGAGACTCCGGCGGACCTATGTACTTTGGCAACATCATCGTTGGTGTCGTTTCCTGGGGTTATGGATGCGCTAATGAAACGTTCCCCGGCGTCAGCACCGCCGTCTCGTCTTATACTAATTGGATTGTGTCCATGGCTGTTTGATATTAAGTAACTCTTACTGCATGTCATGATACAAAAACATGAGGCGCCTATTTGTTATTTAATACCGAATAAAAAAAAATCCATAAATTCTTACGTTTTTGTTTCTTCTTCAAAATCATTAAATGTAACAAACATAACAAAGCGATTAAATGTTCAACCATTTCATACGCTTTCGGAATTTGCCACTCACGCCCAGGCTCAACATTTATCCTAAAAATTTACAAATTTTGCCTCTTACGTTATGACGAGGCCTGTTCAGAAAGTATATAAAATTAGCAGCGTTTCTCTCCTCTTTTTCTGATTCGCCCTTTAGCATTATTAGGATCAAACAGTTACTTGCAAAGTCTCCTTTTGAAGCATGTTCAATATAAATTATGTCTTGAATCTTCCAAAGTATAATTTTCTTATCTGAATTTGTAGTTTTGAAGTTTTAAGCGAAGGCTCTCGAGGATTTTAAACTCTCGACACTACTTGAATTTAATCGTACAGTACTTAGCTTTGTTACCATAGAGGCATTTTTATCATTCTCATCGTCATTAACACTTAACCGAAGTTTTTCTTTCCAAACCGAATGAAATCGTATATTTCGCAGTTGGTAGGAAATTATATAGTAATTTTTAATGAAATGCATGGTCGCATCGACCGTTCACAAATCCGTCTTGATGTGGAATTTGGCTATAAGGCAGGGTAGCCAGCATGTTGAAAAAAAAGTCTTCTGGCCGTGAGGGTCTCAATACACTTTCTAGATATGCCTCGTATAATCTTGTAAATTATTGCTTTATGCTAGGTGGTAGAACCAGTATAGTTCGACCGTGGAGGTACTACCGCCACACTTATTTCTTTCGTGAAGCAGATTTTGCGTTTCGGTGGAAGGGTGTAGTTGCCTGCTGGGTTTATATGAGGCAACCATTTAAGTCCTCGGAAGTACAACGTATCTATTATTGACATTTACTACTTACTATTAGGTGCATACTAGATCGTTAATCGTAAGCAACTTCATACAGAACATGAGTTCTATCTCACGTCAGTCACAGACGTATTGTATACTCCCAAGGTCTGAGATGGTCGTGTCATATGAATGTGAGCCGACAACCACACCCTTGCACCGAAATGAACTGCTTCATGCTAGAAATAGGTGCTGTGGTGGTACTTCCCCGTTGAATTTGTAGTTGAATCGGATTTTTCAAATCGAGGCATATTTTTAGAAACGGAATTTTACAAATTGGCGATTTCAACTATCGATTTCGAATTCATACATCGGCATCATTATGCATAAATACGTTTCCCGGTGGCGTTGTTTCATCCCATACTGCTATAACCAATGTTTGCACTTTACATCGCTTGTGTAATGGACTTTTGAACTATGCCGTCATCACCTTACTTACAGTTAATTGCGTATTAAATATCTACCATCGAATAATGTCTTATCTGAATTAGTTGTATCCTTTTATCTTATAGATATCCCTGTTAAACCTTATCTTATTAATATTCTGAATGCAAAAGTTTGTGTGGATGTATGTATGTTCATTACTCTTTCATGAAAAAACTACTCGTTGGATTTCACTAAAATTTGGTACTTCAATAGTTTTTGATCTTGATCCTTAGTTCTTATAGTGATGCAGGTTGAACTTCTGAGGTTACGAGAGATTTGACTGGGACTACAAAATTTGCGTCCACAATTCGTAAGTGAGGATTCTCGAAAATCTGTTTTCGATAGTAAAGAAGTAAAATGTGGGCTTAGTTGTCGATCGTTTTTTTTTGTCAAATCACAGGAACATCAGTTTGAATGAAATATAGATTAGGCGATATTTTTTTGTCGTCAGTTTAGATTTTTTTGTTTTCGTGGCTGGAATAATCTTCACTTGTTTGTCGAGTTTTGGGAATATGTCAGCATGGTAGCAGCAGGCAGTCCACTAGAGAAAGAAAAATTTTGAAAGTTGTCTATAAGGAATACTTGTGGAAACCTACCCTCTAATTCTAGATGAACACCTAGAATACTCATTACCATGGTAGATCTGGCCGAAACGGGCGAAGCCGCGGGAGTGGCCTAGTATTTAATAATTGGATAACATTCAACTACGGGTTGTATTTTGTATGTTAGCTTATATAGGTTTTCCCAATTTCATCCATGAATGCTTTTTATAATCAATTCTTTAAAGGCTTACGGTAGGAATCCGGCAACATAAATTAAAAAATGACAAATTAATACATAAACAAAGATAATTACAAAATATTTGTATATAAGGAAACATGACACAGTAATCTTAAAGCTAGTAGGATATTAGAAAAATGGCCTTCATCTACATTTTACTTCTTGCATTTTTAGCAGGTAATTTAAAATAGAAATTCTACCGTTTTTCTATTATTTATTAACCATTAACCTCAGTACTAGTTTACGTTTCCACAATACAAGCATTGTTCTTGTATTCGTTCATTTTGTTCATTATTTAAAAGTATATAGTGCAAGTTATGGCTGGAAACGAAATCGTAGAGTGCAGGGAATTATCGCAATGTATGAGTGACAAGAACAGTGCTAATTTGGAAAAAACAATAAACTCGTACTAAGGATACCTCAGTGCAGCATTTAAAGGATAAAATGAAAAAAAAATAGTTGATAAATTGACTGCTTTTCTGGATTTCAGGTATTTCGGCATCTAGCAACAACAGGATCGTAGGTGGCAATCCTACGACCATCGAAAAGTATCCTTGGATCGTGCAAGTGGAATTCAATTTGTTCTTCATCAATTTCTGGTATCAAGGCTGTGCTGCTAACATCCTCACCACACGCTATGTTCTGTCTGCTGCGCACTGCTTCCATGGGTCGTAAGTATCATTAATAAGAAGTTAATGGAACCCTTTCGGATGTATCATCGCAATCTATTGCCTAATAAGAGCAGAGTTCTGCACTGAAGGATAGAAGGGAGACTTACTTATCCAAGCAGTTCATCTCAGAGTCTCAGAGTTTCGGTTCAGAGCATCTGTGGCTAACCTCAGGTTAAATGTATAAAATGAATGTTAGAATTTCACGCGGATCATCTAGGTGAAACCTTAGCAAGGTGGTAGAACAATGGTTCGATCAGGGATGTAACACCGCCACTCCTATTTCTAGCATTAAGCAATTCTTGCATTTTGATGGAGGGGCGTGTTTGCGAGTACATTGCCCTTAGATTGAACGCTTGTTCTATATGAACAAGTTCAACCACAATAACCACTTACCATCAGGTGGACTGCATTCTCGGTTACTACTTCAATCTCATAAAAATACTCTTCGTATGTACTGTCTACGATGATCGTGGTGTAATGGCTATTCTGCTTCAGTTTAGAAAGTATATCATGACAAATATTATAATGTCTCGTCAGTTGCAAATTAGAAAGATACCACCAAATCTGTAGGATTTTTGTTCTCCTTTTATACGTACATTTCACTGTAGTTACATAGGACGTCTCAAACGCCGAGCGTTTGAGGTTGTGTTCAACTCCAAATATGTGAAGGTCAAGCAATTTTCTCGACTTCAATCCTTTTACTTTATTGTTCTGTCTGTTTGCCTCGCTATGAACAAGATTCCTATGAGTTTGACTATCTATTGCTTGTTATCGAGGAAAGTGTTCGGTACTTTCTAATTATTTACCTACTATTGGAAAATTAAAAGTAACTCAATGGAAAGTCGAAATTAATTTATTTTATCTCGCCTAACACCTGATTTCCCATATTTTGGTCTAGTTTTTATGTCTTACATTTCATCTAACATCAACCAACAAGTGACGAATCTTCATAGAATATATAGATGCTAATTTTTATTTTTCAGGTTCTACCTTCCACAGTTGCGCCGCATCAGAGCAGGTTCTACTTACAGCGAGCAAGGTGGTTTAGTCAGCTACGTGGAAACAGAGTTCAACCACCCATCTTATGGCCTGCTTGGTTATGATGGCGACGTCACTGTTGTAAGGCTAATCACCCCACTAGTCTACTCTCCAGTGATCCAGCAAGGAACTATCGTCGCTCAGGGTACCCAAATTCCTGACAATATCCCTGTGGTCCATGCAGGATGGGGTGCGACTTCGGTAAGTTAACGTTTATTGGCTAGTTAATTTAAATGAATAGCAAAGTAAAACGTACCATGCTAAAACACTTGTTTAGCCAGTATTAAGACATCCATCCATCCATCCATCAGCCTTTGAAAGTCCACTCCTGAACATAGGTCTCCCCTAATCTACGCCACTTCGACCGGTCCTGAGCCATCTGAATCCCGCGGTTACCCGCCGTCTTCTTCAAGTCATCAGTCCACCTGGTCGGGGGGCGGCTTGCACTCCTTTTGCCGAGACGTGGTCTCCATTCGAGGACTCTTCTACCCCATCTGTCCTACGAACGATGTGGCCTGACCATTACCACTTCAGCCTACTAGTTCTGAGAGCTATGTCGGTAACTTTCGTTCTCCTACGGATTTCATCATTACGAATTCTGTCGCAATACCAAGCGTAGCTCTCTTTATAGCTCGCTGAGCGACTTTGAGCTTACGCACGAGGCTCACAGTAAGGGACCATGTCTCGGCGCACTATGTCATCACTGGCAACACACACTACTCGAATATCTTCGACTTCAGGCTCTCATTTTCCATGTAAAAAGCAAATACGAGTATTCTCATATGGATTTCAAAGAATATAGAAAATCCGTTTAGTTTCTTATCGTATCATCTTAGTTGCGGTCATCTTACGACCAGGTAGTGTAAGAAAAAATTTTGTATCTGACAATGTGTAAGGACCTGCTCAACAAAATAAAGACAATTCATTTCTATCCTTATATATACCAAATAGAATCTAAGTCGATCTGTGTCATGCTCCTTGAACACTTTCTGTAAGATGATTTATCCGAACCATTACGATACGAAGTGGTTTGGTGTAGTGTATTACTAATTTTAAAAGGGCAACTTAAATAATTTACAGCAAAATGGACCTCCATCTGATGTACTTCGTGACGTAACCGTATTCACCATTAACAACGAGTTCTGCACCCAACGGTACCTGGAGCTGCCTAGCCCAGGCCTTGTGACTCCGAACATGATCTGCGCTGGTATCCTCGGCGTTGGTGGTCAAGATGCATGCCAGGGAGACTCCGGTGGACCTCTGTACTTTGGCAACATCATCGTGGGTGTCGTTTCCTGGGGTCATGGATGCGCTAATGATTCGTTCCCCGGCGTCAGCACCGCCGTCTCATCTTACACTGATTGGATTGTGTCCGTGGCTGTTTGATATTAAGAAACTCATAATGTAATGTCATGATACAAATACATGAAGCTCCTATTTGTTATTTAATACCGAATAAAAAATATTTTCCATAAAGTTTTTTCATTTTTGTTTCTTCTTCAAAATCATTAAATGTAACAAACATAACAAAGCGATTAAATGTTCAGTAATTTCATACGTTTTCGGAATTGGCCATCCATGCTTAGGTTTAATATTTACCCGGAACAAATCCATCTTACATTATTATTGGGCCTTATTAACCTTAAATCATTAAAATAATTACAGAGGATCGATGGATGGATGGATTTTTACTCCTCCTGTAAAATTTGCGTTGTTGAGATGTGTTATCAAATACAAGCAGCGATATGTAATCGACTTTTGACATGGTCACCATTCCACTCAATGCACGATGAACTGGTAACAGTTTTTTGGTGCCCTATTTGAAGCAGAGTCTCGCCAATCCCTTTGCATGCTTCTCCTTCTCTCCGTTCACCTCTTCATCGATTAAAAATCTTTTCCATCCATGTAGGAAGGTAAAGAGAATGCTTCCGCGATATTTCAGGGTATCCCATTCCAAAATAAGGCAGTTCCTTGGTAGCTTTATCATGCATCATACTGACTTCTTTTGTCAGCATGCCTATAAATCACTCTTCGAAATTCTTTTAGGGTCCTACAATATCCTGCAAAGTTGATAGACTACCTTGGAGGCAGTGACGTAGCTCGAACCAATGTAGACGTGTGCGAACTTCACATAAATCAGTGGTGCGTGCCTGGGTTTGAACCTCGGACCTCCCGATCGAGAGGGCAAGTTTCAACCATTAGGCTGTCACTGCTCTAAACTTACTGACTTATTGACCTCAAACCGTCTCGTTGCAGATGTGAGGAATCAGGCTACGAGTATAAGGCCAATATGTCCGTGTCAGAAAATCTTTTGGCCGTGAGGGTCTCAGTACACCCATTTTCTGTATAGTCCTGTGGTAATGAGATAGTTATAAATAAATATATACATATGGAAGACGCTACAGCTAGTCAAGTATTGGGTGTCCTTTTCTTAACGCGGAGAAATCCTCATGGATCCCCTTTCGCCCAGGGTAGCGCAAGGGGTATGTCGGACTCTTACCGGCTAAAACTCCGCGGCGTTCTTCTGGATGTTCATTGTCGGGTCTCAAGAAGGCGTTAGCATTTCATTCGCGGCGCTGATGTTAACGCCAGCCACGTCCCGAGAGGGAGGGGTCCCTCTCAGTGGTATCCCTCATGAGATGTGCTTGCAGAAAGCAAACACGACATCTCGAACCCTTGTGACCAGAGGCAGGATCCCCCGATTCTGCCTCTGTGGGCTTGTGGGACTGGGAAAGAGTGGCTTTTTGCGAAAGGCACTCTCCGGTGTCCCAAACGTCTGCGACGAAGCGGCGCGGAAGATGTATTATCTTCCCTGGCCCGCTCCGCCGCCTCCTTCGCGAGCATCACTCACGATACCCGTGTAGAGACGACGTCTCTGGCCTGCCGAGGTTTGGTAATAGCCTACCCAAGGCCGCTGCCGTCTTCAGTAGCCGAGGCACAAGGCATTCGAAGTGGGAAGTATTGTGTGTCCTATAATGACGTTTCCTAGTCGGTATTTCTAGTAGTTAATCAAAGGATTTAGAGCTTAGGTTTTCAGTGGCTGTAACTTTAATCATTTATAGGTATATTAGTGCCATAAAACCGATAATAATATCTTTCGACTATAAAAACACGAATAGTATATAAGTACGATAATATGTTATCTTATGGTTTAGCGGTGGCGCTGACAAATATGGTGACCACGTGGATCTTAGCTGTTGCGTTATTTGCAGGTAATTTTACAAAAATCTGGAAATTCGTCAAAAAGAAAATTCCGATCAATTGTAATGTTGATTCGTTTCTTCATAAAATTAGAACTCCAGTCTTTGTACTAATTATATTTGAAAATATGGCTAAGTGATAATTGTAAGGATCCAATGTTTTTTGATAATTATTCTATCATTTTTTATTTATTTACCCATCACGTGGAAATCCAGCAGTGCATGGAATATCTGGAAACGTTGTTATCAGAACAAAATTGCTAAGATAAGTTCTTGATTTTTTTCAGGTGCTTCGGCATCTAGCAACAGAATCGTAGGTGGCAATCCCACAACGATCGAAAGATACCCATGGATCGTTCAGGTGGAGAGCCAGAACATCTGGTCCCACGTGTGGGCACAGTCCTGCGCTGCTAACATTCTCACGAAGTACTATGTTCTGTCAGCTGCCCACTGTTTTGCCGGCGCGTAAGTTTTTCTTCATCACTACACAGTTTATAACAAAGTCGTTTCCCGCTGTCTGTCTCTATGTATGCTTAGACTTTAAAATTACGCTACGGATTTTAATGCAGTTTTTTTAATAGATAGAGTGATTCAAGAGGAAGGTTTTTATGTATAATATATGTAGAGACACACTGATAATTTTAGATTTTTGACTATTAAGCGGAACGAAGTTCGCCGGGTCGACTAGTTTATAACAGATACAGCCAATGGGCCATGATTTGGAACATACACTACACCTGATAGTGGTGAAGTAAGTGGTCATGCCACCCACGGTCATTTTGTAACCCACTCCATATAGCATCCGTGGAGCAGTTTAGAAAAAGATGAGTATCCTCAATGCATATGTGGCTAACCTGCTAAGTTGGAACGCTTCGCATAAGTATGTTCCTCTAACCACACGTGGTGATTCCGGAGTCGAACCACGATAAGTATTTTTTTGTCTGATTGAAGTAGCAAACGAGCATGCAGTCCACCCGATAGTAAGTGGTCACTGCCGCCCATGGGCACCTGTAAGCAATTTCAAATAGAACATGGGTTCTAACTGAAGTCAATATCAGATGCGTTGCTACTCCCGAACACTATGATGGTACCCTCATGTAAAAGTGTGCCAGCAACCACACCCTTCCATCGAAACGCAAAAAACTGCTTCACGCTAGAAATAGGTGTGGCGGTGGTACTTCCACGTCGAACTACACTGTAACTATATAGTATAGCAATGGTGTCATCTCCGCTGTGTTTTTTGAAGTGAAACTTCTTTATCTGGGTTGGAAAAAAATTTAGTGTAACATTTTTTCGTTACGCGCCATCTTTTTCTGTTACGCGCCATCTTTTTCTTATCCCTACCACGCGTGATATTAGATAGATTATTATAGATTAGATTATTAGATAAAGTTTAATAAAAGCCTTTTATTAAACTTTATCTAATTTAACTTTATTTAACCAATTTCTGTAAAGTTGCATATAGTAAATTATTTTTTGAAAAATAACGTCATAAAGAAGTTTCACTTCTTACGAGTGTACGCTAGTACATGCACACATTTTTTTTAAAGCGGCTTGTTTCAAAGAGATGAGGCATTGCGAAATACACTCAGAGATATCTGTAACCAACATGAGGTTCATAATACGATTTAGAGTGGATTACATTGCATTTCAATTATTAGAATGCCAAAAATCTTAATACCATGTCTGTCAATCACTATTCAGGATCACATTTTGCCCTTTTCTTGTTTGTCACTAAATATCACGCTTTCACACGCTTTCTACACTCATAGCCCCACAGTAGGATTTTCTCCTGTGTCGTGGGTACCATGGACACACACAAGACGAACACACAAACACCCAGACCCAGAACATGAATCTAAACTCATCATTCAGATACCTGTCTGGCCGGGAATCGAACCCGGGACCCGTCATTGCGCGTCAGACTGGTAGGTAACCACTCCGCCACGTGGTCGTCGTTTGTCACTGATTTCTAAGTCCATGTTTTTGCGTTCTTCTTTTAAGAACATTCCTTGGATAGTAGGTATACCTATTACACACAAACTAAGACAAATAATATAAAGCAGCCTGATATGAAAAAGATTTTATACATTACTTAGGTTTCTATCTGGATGTTTTGACCGATGCGTTAAACCAATCATCACTATTTCAGAAATTCATGCAACATATTCTGTTTCATATTCTGTTTCTGTAAGAGCAGTGATAGCCTAATGGTTGAAACTTGCTCTCTCGATCGGGAGGTCCGAGGTTCAAACCCAGGCACGCACCACTAATTTATGTGCGTATTAGAAATTAATTATCACTGCTTTTCGGTGAAGGAAAACATCGTGAGGAAACCTAAAAAAAAAGTTCGCGGAGGTGTGTGAAGTCCTCCAATTCGCACTTGGTCAGCGCGGTGGGCTATGGCCTAAACTCTCTCATTCTGAGAGAAGACCCGTTCCCAGCAGTGGGACAATATGGGTTGACGACATTCTCTTTCAAATTTCCCAGTTTCTACCATCCAAGCTACCGTCGTGTCCGAGCGGGTACCACTCAACGCAACTACGGTGGAGTGATCAGCTACGTGGCACAAGAGTTTAATCATCCGTCTTACGGTGCTCTCGGGAATGACGGCGACATCACTGTGGTCAGGCTGTTGAATCCTCTGACCTACTCGCCCGTAGTCCAGCAGGGAACCATTGTCGCCCAGGGTACGAAGATCCCTGACAACGCTCCCGTGGTCCACGCCGGTTGGGGTGCGGTTTCGGTAAGTTTCACAAACTAAAGATTAGAAAACAAACTAGGAAATCTACCTTCACAACTAAGAAAAAACACATTTTTTCTTACCTGTGAAGGTAGATTTCTTGGCGTTTCCTAGCAGTAGCGTCAATTTATACCATGTGACGACAATGTAACTCTACTGTGGTTTGGTTACAAACGTGCAGCATGACGTCATTCTTTTAGATGTTTCATTTTAGTTTATGGAATTTGTAAAATATTTATAATGTTTTAGATAGGATAGTTTTAGCTAGAACTCCTATTGGTCACTGGTGCCGTTGGGCAGTGATCACATACAGCAAGTATAAGTGTATACAATATACTCGTTTTAGTAAATGAGTAGAAGTAGTCTTCTATTGCTTCAAATAAATCTTCCATAGGTGTGTCTGCTTCGTTGCACCAATGTCTTCCCCTTCCACTTTGAACGGTCATGTTTACCGTTAACTAAAGCTACTGACTCATAATTCTCTCAACTTTCAGCAAGGAGGTCCTCCTTCCCCTGTCCTGCTTGACGTGCTCATTTACACCGTCAACAACAAGCTCTGCGCCGAACGGTATCTGACGCTGCCCAGACCAGGAATCGTGACTCCAAACATGATTTGCGCTGGTCTCCTCGATGTTGGTGGCCGGGACGCTTGCCAGGGAGACTCCGGCGGTCCTCTGTACTACGGCAACATCATCATCGGCGTCGTGGCCTGGGGTCACGGGTGCGCTAATGCCACCTTCCCCGGAATTAGTACCGCTGTTGCGCCTTACACTGATTGGATCGTGTCCCAAGTTGTTTAAGCTTTAAACTATGGAATAAATTTGTTGAATGGAATAAAACTATTGAACTAATTTGTAATGTAAGAGATAAAATGTACTTAATTACCAACTCAGTTTAGGCGGGCTATACCTTTATATTTTACAACGAACTGAGACTAGCAATGCACACTCTCTTAATTGGCATGATAGTTTTATTTATGAGAAAATTTTGTATACAATACTGACCAAGATTTGCTATAAGTAACCAAATATTTTTTGTTATATTTTAAAAGTAGCATCAGGCATGCGATCCATCTGCTGCAACTATTGCCACTACGAATATGGATTCAGAGTACGTCCACTTCACCTTTCAAACATCCAGGTGCACTTTTCAGTAGCGTTGCGTGCCTTGGGATGGCCCTGTATCAAAATTATTTGGGGGCCCAAGTGAAAAATGAATATTGGTCACAAAATAAACAAATTATAAAGATTTATAGTAAGAAATATTATCAATGTCCATGCCCGAATGTTTACCTGGTGGAGAAGCAAATGAAAAAATGTGTAACTGACAATTTGTAAGCGCCCCCGTAGGCCTATGCAAAATAAAGACATTTCATTTCAATCAGTGTAGTTCGACCGGAGAGGTACCTGCTACTGCCACACTTATTTCTACCGTAAAGCAGTTCTTGCGACTCGATTGAAGGGTATGGTAATCGTGGTTGTCAGCATATTTTTATATGAGGCGATCGTCTCAGTGCTCGAGAGTTATCGGAAGCAACACCGATTTTAGATAGAACCCATATTCTATCTGAAGTCGCTTACAGATGTCTAAGTGCGGCAGTGGCCACCATCAGGTTGACTCCATGCTCGTTTGATACTTCAATCTTATATACCTTTTATGAAGGTGGTAGAACCAGCGTAGTTCCACCGGGGAAGTACCACCGCCACACCTATTTCTAGCGTGAAGCAGTTCCAGCATTTCGAAGGAAGGATGTAGTTGCCGGTACACTTTTACATGAGGCAAACATCATAGTCCTCGGGAGTAGCAACGCATCTGGGATTGACTACAGATAGAACCCATGTTCTGTGTGAAGTTGATTACAGATGCCCATGAGCGGCAGTGACCACTTACCATCAGGTGGACTGCATGCTCGTTTGCTTCTTCAGTCATAAAAAAATAGCGTAACAAACTTCATAAATGTCTATAGAAGTGCCACGTTAAATCCTTTTTAACAGACTTCCAAAAAGGAGGAGGTTATCAATTCTTCTGTATTTTTTTGCCGAAATAATAACAAAACCATCATTAAATAAGTAACGCTATCTCGAGATATCAGAGTATTAGCTCTGTCACAATAATAAATAATTTAGTAAGTAGATACATTATGTCAAGATAAGACGAATTAGGCACATATGTTTGCGGCCCAAATTTTACATTTGATTATAATTATGTTAGATACTAAAAGTATGAATGTATAAAATATATACAAATTAATTTTATAGCTAAATAATAGGCGAGTATAAAGTAACAAAAAGTTATAGGTACTTATCTTATTTTGTTATGTTATTTAAGACTAATTAGTAATTACAAATTTCCATTTTCGTATAATATGCAAATAGCAAACAAGCAGTAATATATAGATAGATGATAGATAGACAGATGCAAGTAGCAACTGATGCTAAGTGGCCACTACCGTCCATGAACATCTAGCGTATAAGGCTGTGTCCCCAGTAGGCAAACTGATCGCGGCGTACTGAATTTGCGACGTATCGGTTTAGTACACACTGCTATATATTTGAAATGTAGTGTCCAAAGGATGATAGTTTGCGCTCACTTTACAGCGTTACAGCGTTACGCGTTACAGCGTAAAGTGAGCGCAAACTAGCAAACTTTGGACACTCCTTTTCAAATATATGGTGAGGCGTATTAAACTGATACGTCGCAAATTTAGTACGCCACTTACAGTTTGCTTAGTGTAGAGATGATGAATATAACCATCAACCAATAATTTTAACTAATAATTTAAAACAACCATGTTATTCGTTACAATATTATCAATATTGAAAAAATTATCAACTCAATAATTTTAACACTATGGAAGTACTGCAAACAAAAAAATATTCTACCACCTTTGTATTATTTAAGAAATAATTAAGCCATTAGACATTATCCCACTCACAACATTTTTCTTTACTGTTATTGTAAATATATATCAATTATTGGAATATGACCAGGTAGATGGAAATCACACAATCACATTTCAACCTTGGAAGTGAATGTACCTACTTATATGCCGTTTAAATTTTAGCACCCTTAGATATCATATTTCGATAGGTGAACAATTTTGATAGGTGTATGATATCGATATATCGTAATTATATCAACATTGATTTAGTAAGGGCCGGCACTCATATGACGGAGCGCAGCGCAGCGCATTTTTTGCTGTCAAACTATTATCGTCATTGTCCCTTTAGAAATAATATCCAAAATTAAATAACAGCCATTTATTTCTGAGGAGCATGGAAGCGCATGCTCGCGCATCCGCGCGCATTCGCGCGCATCCGCGCGCATTCTCCCAGTAATTAGCGCGAATTTCGGCTAGTGTGTGATTCGTTAAGAAAATTTCGCGGGCATGCGCTGCGCTGCGCTGCGCTGCGCTCCGTCATATGTGCGCCGGCCCTAAGTCCCCAATAAATAAGAATATAAAAGGCAGTTGTTAATAATAATACAGCGCCATCTGTGAAAATGAATGTAAACCGTTTCCAGAAACAACTTACCTGTATTGTGGCAAGCACTAAGTTATAAAAGTTCTTGAAAGGAAAACAGATGGCGTTGTTTGCAACAAGTAAATGTTATATACAAAATTATCTGTTGTTGTTGCATCCAAGGCTCGGAACCGGTTTAAAAATACCGGTTAATTTCGATTAAATACCGGTAAATATAATCGTTCTTTCATTTACCGGTTAAACAGGTGAACGGTTTATAATTAACCCAAATGATAAAGGTTACCGGTTACTTATGTACGATCGGTTTGGTCACCCAAATTAACCGGTTAATTCCATAATTCCTATTTTAATAAACTGGAGAGAATCGGATAGATTCATGTTTTGAAATGTTTACGCCGAAGCATCGCATCGGGCGCATACTATTATCATTAATTGTTGTTAGTTGGATTCAGAAGGCACAGGACTGGTTGGAGTGGCGTTTAATTTAAAAATTAAAGAAGTTATAAGCAAAAAAGTAAGATTTTTTTTATATTTTCTTCTTTATTTTTCTACAACTTTTATATGTTTTACAAAAAAAAAAAGAAATACTTCAGACCCATCTTGTAGACGATCTTTTGAGGAAAATTATTCACTATATTTTTTTTATTTTATACATCTAAAACGCTTCTACAGCGCTCCAAAATTAACCGGATTCTCATGATTTTTTTTTATTATTTGTAAATATATTCTTAGAAAATTTTTGTAAAGTTCGTATAACTCTGTATGCGCTTTTTTCATACTCTAACTTATAAGTGGTAATGAGAAAAGGAATGAATAAGTAACAAAAATCCGTGAGATGGGCAGCAGGATCTCCTTGCGTAATTCTTTCACCTACTGCGGTCACCAACTCGCTTGCCTATCTATCGGCGGTGACTATCGGCAAAATCCCCAAAGTGACAGGTGCAGAGAAACCGGCCCCCAGTCCCTAGCAGCCTCGCTATTCCGGGCTACGGTAGCGGCCAAGGTAACGGCGGGGCAGGGGGTGCTAAGAATCTCCGGCAGAGATCCGCCTACCGCAATCGACGACTTCTGCACCTGGCAACATACAACACCAGGACACTGAGTACCGACGAGAAGATACAGGAGCTGGACGACGATATGCACAAGTTATACTGGAGTGTTTTGGGATTGTCTGAAGTCCGAAGACAGGGAGAGGACACGATAATTCTAAAATCAGGCAACTTGTTCTATCACCGGGAGGGCGAACATCTGTCCCAGGGTGGTGACGCGTTCCTCGTCCACAAATCCCTCGTCAACAACGTGGTAACAGTCGACAATGTGTCGCCAAGGGTAGCGTATCTTATACTCAGAATATCTAAACGGTATTCGCTGAAGGTCATACAGGTACATACATATATGCGCCGACTTCGACACACCCAGACTATGAGGTCGAGATAATGTATGAGGACGTAAGTAGAGCCATACATACCTCAAAGACGCACTTAACCGTTGCTATGTGGGGATTTTAACGCCAGATTAGGCACACGGAATGATGGCGAGCGGAAGGTCGGACCCTTTGAAATTGGACAACGGAACCACCGAGGCCACTTGCTTGCCAATTTCTTGGAGAGGGAAGACTTCTTTATGATGAACTCTTTCTTCAAGAAGAGGGCGAAAGTGAAATTGGATAAGACAGACAAACGGCACATATTTAATGATGCCTCTGTGGTGTCTCTAGGTCTCGGGTTCTCTCAGAATAACGTTCGTACCTCAGAACGGTCTTATGAGGGAGAGGCAAGAACTATGTGTGCAGTCTCCAACCTCAATGTCGAAATACAGACTGCTCAATAATCAGATCTCTCAGAGTAGGCGACGCGATTGGCGTGCTCATACACCCATCGCATTAAAGACGCTATTGAGCGAAAACCCAGGCTCAAGAGTGTTCGCCAGGGACCTGTCCGTTGGGCAGAGCATGCTGACGAGGTTGAAGACAGACTCGAACACCATAGTTTCGTTTAAACCCGATGTTCTGGAAGAAATTAAAAAACACTACGGACAGTTGTAGAAATATGGCGGTCGACAAACGTGCCAAATTGACCCGAAACTATACTGAGGACCTCCCGGACGTCAGCCTGTACAAGATAAGAGAGGCTCTCAAACAGCTGAAAAACAACAAGGCACCGGGAGATGACGGAATCACAACAGAGCTGCTAAAAGCTGATGGTAAACCGGTACTAGTGGCGCTCCAAAAGTTGTTTGATTCTGTCATCAATAGCGGGACCTCCCCGGAAGAGAAGGCAAAAGCGTAGTGGTGCTATTCTTCAAAACAGGCGATGAAACCCTTTTGAAGAACTACAGGCCCATTGCGCTTCTGAGCTAAGTGGGGATTCAGGCAAGGCGATGTCATATCACCAAAGCTGTTCACCGCTGCGTTGGAAGATTTGTTCAAGCTGATGGAGTGGAAAGGTCTTGGCATTAACATCAATGGCAAACACGTCACACACCTACGATTTGCCGATTATATAGTTATCTCGGCAGATTCGCTAACGGCCCTCAGCACTACGCTAGGCAACCTTAACAGTGCCTCACAACGGGTCTTAAGATGAACATGGACAAGACAAAAATCACGTCTAATGTCCATGTCACACCCGTACTGGTAGTTGTTGACGGCACTCCTCTTGAAGTTGTTGACGAGTATAATAATAATAATAATAATATTTTATTTCAGACATACATCCATATTATTTTTAAACAGAGTTACTTAATTAAAATAAATAAATAATAATTATTAGTTACATTATAATGAAGTTCAACATATTTATATATTTCTTACTTATTATTACCGTTACGGTGCTGACACCACCAGAACTTTACAAATAAGTTATCCGGGCACTCAGATAAAATACGAAGAATCTCATTGTTGGATTCTCGAACACGTGTCCAGAATGCAGCGCTCCGGGACCGCATGATTGCAAAAAAGTCAGGGACCCTGGCATCCGCAAACATACCCGAGGCACTGCAGTATCTACTTAGATTCATTAGAGTCCGATATATATCGTTATATTGTACTCTAATGCAATTGTACGCTCTTTTGGTGTAGTTTATCCACAGCTGACATGTGTAAAAGCATTGTCAATATGCCCTAAACAAAATCAGCTTAACCTCATTACTACACCTTTTGAATCTGCGGGCAAGCATGTTGCCTCGGACAGCCAGGGCCCTGCGCTCTCGCTCCATGTCTTCATCGTCTCGGAGATTCTTTTTTAGCACGTGTCCGAGATATTTAAAGCTATCAACTCGCCCCACTGATACTCCGTCCAAAAATACTGGCGGTATTTTCTCAGGGCCTGCCCCAGCTCTGAAAACCATTACTTTTGTCTTGTTTACATTGTATTTGAGACCGTGATCATATGTATACCGTTCACAAATACGTAGTAGTTTCCTAAGTCCATTAATCGAGGGGCTCAGGAGCACCATATCATCCGCATAACTGAAATTATTCATGCACGTCGTGCCAATGTGACATCCGACTTTAGTGCCCATAAGCTCCTCGATCAAATCATTCATATATAAGCTGAACACGTCAGGAGAGGTAAGTCCACCTTGACGGACACCACACTCTAGCTTATATTCTTTAGAGAGTGCGTCGCCCCATTTAACAAATTTGGTTTGATTTTCATACCAGAACATCAACAGATCTACAATATTTGATGATACGCCTGTTGCCCTGAGTTTTTCCCACAGTAAATTATAATTTACTAGATCAAAAGCACGACTTAGGTCCAGAAAACATGCATACACAGATGTGCCCCTATTTAAATAGTGATACACTGTAGATTTTACACTAAAAATAGCAGAATCCGTTGATAGCTCTGGTTGAAAACCAAACTGTGCATCGCTCAATTTTATTCTACTCTTCAAGTCCTTATATATAAGTTTCTCCAGAATTTTACCCAAAATTGTGCCCAATGAAATCGGTCGGTAATTTTTGATTTCAGCAAGGTCACCAGTTCTATTTTTTGGTACTGGAACATATTGTATATTTGCCTGGGACAAACGGATGGGTAACTCCATCTTTGAAAGTGAGGTCACTCGAAGAATCCTACTCGGCTGGGCTGCGTTCGGGAAATTACGTAGTATCTTCTCGTCCACAATTCAATTTGTCAATAGTTAAGTTATTCAAGCAATGTGTGTTGCCAGTGATGGCCTACAGCGCTAAAACGTTGTCCTTCACTGTAGGCCTCATTCGGAGGCTCAGGGCTCCGCTAAACAAATATCACTGGACGGCACTATGTCCTATATGAGCGCCGACTTCGGGACTATATTCTAATTACTAAGTGTGTTCTAAACCAAAATTAATAGAAATTATTTTAGACTTTTAGTGACATTGAAGTTGGTAGATATTTTTTGTTAAAAAGTTTTTATTTCACGCTTTTTAGTGACTATATAGTGATATTTGTATTTAAATAATGACATTTAAAACCCATATGGGTGCAAAGTTCTCATCAATACATATAAATGAATTCAGCCCAAACACAAGGTAGCTACTGTAAACCGTTGAAGAGTTCCTTAACTGTCTTTCGTCGTCATCATCAGACCAGACAGGTGTAACGTTTCCATCAATACAAATTAAACAAGCTCAAACACAAGTTAATTGCTGTAAATCGTTGAGAAGTTCCCTCGACTGTCTTTGGGCTTCATCATCAGATCGACTCCAGACCTTTATTATATTACAGTACTATAAATTGTTTAATAGAAAAATTAACAAACGCACTAGTCACCCCTACGATTTTTAAAATATTCCCTTTGATCTCTAGAATGACATCATCAGATTCCGGTTGTCTTATCATGGTACCATTCCTGGAATGTATCCTTTCCAACAAAAAAATAATCTTCAAAATCGGTTCATAAACGATGAAGTTATCCGCGAATAAACATAAAAATATATATATACGGTCGAATTGAGAAACCTCCTTTTTTAAAGTCGGTTAAAAATTGAAGCGCGTGCGATTGCGTATACTTTGTGATAGTGAGCGCAGCGTCTAGAGCATGTCTAAAACGCGGTAGAATATTAATAAACTTGGTTTTAACCGGTTAATTATGGCAACCAAAACCTAAATTCGTGAAAAACCGGTACCTCGCAAAAACCGGTAATAACCGGTTAGGTACAACCTTTAACCGATATTCATTTAGGTTTGGGGTCAATGACCGAAACCGGTTTAGAAATAGAACCGGTTTCCGAGCCTTGGTTGCATCTAATAAAATAATATTATTTTTTTTTTAAATTTTAAGTTTTTTTTTTCAGTGCACTGAAAATAAAAAGTTTTGTAGTAGTCGAACCCATCATTTTGTTGCATCGTAAAAATTTCTATCATATAAAAACTTGTCGAATACAAAATGCCAATATTTTTTTAAATAATGCATTAAAGATAGGTACCTACATAAAATCAACAAAAAACACGTTGCACACACTACTATGAATTCGACACAAATACATATAATAAACGAAATAAAAATTACTTTGTCACTAATACTCTAAGATCCCGATATAAAACGACTCTCACCGAGCAGGTTAATAGACTTATACATATTTTTATATAATTTAATATATCTAAAAATATATCACATATGGGTTGCCTGGCGAATTTCAGTCCAGAATATTTTTAATTAACAAAATATTTTCACTATAGAAAAGGTTATGGAACAACATAGACTACTTTTTATCATAGAATTTCTACGGGGTCGAGATTTGCGCGGGAAAAACTTTGCGATATACTGATTTCCACGCGGGCGAAGCCGCGGGTAGCTTGACTAGCTTGTGAAAGATAAAGAAATATACGTATCTGGATGCGAACGTTTTGCAAGACGGAAGCAAACTTTATGATTTTGTGAATTAGTTAATATTTTATTTAAAAACTTTAGTAGAACCCAAAATTCTTTTGAAAACAGTAATTTCATTGCATGATAGTATCAATTCGTACTTGGCCAGCGCGCTGGACCATGTCCTAAAACTATCTCATTCTGAGAGAAGACTCGTGCTCAGCAGTGAAACAATAATGGATTGATGAGAAGAGGAACTTATTAAAAACTAAAATTACTAACAGCATAGAAAGTTTTACAAAAATGCAAGTAGGTACTATTTATTATCCCTATAAATGTGCTAATCCTGTTTCTAGGGGTGCAGACAGGATTATCACATTTAGTATAAGAATCCTCGTTCCAACAGACAGGTAGTTAAAACCCTAAGCTTACCTTCTAAGTCGACCCGCGCGCCAAGATTGTGTCGAGAGTGATGCACGCGATGCCATCACCACCTCAAAGTTGTAGACGAGATCCGTTCTTCCTGAGGAGTACTCACTGCACTTTACAAGATACACGCGGTAACACAAGTCCCCGAGGAACAAATTAGGGGACAATGACACGCAGAACTTTCGCGCAGAACGCTGGAACGCACTTGTCTAGCGCGAGATAACGGTGCGGTTCAAAATGCAATGTTACCAACATTTTAGTTCTACCCACCTACAAGCTGTTAAAAAAAACGCTGGCTCTGTGCAAATTAAGAACTAAAAAAAAGGGTTGCTTTATCTAAATATTCTGCCAGCCCCCTCAACCCACTCAAGGCGGATTGAATTTCCTATTTTTTTTTTTATCTGACTGAAGTGACAAACGAGCAGTCCACCTGATGGTAAAGGGTCACTGCCGCTCATGGACATCTGTAATCAACTTTATACAGAACATGAGTTGCATCTGAAGTCAATCACAGATGCGTTGCTACTCCCGAGGACTATGATGTAAAAGTATCGTCTCATATAAAGTGGCAGTGTTACTTCCCCGGTCGAACTACACTAGTTCTACCACCTTCAATACTGGTTCTACCACCTAAATAAAAACACGATTATATCATACAAAACTTAGCAGTGTGCGCCCCCAAAGTCTTGCCGCCCCGGGCAGCTCCTCCCCTCACGCTACGCTACTGCACCTACCAAGACATTGCCTTGGTTGTACTTATATATTTATTCAAATTCACCAACGATTATTACATTTACATATAACACGGTTATATAAGATCCAAAAGTTTTACAAGAAATTGACAATCATTTACAAGTGAATATCGAAACCATATTAGGTAATAAAAAAAAACAATGTAAGCAATATATAAAATAAAAAAATAAAAATTTGTTTGGAGATGATAATAAGTTAACAATAAAGATAAATGTAAATAAAAAAAAAGTTTTTTTGTTACATTTTTTTTTGTTGGGCCCAACTATAAGGCACTCGGGCCACCTGATGGTAAGAAGTCGCCTGTGGACATTTGCAACACCAGGGGAGTCGCCAATGCATCGCCGGCTTTGGAACCAGAGCTCTTTTTACACCTTTCTTGTAGCCTTATATGATACTCTTATGTAACAAAAGGTCGTAAATACTTAATTTACACTTTCAATTGGGTGTTTGAATTGACGAAGAGATAATGAGTTTATATCTATACTATTTATGGCCAAGTTTTTGATGAATCATTATTGGTCGCCGAAACACGCACCGCTATAGGATATTTGCTTGGCAGCCCCTAGCTACAACATGTGCCTTTTGGGATACAGTACCTAATAGAAGCATCTGCACACCTATTTCGATCCTAAGCAGTTCTTGGGTTTCGGTTGAGGAGTGTAGTTGTCTCACTTTTAAATAAGACAACAATCTTAGTTCTCGGAAGGAGCAATGCATCTGGAATTGACTTCAGATAAAAAACATGTTCTATTTGAAGTTCCTAACAGATGTTCTTGGGCGGCAGTGACCACTTACCTTCAGGTGGACTGTGTGGTGGTTTGCTACTTCAATCAGATAAAAAACACAGATGTACCCTTAGTTTTTGCCGCTGAGTAAGTGAATGCCTAAATTTCATCCTAAAGGGCACACTTTCACATGAGGCGACCATCATAGTCCTCGGGAGTAGCAACGCATCTGTGATTGGCTTCAGATGGAACCCATGTTCTGTATGAAGTTGATTACAAATATCCATGGGCGGTATTGACCACTTACCACTAGGTTGACTGAATGCTCGTTTGCTACTTCAGTCAAATAAAAAATAAAATAAAACATTCTAGATCCATCTATCCATACGCCCTATAATTCAGAACACCTGGTTAATGCACCGATTAGGTAGAGGTATATTTACCTACACTTTATTACTAAAATAGGTCGTTTATCAGCCATATAAGACAATCATATCTAGGTCATTAAAGCGTATCGAATATCAATATAAGATACATGTAGCTACCTTATTCACCTATATTCTTCAGTAGTAAATTCCTTATTCCATATGTGGTCGTTTGAGAGAAACTAAATTATCAGCAGATTTGGTTCCGCAACATATCATTTCATTTTTGGAGTTTACTCCTTAATCGATTTGTATATACCTATAACATCCCAGTATGAGAAAAATGTGAGGAGTAAAATCTACTGATGAATGACCTCGTTACGTTTTTCGTGCGCACCTTTGGTGCGCAAATTTCTAATTTGGTTGTTAGTGTATTAAGACGTACATAGGGCATGCTGTAAAGCGACTACACCTTTTTTTTTGTTTTCGAGGGGGAAACCTTCAAAAGGTACCCGACGCCGTGAGAGCGACGCAGGGTTATGTGGGATTTTTACCGCACTAAAACCCCCCCCGGTGGCCGTCCTCGGCGCTGAAAAGGAGGACTCCGGGATCTCGAAACGACTTCAACCGGAATCCTCCGAGCGCGTTGCCCCATCGGGCTCCTCCCAGATGGGCGGCTGGGCCCACCGCTCCGTCTAGTCTTTACCACGGTATGCGACCACACATACCGCCGTCCTTCCCGGGATTGCCTGACCGAACGGTTCGAGCTCCCACTCTAGCCGTCTGCAACCCCGGAAGCCCCTTTTAGTCGCCTCTTACGACAGGCAGGGGATGCCGTAGCCGTAAAAGCGACTACACCTATATGTTATTGTGCTTGTTTATTTCTATCAGTATCGAGGTATTTACATTGCTGTTTTTATTACAAATATCAATAGATAATATTGTTATTTTGATTTTTTTTCATTAATTTACCCTTTCATATGGTATCAATCTTTTTTCAGTTAAATAAACTCTTTGTGTCTGTTTAAACAATCGGACATAAGGAGTAAACTCCAGCCGTGCGTCGGATCTGACACACACATTTTATATAATGACACACATATTTTTAACATAAATGCTGCAAACAATTATGTACATGACCAGATTATAAACCTCTCTATCTCGTCTGTATAGAATGAGGGTCCTGCTGGTGCCTTGCTACGGATTAATTATGTCACCTCAAAATGATATTTTCGTTTTCGTTGAGCACGTTTCTGTATATCATATTGAAATTAATTAATGAACATTGGACGGTTTTATTTCTAGCCATATCTTGCATTGCGCTTAAGAATTTCGTTGAATTTCTTGCCGGATCTTCTCAGTTGAGGTCGTGTTTCGATCCGGTGATGTGTTAAAAAAAATATATGTAACTGACAATTTGTAAGTGCCTCCGTAGGCCTACGCAAAATAAAGACATTTCATTTCATTTCAATGATGGGCGAAAGTATCTAGTCAATGATTGTAACCAAAAAATGTAATAAGTTCGTACCGAATGGCGTTCGCAGATGCGTTGCCAATTTTAAGGCAACCAAGGGCGTAAGTCATCCTAAATACAAAGCGGCGTCCCTGTAGTTTCAGGATTAGAATACGGCATCTCCTGCATGTCGTAAGAGGCGACTAAAAGGGGCTTCCGGGGTTGCAGGCTGCTAGAGTGGGAGCTCGAACCGTTCGTTCAGGCGACCCCGCGAAGGACGGTAGTATGTGTGGACGCATATCGACGTAAAGACCAAGCGGAGCGGTGGGCCCAGCTGTCCATCTGTGAGGAGCCCGATGGGGCAACGCGCCCAGAAGACTCCGGTTGCGGTCCTTTGGAGTTCCCGGAGTCCTCTTTGTAGCGCCCGAGAACGGCCACCGGGGCAGTTTTTAGTGCGGCAAAAATTCCACATAACTCTGCGTCGCTCCCACGATGTCGGGTACATTTTGAAGGTTTCCCCCTCGACAAAAAAAATGCAAAGCGGCACCAACATTGTTCAGCAACAAAAACTAATTTTCTCTAGAAATAAATGTGGCGGTCGTTACATCCAGAACGAAAAAAACCAATTCTAATTTCAACCCTAAAGTGAAATAATCTCTCTTATCTCTTCTATTCACAGACTCGGTCGAGTCTGACACCAAAGTTCAAAGTCAGACAAACCGAGTATGTCTTTACTGTAATAGGAGCAGTTATTTGTAGGTTATAAAATTTTATTACTTACACACAGCGTATTATCCTCAAATAATATTTTATAATAGTAGATTATAATTCATATATGTGATATCAATTAATTACAGTTGACTTTGTAATGAATTACATTTGAAATTAATAAAATTCGATAGCACAAACCATAGTGCCCCCAATTCTTAGACTTTTCGCTTTCGCGCGATGAAAACCTGACATCCAGTGAACGTCAAAGTCGCTTATACATCGCTTGACATTTAGTGAATCTCAAACGATTACATTTACTACCAAAAAGATTTTTTCATAGGTAAACATTAAATAAATTAATAAACGTAATG
This sequence comes from Spicauda simplicius, assembly GCA_949699795.1. Lineage (NCBI taxonomy): Eukaryota > Metazoa > Arthropoda > Insecta > Lepidoptera > Hesperiidae > Spicauda > Spicauda simplicius. Next base: position 1,381,726 of record OX453074.1, read on the forward strand.
AAGTTATGAATTATAATAATTCAAATGGTGACGAATTAGAAGAATTTATACTCGTATCAAAGGAAGGGATGTGCGTAGGAACTTGAATGGAATATGTTGGAACTTTTTTTATTAAGTACATCGTTTAATTGAATGCGTAGTATGATAGATATCATAGTAGGAAAGTATACGAAGAGACGAAGCGAAAGCGTGCTTTACGATAAAAATGTGCGCGCATATAGTTTGTGCTTGCTCATATCGTACTATTTGGTTTTTGTAGTCCAGATTGATAAGAATGAGCTTTCTAGTCTTGCCTTATTTACAAAGGTGTTTATCGCTATGCATATTTTATTTCCCGTCAGTTATTTTGTCATCATTTTAGAATCAAAACAGCTATTACAATTTTACGTTTATCGTTGCAAGTAGACATAATAATAATGTCTGGACTACTAAAAAATAAAAATGGCAACGTATATTTTAACACTGATTGTATTTTGAGCGAAGTAGCATAAACTGTAGCTATTTAGTAATTAATTAACCCAACAAGCAAATATCATTTGTACCTATCATAAAAAAAAATAGACAAATTAATCGCTTAGCGAGGGATAAGCAAATAATTTGTCAAAAAGATTTGTTGTAGGTATTCATTTTTTTATTCACTATGCCGGGCACTAGGAGCATGACTACTAATATAAAGCCGGGCGGTCAAAAGATTATAAGTATATAAACTTATTCGCAAATTCTCTAAATGCTGATTTGAAGGGTGTACTACAAATGAAAGCCATTCAAGAATATCTTTATTTAATATGAAATTATTCTGAAAAAGATTATTATTTATGTTGAACTCCCAAGTTACTAGTAAAATTGCGAGTTCCTGCTTCTTCTATGGTTGTCTTTATGCTGTAGGTATATTTTATTTATGCTGTATATTATTTTCATACTACATGTTGCCTGACGGAAGGTTGACTTAACGGAGATGAACATATTGCCAATTAGACCTCATCCAGCGGAGATATCAAACAATCAATTCTTATTTTAAATATTATGATATTATATGAAAATATAGATTACTAGCTGACTGGCAAACTGCGTTTCGCCAGAGAATGGTCAGATTTTAAAATGAATACAAAATTGTCAAGCTTATTTTTGTTTTTAGATAAATCCAGACACTAATACCATTACTAACATTTATATTTTATGGTATGGTATTTAAGTTCAAATTGACTTTAAGCATAATTATAAATCTTTAAACTTGAAACTAAAAATATTGTCGTTAATAACCAATTTTCTCTCGTCTTTGCATTTCACTTTTTAATTAACGGATCTAATAGTCTTATCGCAGTTATAAACCCATCATTTAGAATATAACTACCTATTCAAGGATACTTGTTTTGTTCTTAACATCAATCTGCAATCTAAAATACAAAGTTAAATAATAATAAAGTATCCTTTTTTTAAGTAGCGAAGTTATTCTAACACTTATTATTCTTCACCTGTAAAAATAAAACAGTAATATGTAATGAATTCAACTTTTTTCATGGGCCAATAAATCCCACTCATTTGAATCAAGATTCAATTCCCACACAACGCTACAAGGTATGTTATTACTTTCATCATTTAATAGAATTCTTTTAATATAGCTGGGGATTAAATAAAATAACTATTATCACATCTGGTAAATATGCAATGAGAAGAATTATATGGAACTCGCTTTGATTTGGTAACATTATTTGTGTATAATTGTGGGGCAAGTGCTGCATGCAGAATTAGGAATATCTGGCACGCTTAGTAAAATTGTGTGTTCATACTGTATGTTGTCATCATTCTGTACATTTTCTTTGTGCTGCATGTTCTCCAAATGTTGACTAGATTCTAAGTATACACATAACATTCAATGAGACCTCACCCAGCAGGAATGGCAAACATACTTGGTTCTTATAACCTAAAACATTTTTATGAGAGATTAATAGCCGATGTCCATTAGAGGCAGTGGCCACTTACCACTGGACTTTTTACTGCTCGTTTTATACTTTAATAGTTATTGTAAAAAATAATATAAATACTAAATCTGGCGATTCAAATTAACTGTTAGCAGAAATATTGCAGTAGAAGTTAAATTCAATCATAGTGGATTCTCAGATACAATAATATGATACCTCATTTTCCTCACTGATCTGGTACAATTAGGGCATACCATGAGGTGGCCCATTAAATATTTGTTGCCAGTTCCTCTTATTAGCAAAAAAAATGTGTGACAAATATCCATCTCTTAGGTACTGAAATATTTAATGAAATATTAATTTAGAATCTATTAAAATCACAACAAATTGTATTTTATGTTTCCATAGTGACAATCACTATCATATTTAAAAGGTTCAGGTGTTACACAATCCGAGTTCCTGGCGAAGAGCCGCCACAGTGTTTTCATGCGGGCTAGACAGTTGTTTGGAGTCACTAATTGCTGGTCCGAGATGGGTCATCATTAGCACTGGATGGCTCGCACAACCAGGTGGAAAGTTTGGCGAAGCTTGATGCTATCCCTAGTGCGCCGGTACCTGCCTCTTCGTTGCAGACAGCTCCAAGCGCTAGTAAAGCCCACGATGGAAAAGAAGTTACTCACACCAAACGTCTCCAAAAATATAAGTGATATGGCTGTTATGTGACTTCCTTCTGTGTCTTCTGTCTCATAAATATTACATTCTTTTTTCCTCAGACTTTATCACCAGTAGGTATCCTTTGTCGTTTTTATGTCATATAGTGCTATTATTTTCAGTTCCTGTCCAGTCAAAGAATCTTTATGTTGTATTTCTTTACTTGTGTTGTAAGCGCGGTAGTTTAATATTAATTATTAAATTTTCCCTTCTTTTTCATGTCTTCGATATCAATGTTTATAATTGACATTTGTCTACGTCAGTTGCGCCACTCATTGAAAACATTAATTTTCAATTTTGTACGTTTTATTTTTTTAAACTAACATCTGTCAAATTAACTTTAGAACGATCTATGGATTCCTACGTTTTGGCCCATTTGACAATCAGTAATATGTTGTTTAAAAACCTTTATGTAGTAAAAACCTTAATATGCCCATAATTACTAATAATTTTTGTGTAATGTTTGTTTGTGTAAATTTAATATAAATGATTTCTTTCTATACTGTTGGTAGGTAGGAGTTATAGTAAGTCACTTATTTATTTTATATATTTTGGTAATTTATTCATATATACTTTAAAATCTAAGTTCAGACAAGCCTTCTCGAATAGTGCTAATCGCGATGAAATTGGGCAAAGTTATGAGAGGTATTACATATTTATACATATAAGTACATACAGACAGATACACAACATCATAAAAAAATCATAGGAGAACCTTCCTCGGACGTCTAAACATCGAAATTCGATTGGAAACTCGATTTATGTAAAACGGGGTAAAACCAATAACTTGACTATCCACAATTTTTAATTATCTTATCAACAAGTCAAAAAATCTTTACAAAAAGATGTAAAATCCTATCAAAAACAGTTTCACTGTAAAAATAGCACCAAATTCAAAGTCATAAAATTGTTGAAAAACAATCAAAAATTTTACAAAAAGTTATGAAATACAAGCACAAAAAACCCAAGTTATGATTTTTTGATAATTTAATATTGAAAAAGTTTTGTTGCAACCTTAAAACTTAACAAAAATCGAACTTGGCGTGCGTCCTTGAGAACCTAAATTTTTTAGGATCCATTCATAATACTTTAATGGTAAGGTAAAATACACTGTAACTGTTTAGGAACTAGTACCTACCTGCTCACTCCGTGTATTTGTATTTATGCATTTGTGAATATAAATATACAAATACATGGAGTGAGCAGATGCTGATTCCTGGGCAGTAACTGAGCAGTATAACTTACTTATGTATAATTATCACGTCAATATTACATAATAGTATCGAAAACTGAATGGATACGATTTGAGTTAGATGAAGCTGAAAATATGTTGGAATAAATTTTTCTGTGTTCAGTATGTTCTACTTGTAAGAATGCAGCGTAACTACTGATTCAGATGAAAATTATCTCGCACTTCCCACGAAGATAAATAAAATGAAAGTAAAGGAATAAGAACGGTATTGAGAAATTACTTGCAATACATCCAAGCAAATTTGCGGTACTGAAGGACGCACGCCAAGTTCGATTTTTGTTAAGTTTTAAGGTTGCAACAAAACTTTTTCAATATTAAATTATCAAAAAATCATAACTTGGGTTTTTTGTCCTTGTATTTCATAACTTTTTGTAAAATTTTTGATTGTTTTTCAACAATTTTATGACTTTGAATTTGGTGCTATTTTTACAGTGAAACTGTTTTTGATAGGATTATTTAATACCTCGAGGAGCAGTAAAATAAC